>VMRN01000068.1:45902-357438 GCA_010277015.1 Poeciliopsis turrubarensis
GCCAAACATTAAAATACATTTCTTCTAGCTTTAAATCTTATCTCTGTCGGGGCCAAAACATCTTTTTTTTGGACCCCATAGAGGAAATGCATCAAACTAATGGGAAAGACGAAGTAAAAGTCCCAGAAAAGAAACTGTAAGGGGTCAATGTTGAAGCCTTTATAGATACTCCATGAGTACTGGATTTTCTTATTTGTTTTTGTCACTAAATAAGACCCAGATGTAAAGTGAAAGCCTCATCAATTAAAAAACATCTTAGCCATATGATACAAATACTATTTTTGTGTGTAAAGGGTCGTACATCGTCACCGCGGTCGCCACAGAGCTGTAAAAGAAACAAAAGCAAAAACAGTGAATTAGAAAGGCATGATCTGTACTTGACCACTTATGTTATTTTTTAAAGTTTATTAGCTAAAATTACAGCTGAAGAAAAATGCCAAAATTAAAATACATTTCTTCTAGCTTTAAATCTTAACATTTTGGGGGGAAAATGTGTCATAAATAGTGCCATAAAATAACAAACTGCAAAGTAGTAGCTATAAAAACATTGTTGGTGGAAACTTTTGTTACCTCTGAAGAGGACCAGCTTTCTAGTGACTGCATCTGTAACAGAGAAAGATTCAAGTTCCAGTCATTTTTATCCTTAAGTTCATCTGAGATGAACCAGAAAAAGTCAAAGATGCTGATAATGTTGCAAAGAAATTAAGAGCTCCATGTCGGAATGAGTGGATCCTCAACTGAGTAAAAACAGAAATTAATTTTAAGTCACACCTCTTCCTAGGGTTTGGAGTGACTCTACAAAGGATTCAAAGAGTAACTGCATGATATTTGGGAGTTATTGGTTATAAATTTATTAATTTTCCTTTCTGGGATTGGCCTTTTACGTGCAGGACAGAGGAAACGAGTCATGATTACCACAGTTCATTTAACGTCCACCAGTCCAGCTGATATCAAGGCTCCATTGGTTCTCAGATTTGTATTCCATGGCTCCCTAACGCTAAAGCACCAAACCTATTTATGTAAACAAGTTCACATAAATGCATATATGATCCATCATAATAATATATGCATTTATTAGTGAAAGATAAAAAAATAATTTTATGGGTCTCATAGTGAAAACCTGCCTTAAGCTTGCCTAAAATTTTCTTATAACTACTCCATAAATACTTGTTCTCATTAATTATTAAAGCATCATACTGTAAAGTTAAAGCCATATTATACAAATACTAGATTTATGTGTGAAGGTTCGTCGCGATTGTTTTCTTCAGATGACAGTAAAAGAAGCAGAAGCAGGAACAGGAAGTCGATTAGAGATTAGATCCGCATCTGATCACTTCAGTTGCTTCAAATTTATTGGTAGAAATCTATGTTCCTCCAAAATACCAAACAGTAAGATATGTTCATTTTAGCTGCAACTCTTGCTTAACATTTAAGTTAAGAAACACTCAATACCTCTGCATCACAAACCACAACTTGAAAAGAAGAAAGCAGATAGAAGAAAATCAGTTACCAGAGCAATAATTAACTATTTCTCACAATTACTATCCAGTTCCTGCCACAAACCCGAGATTAAGGTTTTATGAAAAGAAAAATTAACCATTTCTTTAAAATCCTTGAACCTTCCAATAATCTTTTCAGCTTTCAAAGCTTTTAAATTTGTATTTTACTGCAGCAGAGACGATCAAAAATCTTAAAGAGCTGACTAAAATCTGATCATGTTTCCTTTGGCAATAAATTGCTACGTGTCCAGAAACATTTCTCCAGTTTGGTTATAGCTGCACTGAAAACATGTGGTGTCCCTCAGGGATCAACTCTTGGACCCTTTGTTTTCTATTCCCACCATTAGACCAAATTTACACTGAGTTAAGTTAAAATGGAGGCTGGTGCAGATGTAAAATAAGTATTTTAAAAATAACCACACAGATTAAACCTCTTCATACAGTTTTGATACCCTAGGAGGAATTGTAACAGAAATATTTTCACTTTGTCCTCAGGACGACTCCAGCTGATGTATGGCAAGAAGTCCACATCCTCCTCTGCGATCAGCTTTGGGATGTCTGTGACGCCATCGTCTGCCTTCTCAGAATCCTAAAACAGGAAAAATTACTTTGGTTTGATTCAAAAACAACTCTGAACATGGCATGAAAACAAACAGACCCTCTTTTCGATGGCCACGAAGCTGGTGAACTGAGACAGAATGGAGAACTCTTTGCTCAGATCGATGATGAAGGACTTCAGCTCTGCTTTTTTACCCTGAAAACACAAATAAGGAGTTTCAACCAAGTTTAGCTGTGATTTGAGGTCAAAGGTGACATGCATGCTGACCTCGTGTTCAGCTTCGGTGATATCAAGGTTTCCATCCTCGTAGTCTCTGATCAGGGCTCTTGCTGTGAGCTTATGAAGAAACTAAAACAACAAATCAATAGCTGAGGTTGATAGTTTTTCAATGTGTTTATATAGATAATAAACAGAGCCTTACCGTTCCTCTGGTCTTCTGCAGCTCTGTTGTTGACACCATGGTTTGAAGCTCCTGACCACGCAAATCTCCAAGAAGAGTCGCCTGCATGAAAAACCACAAATCTGATTAATTTTATCCTTAATCGTTAGTTGCAGCCAATTCATGATCAACTCTACTCTCCTTTGTAATTTCTCTGATCAGCGATCAACCTGGCCCAGCAGATAAAGCAGAGAAGAAGAACCAGTTGAATACCTGAGTGCAGTGGGGCACAAAGCCGTAAACCAGCGTGTGGCAGTCGTTGAACAGAGAGTTCAGCTGCTTAGGGGCTTGAACTGGAGGAGCTTTGGGGTTGAACTGCTGCCACTTCACAGAGACGGAGCTGCAGCCGGGAGACGACATGCGCTTCACCTGGCGCTTCACCTGCAGCCACATGTTCAGGTATCAGAATGTCTCCAGTTCAACTGATAAACACTCAAATTAATCTTCATGATGAATGTTTTTTTATGTAAAACTCAACATGTGAAGAACTCTATGGATTAATTAAACTCACTTCCATTTTGGATCATATAAAGATCCTGAATGTTGTCAAGGCCCAGTTGTGTATTGATAAACCCATTCAATTGTTAAAATATTGATAAATAGCCATCTCTAAATTCCAAAGGTACTTCTTTATATTCATCAGTTCATCCAGAATATCGTGATTTTTTTCTGTGATTTTTTGCAATCAAAATCATTGATTTTGTGTTGCTCAACTTAAAATGACATTAAAAGTGACATTTTGTGACTCGCCGTATTGACCATGGTCTACATCTTCATTAAGGCAGAAATACGATCAAATTAAGAAATAGAGTTAACATCATCCAACATTTTTGACCAATCCTGCAGAGAATTTTTAATAAACTTATAGTCAGTGGCAACACGGGCAACCACCCAGGGTGGTATCTTAATGGGGGTTGGCATGAGTTCTGCAGAAATGTAAAAACTAGAACCAGCCGACTGGCGATAAATTTGCACTTGCCTGTGATAGATCCAAAAAAGCTAATTATCTAGCCAGGCTATGTTAGGAGTGAGTGAGCGGAAGCCTCAACCACCCACAGTCACACTGTGATCACGACTCAAACTTTTGCCCGACAGAAAGGTTGGATGCGAGTTTGTCATGTGAATTAGAAAGTCTCACCTTCTCAGCCCAGGTGTGCTTCGCTTTAGAGTCGAAAAACTCATAAGCTCCGCCCCCTGCCTGAGCCAGGACTCTCAACATGTGGCGATTGGCTGTGGAGCTGAAATGACAAACAGTCGCTTCACCTGCTTTGAAGAGGAACTAAAAATGAAAAGGAAGAGAGGGATGAAGCCCTTTCTCACCTGAAGCCGCAGGTGAAGAGGCGACTGTGCTGGACGTTGTCTCTGACCAGCTGCAGCGTGGCCGCCGCGTTCTGGATGTGGCCGTCCGACAGCAGCAGCAGGTTTCGCACGCCGGTGGACGGCGGCAGCAGGCTGAGCGCCCGGAGAGGCCGCCACAGCTCAGTGCTGCCCCCTACTGAAGAGCAGCTCTAACAGCAGACAGAAGAGAAAGTTTGGAAATGGATTTTTAATTCCAAGTAGGGCTGCAAATAATTATTATTTTAGTAATCAATTTTTCTTTTACATTAATCATTTATTTCATTTAATCACTTTAGTTTCTTTATACAATATTGGAAATACATTAAAAGTTGTAAATAAAGAAATAATTAAATTCCTTTTTTAAATAAGAAAACAAACATTTATTGCCTAAAATGCCATAACACAGCATTTCTTTAAAGTATCCTTGGTTATTTATAGTAAACAATATGTTTTTTGTACATTTTTGGTTTAATTACTGCCATTAATATGTTGCTCTTTTAGCAAATTGTCTTTTTTACAGTTTGTGTACTCTAGTTTATGATTAAACCATGACTGAAATTAGTTAACAATTATTTCAACAATCGATTAATCATGATCAATACAATTAGTCAAAAAAGACGAAAAAGAAAGAACACATTCCCATATTCAGACTGAATGAATATCCCTCCATTTAACTCAAATGTTTTGACCAGTCAGAACCTTGCAAACCCATGACATCATCATCACTGTTTCCTAAACGCTTGAGTTTTAGAATTATTTTAGAATAATTTACAACCCAAATAATCTGAGAATAACAATCCTAAGTAACCTAAAATATAAATATTTGTGTCTGATTTAATGACAGACTTTAAAAATTTAGATTTTTATGCAATTCATAAAAATATCTGGTTTCAATATTAGTTTGAAATATAGCTAATCACTGCAAATAAAACCAGTGCAGTTTTTAAAAAAAACCTTTAAAAATAAAGCATGAATTTGTGCAGTTTTTAGCATTTTCTCCAAATAAAAACGTTGCTAATGAGTCTGATCTCACCTTGATGAACTTCTTGGCTTCAGCTTGAACCTCGCCGAGTTTCTGAGCCGACAGAAAAGCTTCTGTGTGATCTGAAAACCAAAAACAAGACAAATCAAAAGTCAAAGCCAAGTTGATGGAGAGGAGATGGTAGTTGCTCCTGAATACAGTAACTAAATAAAGCAACGCAAGTTTTAAATCAAGAGGTGAAAAGTCAGAAGCAGAAATGAACTGGAGGGAATTAAGATATTTCAGAGCTATTATCAAATATAGTCTGTACTTCCCTACTGAGTTATTTTAGCAACTTAGAGGACAATTTCAAGGAACCAACAGGGTCCTTTATGCAACTTTTAAATTATTCACAGGAGACTTTTAGAAAGTGTAATTTGTATGTTGAAGGTTACATGAAATTCTCCCAGGATGGCAACTTGCAAGTTGAAAAAAAGTGACCTATAACTTCACGGAAAGAAACCTCCAAGTTCGAGAATAGAAATCTAGCAGTCTTAGGAAAGAAGCCCTTATATACTGTGAGAGTAACATGTAATTTCTTTCAAAGTGTCCTGCAAGTTCAAGGAAAGCAACCTATGATGGAAAGTAACTGGTGTGTTTCTGGAAATCAGAGTGCAAGTTTGGAAAAAATCTCTGAAACGTACAGCTGTTTGAGGATTTGATTGGGTTGTTTTAAATAATATCAAACCCAAAATAAAATAGAGTTCGTGAATTCTAATAATTTCTCTGCTCTTGTACCAACCAACCTGTTCCAAACAAAACGATGTTGATTTTGACGTCGTTCTTCAGATTCTTTAAAACCTGCAAGGCGATTTTCTGGGCCAGCTGGAACGATTCCCCCTTCATGGACTCAGACGTGTCCAGCAAAAGAACAACTTCACTGCCTTCAGAGCTGGAGTCAAACTCAAAGTTTGGGTAGAAAACCAGCATGCAGGCCTGCAGTAGAGTAGAGGGTTAATTCACTTAGTGTGGTGTGCCTCAGAGTTCAGTACTGGGACTCTCTGAAAACAGATTGGTGTGGAAGAGGGAAGGACAAACAGACCTGGCTATCCTTGTCTGGGTGTTTCTCCACCCACATTCTGGGAAGATGAACCTCAGAGAGAGTGATAGACATCTGGAAACCCTCTGACCCCATGACCTGATCTGGCAGAACACTGACCACCGCCTTACAGTCAGTCCTCTGGAAAACAAAATACAAACAAAATGAATTACATAAAAATAAGAAACAGCTAAACAGTAAAGATTCACCTCCAAAAACACAAGTTTTAGGGGTCAAACGGTATAAAAATACTAAAAATGAACCCAGAAAACAGATTAACTAGCAGATTATATAACAATATGCAGATGATATGATTGTGTTTATTGAAAACAGCACCTTAAGTTTGATTTCATGGGTGATGCACGTCAGGCTCGAGATCTGAAAGGGCATCTCCACCGACATGTCCAACGTAAACTCTCTGAAAACCAGAAAGAGAAAAAGTAGTTAGTCCGTTTCTTTATATTTACTTAACCAAACAAAAAGGTTAAAGGTGAAATAATCCAAATCCAATAAGAAAACAGATCAGTGACATCATGAGTTAAAAAAAACAAAATTCAATTATTCTCACCTCGCTGCTTCGTTGGCCACACAAACCTTCTCCACAGAGACCTGATGGGTTAGAAAGCACATAAAATGATCTCCGATTAACAATAACAGGTTTTAATGTAAAAATTTTCCTAAATTGTCTAAATAAAATGATAGTAATATCAATTTCCTTTTAGAAATATTCAGTGAACAATGACAGTATTTTGTAGATTTACATTTCTCTTGCATTTTGGTCAAGAGTATCAATATATTTCCTTTTGTTGATCTCAAAGCCACGGGTTCCTATCCTTTGCGCTATGCTTGCCTACCAAGATGGCGGTTTAGTGGCAGGATCACTTCCGGTTCAGACTTGTGGGAAGGATGTATTCTAGATAAGTGCAACAACACATCGTTCTATTCATTTTTGTGCTTTGCTGCCACACATGGCGAGTATGTTGAAAGAATTTTCCTCAAATTTTTCTAAAAGCCCATCAGATATTATCCTCTGAGTACAGGCTCCGCCCCCTACCTGTGTGGTCTGGTTGAGCGCGGCGCTTTCCTGCCATGGAGCCACGCTGCCCGGCAGGGAGAACAGGATGCTTCCGTCTCTCACCACCAGCTCTGACACAAAGGTCACCTTAATGAGGACAGTGGCACCGGGCGGCAGGTTGCCTACGCTGATGGTGAACACATCCTGCAGAGAGGAACCAATCAGAAGGGCTGGAATACTTTCCTGAAAAGATCAGGATGTTACTGGACATACAGGAGCGTCCTGGTCCATGAGGTACGCTCCGTGGCCTTTCGCTATCGCCTGTTTGTACTCCTTACGAGCCGTCTCCTTCTCCTTCACCTGAAAACAGCAGAACAGTCATTAAAAAGCAACCTGGGCCTCCATTCTACACCACATGGATGCAGTAAGTGATGCAAAAGAGGGCAAACCAAACTCAGCTCCTTCTTTTTTGAGAAGGAGTTTCAATTAGGACTTCTACTAACAATTATTTTTGTAGTCTGACGATTAATTACATAAATTCTGCAAACTGTACAAAATCTGAACTACATTAAAAATACAAAATAATAATTAAATTATTTTACGTTCCTTCCCAAAATGCAGTAATAGCATTCATTTAGTGAAGATTTGATCATTTGTAGCAAAGGATGCATCTGCATATTATACCTCCTACTCCAACATCTTCTTAACAATATGGCCAGATAAAGATTTAAAGAGGAGCAGCAAAAGCAAATGAGATGGATTATCTATGCCTGCCAAAAAAACTCATGAAATAACTTGTAATAAAATGTTTTTCAGCCTGAAATGAATCAATTGATGAACATAAGACCAAATTGATCCATTGTCTGCACTCTGTCCAGTTCTAATAAGGTTGTATTTTGCTTTGTGAAATATTTATCTAAGTATTTCGCTTCAGATTACCTCTCCCACCACGTGTTTCCCATTGATGAAAGCTTCAAATCCGCACACGGCAGCCGAGTCGTCCAGTGGGAAGACGTACTTTGCCTCGATGGGCACTGAGCTCTGATTGGTGTATTTTTGGAAGATGATGACCTGACAGAAGAAAAAGCCTGAATCAGAACCAGAACCAGGATTGATGTGACACGAAGCTGATCCAGGGGCTTCTCTTTCCAACCTGGGACAGAAGATCCATCAGTTTGCACTTTACATGGACAGCCTGCAGGGGGAGCTTCTGGCCTGAACTGTCCAACAGTCCAGCTTTAACGTCCTCCAGAGGGTTCTTCACATTTTCTAGATCTTCTTCCACATGTTCTGAAGGGAGATCTGCAGACAGAAACAACAGAGAAGCTTTTTATTTTTATTAAAACCTAGTTTATGAAATTACTAGATTAAATGTTTTAATTAATTTTTTTCCAGAAACAGGTCAATGTTTGCCATTAACCCACGGCAGAAATACACTAAAACGTCTTAATTACTAAATTCTTTATAGATTCATGGTCACTGCGACATTTTGTTAAATCAGGGGTGTCCAAAGTGCGGTGCAGGTGCCGTTTGTAGCTCTCTGAATGGTGTTAAGTGGGTCCTCTACCAAAATTCTTCTAAAGTAGCAACAAAAGGATGGCATCGTGGCGACCTAATGTCAGGTATCTGCAGCTCACCGGGGTTCTTGCCAGGCTTAATCGGTTCTGTAGTCAGGTTGATGTCTGGTCTGAAGTTCTTCTTCTCGTCTCCTTCCTTTCTGAACTGAACTACATATTTTATCTTCACTTGGTCAAGAGAGTAAACCACATACTCATCATCCTGCAGCACAGACAGAAAACAGAAATCAGCTTCCTCAAGGTGCAGCAGAGCTTTAACATGCTGAACATGTGATGAATATGCAGTTCTTCTGTTCCCACCTCAAAATCAGATGCAGTTTTGTTGGTTTGTCTGACTCCATGAATGCTATGGTAGCCCTCAGGAGCTTTAGTCAGAGTCTGATCTCTCTTATCGAGGTTTTTACAAACCCCCAGAGCCACATCGCAGACCAGCAGGAGGCGCGATCCGTCTGTTTCACTGGGTTTGGCGTACTTCAGACTGGTGCTGAGAGAACAGAGAGAGCCTAGAGTGCAGCAGGCCAACCAGAACATCCAAAACTGTTCTAACGTTGTTTTCACACCAGTAAACATACAAGATGGATGAAGTTTGTTGCAAACCAACCTCAAAGCATCGCCAAAGTAAATCCCGCTGCCAAGGTTCCCCATGTCCGTTCTCGTAATCCCATGATGCTCCACTCCCACATGGGGAAGCAGCAGACCTCTGAGGAACCAGACACAGGGTCAAACTCCTGTTTTCACACTTACATGAAACAAACGATGCCAAAGTTAACTGTTGTGGCCACTGCTAACGAAGCCTAAACATTAGTTCTGCTAAAGCTCAAAACCAACACTGCATTTAGTGGAAGCTAATGCTAAAGCGCTACACCAACCTCATATCTGGTGGAAACTAAAGCCAAAACAAACCCAATAAATAAATACAAAATAAATTCATATGTAGTTGAATTTATTTCTTTTAGCTCTGCCCCCTGCTCACCTGGACATGATTCCTACAAAGTTGCTGGGGCTGGATGAATGGAGGAGAGGTTTAACGTTCCCGAACTCGCTCCGAAACGTTTGAAGCTCCACCGCTCTGTTGACGCGCATGATCTGCTGGATCTGCACCGACCTGGAAACACACAGAGAATTAATGAATGGAAAAGGAGTTGTGATTATATCAGTTAAACTTCATCATACTCCTTTTAAGACTCAGTCACTGAATAAGTGGTGCATTTACATGTTTCTGAATATGTACATTTGTTAGTACAGTATTGTATTTACTCTTAGAGACATGCAAGTCTTTATTATTATTATGTTTTGTTGGTGAAATGTTTATCTGACATAAACGATCATCATCATCATAACGGACCTGTCAGCCAGCAGGGCGGCGATGTTCTGAAACACTGAGCTGCTGCGGGGAATGGCTTCGATGTGGCAGCGAAGAGCGCGGTACTTCCCCACGGAGGACGGCTTCGGGTCGTTCATGGTCATCTCGCTCATGTTCAGAACATCCCGGATTAACTGCAGGAAAATCAATCAATCAAGTTAGCCAAGCAGTGGGGGCCTGCAGGGGACGCTAGCTAGAAAGGTGGAGGGAAGAGGAGAAAGAAAATCTGCTTCAATAAATATTAAATAAGTCAAAGTAATAAATAAATTAATTAATTGACAGACAAATTAAATGAGCCCAATAATCTCAATTTGCATAATTTATTATTTTTCTCTCTGTCAACCAAAATCGAGGTGATAAAAATCTAATGTTGTGCCTTTACATATTTTGTAGCATATCCAGCCAGAAGCTAATGCTAGTCAAGTGTTTGGGAATCTGGTGTGAAAATCCTACCATAAAGTTGTGCAGTGTTGTTACCTGACAGAGATCCAGCTTCTTAGACAGAAACCTGGCTGTAGGTGACTGAGGTCTGGGCTCCCGGTGAGGCAGCAGGGAGAAAACCTCGTCCAGGAGGGACGACACCTCATCCTCATTTCCCTCCTTCAGTTTCCTCTGAGCCTGAAGCAGAAGGCCTTCAGCTCTGCTCACCTGAAACAGCAACAGCTTCATGAGGAAGGAGCCTCGGATCTGACCCTGATCCGACTGCAGATCGGTGCAAACCCACATCGTTCAGGCTGAGGCTGGAGATGGGGACTCTAAGGATGTTTTCAAGGCAACCGAGGGCTTCAGTCCACAGAAGCTCCACAAACGCCGCCACACCAGAGGACAACTCACCGGAGTTCAGTTTCTCCTCCAGCAACAGCTGAAGGTCATTCAGAGAGAAGATCAGAAACAGCAGGTGATTAAAGGTGACCTATTATGCGACCTGGAACAGGTTAGGATCATACAAAATATGTTCATTATCCCTTAATGCGCAAAATCATTCTTTGATAATCAGATTTTAGTTGTCTTAGGGCCTCCTGTCACTTTAAATGCCCCCAACTCACAATTTAAACTCAAAAAGGAAAATGGCTGCAAACAGATGCACAATTATTCAACCGTACATCTTTGAAAAGCAGAAGTGGAGCCTCCTACACAACTAACAAGAATGCAGCAATAGTTTCTGAATGGTAAGTCAACAACAAAATTCTTGTATTTTCCTGCAGCCATTATACGGCGCACACAGCAATGAAACCAGCTGACCAACTGCTGGAGGTTCTCTTGGGTTGCTAGGTGACAGGCGGAACTCTCCTGGGGTTGCTAGGTAACGGGCAGCGCCTGCTGGTTTTTGAAATGCCTCATTTTCAAGATTTTTGTAACACTTAGAGGCAGTTTAGACCCAAGTGCAAGAGCAAAAATTAGCAAATGTGATTTGCGCAAAGTTGTACACTCAGGCTAACACTGCTGTTATGGTTGATAACCGATTTAAATTATTTGTCATGGTTGTCTGAAAAAGCAGGGAGAGGAGGCACTGAATGTTGTTCACCCAGGGCGCCTAACAGGCTAGGACCGCCCCTGTACAATGCCACATGTGGTGCAGAGTGTATCAGACCTGCTCCAGGGGGGCAGAGCCCAGGTGAGGCGCTTCAGTAGGTAAGCTGCTCATCCTCTGCAGCTCAGAGCGCTCCAGTTCTTCACTCAGCGCCTTGAAAGCGTCCACAGCTTCTTCTGAGGTGGACAGTAAAACCAGTCGATCCATCACAGCTGCCATCTGTTGGAAAAAACCATTTAAGACTGTTTTATTCCAAGATGATTTTCAGGGAAATCCAGGAGACAAAAAGCAGAAACAATTAAGAAGTAAGTCAGGGACTTCTGATCTGATTCAGCTTTTACTAAAAAAAAAAAAAAAAAAACGGTTTCAAAGACATCAAATATTTGGATCATTATGCATCTGCTGTACTGGAACACTGAAATGAGGAGAAAAAATAATCATTTTATTATATATGATGGATTAAAACACCCACTGCCTTCTCCAAATGTCAAATTCCTTTGTTTTAAAATTCTACTGATCAATTTTGCACACATGAGCCTTGACTGTATGATGGAGAATTTGGGTCATAAGGACAAATAAAATAATAAAAAAAAAAACTATATTGAGATTAAAGCAATTGAAATACAAGAAGAAAGTCAAAATAGTTCAAGAATAATTCATAGTAATACCAGAATAAAGTCATATTTTTAGAATAAAGCTATAATATTACGACAATAAAGTCATAGTATATCCCTTGGTGGTGGTAATTTTGACTTTATTGTCTTAATTTTATTTATTTATCACTTTCTTAGCATGGCCCTAATCCTCCATCATACTGAAGGAGCAGAAGCTCCTGTTTGTCCGTCTGACGTCTTAATGCAGTAACTTTGCTTAATGAGTAACTTTGAGTTGCAAGTTGGTGGGAACATGTCCAAACCAGTCCTAATGGTGCCTCCGTCGTAATGGTTTCATACCTTTGACAGCACGTTGTCCTTCCAGTATCTGGCCACACGATAGCGCCGTCCCTGCTCGCCTTTTGCACTCTGCAGCTCCAACACGCAAAACCTGCCGCCGTTCTCCTGCAGACCAACCGCCATCAGTATGAAGCCCAGCTCCAAAACAGAAATGGAGGATAAAACTTCTCCCTCACCTGTCCGAAAACGGAGTACTTCGCCACCTGGAAATCATCGGGGAACGCTGGGGGAGGAGAGTCCGAGTCTTTGTAGATTCTGGGTAAATTAATGAGTTGAGGGTTAAATGACAGTTTTAATTATGTACTAGAAACTCTGGGTGACCAATTCCAGCCTCTATAACGGTAGTTTGATCTGGAGTATCTATAATAAGTTAACAAGAGAGCTCACCGTGTGTGGAGGAAGCTACCAGAATACAGGATCAACATTAGATTCAGATCAAACTAGAGATATAGAAGTCATTTTCCTCACCTAGGCTTTTTGGTAAATTAAATGAAACAATTTAATTATACTATTGAAGTTATTTTTTGCACTTTCTGGTGAAAATGTTGACTTTAGAGTCAAAGCTAACTCTGAATAATTTCTATTTTCTTGCTGTTTCAAGCAGCCAATCAGACTTTAGGGTTTTTATTTAAATTGCTTTACTTCTGCCAAGAGAGGAAGATGGCGCAGGTTGACAGTTTAATATAAACATTAAAAAATGATTAAATAATAAAACAACTATAAAAACACTTATTTAAGGGACCTATAATTAATTCTACATTTAATAATTTATTTCCAGTTTAAAAAATAACTAATGATGTGTTAAAATAATCATTTCATTAGTTATTTAATTATTATAAGTTCACTCTGCAAATCTCCTTTAACCCAGGAAGTCCATAGCCATTATTGGAGCTTTCCACCTAAATCTCCCATGTGAAAGTCAGATGAAAATACTTAAATTCAGATTAAGTCTGAAGTTTGGATGAGGATGATGATGATGATGTTGGTCCCACCTGAACTTCTGATTGTTTTTTTCAACAGCTGGTCCCTCTGACGAGGTCGGACCTTTTGGAAGCTCAGCTACAACAAACAGAATCAACATTAGACACAGAAACACATTATTATTCCAAGTCTTAACTACAATCTGCAGGGTTTTTTAGACAAAGATTGTTCAATAAAAGTGCTACGGTGAGGTCCAAAACACAACACCTTTCTCTTATACTGAGGAAGAAAAAATATCAAAATTAAATTCCTGTCAGTCTCTAAACCTTCACCAATGATTGTACTTCTGTAGACCTTCTACAATATTTTTGAACATGTTTTTTGAGACCTTTGTAAGTTAGTGGAGCTCTCTGCGGTGACTTCCAGGGAGGAGGAGGATCTGGAGATGGTGAAGTATCCATCTTGTACTCGTCCACAGACAGAAGAATGCCTCTCTCCACACATTTATGCAGATAATCCAAGCCGACCACCGGCGTCTGGTTCTTCTGGATGCTGCGCAGCCTGCTGGAGCTCAGGTTGGACAAGTTGGAGGTCACCACCAGAGAGCACTGTGGGAAATGTAGGCAAAAATGAGCGTACAGCTGCTAAGTGTAAAGCTAACAGCCATTAAGCGTAAACCTGTTAAAGGTGAAGCTAAGGACAAAATGTAAAGCTGACAGCTATAATAAATAACCAAATATTGTTGGTTTACCAAGGGTAAAGCTAAAAGCTACTAAATGTAAAGCTAATAGCTCCTAGTAACAGCCATCAATCCAGGTATTGTCATCCTATTCGCTACTAAATTTAAAGCTGATGACGAAGCAGAGTATTCAAATTAAAGTCAAGATAACACAAGCTAGCAGTTATTAAAGCTTTATATATTTTATCAACTTAAACTAACCACTTTTCAGAGTCTGGTTATCACCTATAAATCTTGTATCATCTGGCTTAGTAACACTGTTAAAGTAACAAAGGTTTACCAAAACGCTCAGGTAAAAATGGGTCTTCCCACCTGTTTGTTGACGATGAAAGAAATGCTGCCTCCATTCAACGTCACTATTGATTTCAGCTTCTTCTTCTCCTTGAAAGGCAAGTTTTTGAGCTCCAGAAGAACCGAGCAGTTGTCAAACACTCCCATCCTGCCCGAAGAGAGGATGGGAGAAACAGATCACCTACTTTTCCATTTCTCTAATCATGCAGTCAAGGAGTCCAGACTCACCTGCCCTTCACAAACTATATCAGGTGTTAACTTTCTAAATAGTAAAACTAGAAGACAATCCTTCTACCACTTCCTGTCATTGTCTTCTTTGTGGTTTCTCCCAGTAGCAACATCTGATTGTTGATTATGTCATTTGCGTGATGCAAAAAAGTGTGAATGAGAAATAAACCAATTTTAATAAGGTCAAAAACTACCTCATCCAAAATTTATCAAAAACTTTTTTTTTCAAAATGTATACGTTTCCATTAAGCTAATCTATTTTTAAATGCCAAATTGCCCAGTTTTTTGCTTTTTCTGCACCAAGCCACTGTGCTGTACGAGCCAAATTTGTATTTTGAATTGCACTTGGGGGCCGCAAAAAACCAGGCCAAGGGCCACCAATGACCCCCGGGCCACACTTTGGACACCCCTCCACTAAGCAAAACTCTTGAAAACCAATGGATTCAGCATAATTGTGTTTTTATTGGTGCATGCAGCATGGTGCATGATGAACACCAGAAGATTGTTCAACCTCAAAGGGAAACAAAACAGCTTAACACCCGTAGATGTTAAACTAAACATCTACAGGTCATAATAAATAAACATCAGATAAAATCTAATATTTTCTAAAATAATTCTTTAACTCATCGTGTTGTAAACAAACACGGAAGTGAAGCTGCAACACCGCCCTGAACCTCTCCCGTGAAACACCTGAATCTGCAAACACATGCAAGAAATCACGGAAATAAAACCTATTTTCTTCGCCATTTCTGCAGCTTATTAATAAAATGACAGTTTTTAATCTTAAAGTGGGACGATCTAAAGTTTTCCTACGGCTAAACAACTAAAACACATTTATTAAATCTTAGCTAACATCAAATCTCAGCGAAAGAGTCTTTGAGTTTAGTTATTTACCTGATGTCACGAAAGAGTCCAGAAAAGTTATTTCCGTAGAAATTTCTTCTCCAGTTGTTCAAGTACACAGACCCTCTCCAGTTGTTTGGAAAGGAGACAAGCTAACGGCAGCGACACAGAGAACAACATCCGGTTGGAAATACTTCAAAATAAAAGCCCCGAGGGAAAAGGACGATTTAATAACCGAAATCTCAGCTAAACTGACAAAGATAAAGAAAACAAAGATTGGACCAACTGTACCATCAAAAAGCAGAAGTACCTTTGAACACAAAATGATTACTTTTACTCAAATTGAAAAAAATCGTCATCAAAAATAGCAAACATTTGCTGCTTTGTTTCGTCTAAATGAAAACCTGACTTTCCTGACAGGAAGTGACATCACCTTCGCTTACTGTAGCTTTGCAGGTAATCAGCTGATTTCCTGCTTTGGAGCAGGACTGCCAGTTATTGACGTTGAGCCGGAGCTCCATGCTGCCCCCAGTGGAAGAGAAGAGCAAGTACACACAGTTGACACTTTCTAATCACGGCAATTAGATGGAAATTAGTCTTTATTTTATCCTTTTTCTTACATTAATCTGTTATTATTTTTACTTTGTGTTCACGTCTGAATCTTTGGATTGTAAATCAATGGGATGTATTTGGTAAAAACATTTAAACAAAGATCAATAAAAATGTTCCAAAAAGACACAGAACAAGGTGTTAATTTTCCAGAATAACCCTTTAATGACCAACCTCTTCTTATGAGCCCTGACTCGTCTGCTTCCTTTTACTAAAAAGCAACATGAATCATAAAAACAAACATATCCAGCTTAAAAAACAATACAGGAATTTACAAGATCATTAAAACAACAAAAACACATTTCTATCATATTAGTGGAAGAGAACAGAGATTAATGCTGTTACCTTAGCATTCACTGAACCCTGTGATTTAGATAAAAATGAAAACTAAAGTCTCTACAGCAGCAGACAGATGTTTTCTGAATACAAAATCAAAATATTTACATGTTAAATAAAATTAACATAAATAAAACAACAGAAATTGAGAAAATAAATGTAATACAGCTACAATTAAAAATATTCCAGTGACTTCAAAGTTAATAAATTACCCCCAAAGTGACAATAAAGAGCAGCTTCCTTATTTCCTCAGGAGAACTACAGAAATAATTCTGAATTTGTCTGTTCTCCTTCTGTTTCCCTTTAAAATATACAAAAATCTTCCTGAAAGTCACTCTTTGAAACTTATAAAACACTGAAATGATCTTTTTGATACCTAATGTCAACATGTGAGGCATTAAAATCTAATTCTCATTTTAAAAAACTATTAAAAACATGCTTGTATTCCAGGAGCAGGGACAAAGTCAGTTGGAAAAAGTAAAAGGTGAAGACAGCAGGATGGCTGCCGGTTAACCCCAAAGGTTTTCTGTGCGCCCAAACTTGTAGATCAGAGAGCTGCAGAGAAACGCTGTTGTTGGTTATTCAGACATCTCAGTACGGTGGCCCAGAAGGGTCAACAATAGGCAAAACTACACACCGGAATAATAAAACAGAATTTATGCTAAAGCAAACGTTATGCAAAAACTGGAATAAAGCTGAAACAGAAACCATCCTATGCTAAAATGGAGTTCACCCTAAAATGGAATTTATGCTAACACTGAAGTTATGCTAAAATGAAAATTATGCTAAATCAGGATTCTATGATAAAGCAGAAATTGTTAAAACAAAAGTTCTGCTTAAACTGAAGTTATTCTAAATTAAAGTCATGCTAAAACAAAAGCTTACAAACCTGTTAGCATAACATAGCACGTTATCCTTAATTCCTGCTGTACTTGAATCTTTTTGTTATTTTGTAGCTTTAATTTTGTTGACTTCTCTAGGCCACCTTAACTTCCTGCATCTTATTTCTATCTCAGTGTTTTCTCATCTGAAACGGCAACTATTTCTAGCTTCAGGTCATTAAGCAACAAAAACCAGGAGCCACTTGACTTTACAGTTTAGTTCCAGGTTTTACTCACCTGAAGAAGATGAAGGCGTTCTGAAAGAACACGGCCAGACCCGGAGCAACATCTTTCTCTGAGAAAAAGGGAACATCACAAGGTTTTTCATTATTTTCAGACCACTGACATATTATTGTTAAAAGCTTGTTGAAGCTGCTGGAGAGTTTTATGCATCACAGCATCATCAGCATAGAAGTGGAAGTTTGACCAGAACATTTAGTATTTATGATAAAAGTGACACCTGATCCCTGAGGAATATCTATGGGCAAATCAAGAATTAGATGTCCAAATATTTTCTTAAATGGGTCAATTAAACTGAAAGCACATCTAGGTCCTAATTTTATACTTTTTATTTGTAAAATACATATATTTTCTCCAACTGAATTTGGCAGATTTGACAAAAATGATTCTGTAAATCATCAAAAATCTGGAATGAAATCTTTTTTTTTGTATTATTAAAAGGAAGACATAAAATATTTTAAAAATATTAAAACAAATACTACTTGGTATTCCAATAAACATACATTTGAATAAGATTTAGTTAAAGTTGTTCACTAAAAGTTAAAAATTGTACATCTTTATCAACATTTGAGCAAATTTGCTTCATTCTGGAATTGCTTTTGGGGCCCACCCAAAATCATCCCAACAGCCGCAAATGGCCCTCAAACCATATATTGGATACCCCAATTAGAAAAAAATCTTCTTTCACACAGTGAGTTAATTTATGTTGTCATGTTTTTCCTCTTCAACATGGTTTGAATCATTTTTTTAAACATGAATCGGTAATTTACACATAAACCTGTTTCTTTATTAGTTTCCTGTCTGAAACAGAAGAATAAAAACAAACAAACAAACATGGAGAAGATGGAAGGAAACTTACTTGGCATGACGTACGCTCCAAACAGGATCCAGATGGAGCCGATGAACGACCCAAACATCATCATGAAGCCGACGAAGAGCCAGAGACGAGCGCCTGGAGTTCCAGAAACACATCAGGTTTATAAGGATGTGACCAAAAACTGATGGCAGCTTTAACTTCCCTAGTGATCAGAACCAGAACCCATCAGAACCGAGGCTCAAGCAGCTCACCTGTCCGCCCAAGGCAGCCCTCGCCGTACGCATCTCCTCTCACCTGGCCGTTGGAAACGGCGTTGATCCTGGAACAGACAGGAACAGTGGCAGCCGTTAAAACTGGGGCGGCCATTACTAATCAGGACGGAACGCCCTGATACTGGTTTTACTGGAACAACAGTGGCAAAGGGGTTTATGCTACTAGTGAGGTCATCCAACCATCCATCCATTCACTCATCCCTGAAATTATGGTCTCATCCATCCAAACATAGTTTCATCCAATTATGGTTTCCTCCATCCATCCACTCATCCAACCATTCATGGTTTTATCCATCCATCCATCATCCATGGTTATCCAACAATGGTATCCTGCATCCATCCATCCATCAGTTATTTGTTCCTCACATGAAGAAAGCGATGGTGGAAAAAACTCCACATGTGTGGAATGAGTGGTTCATCATTTCCTGAGATGGGAACATGACTGCAGCATCGATCATGATCCACCAGCCGGTGAAGAACTACAGGAAAACAGAAACTCCGCTCAGAAACAAGAAACCATGAAATCAATAAACGGTTGTCCAGTTTAAGATCCATCCTGGTGCCACTAACCAGGGATCCAGCCACTACCGAGGCCACAGCGTTCCTCCGCTCTCCCCAGTCAAACCAGTCGCACTCCGGCCAGCGGAAGTTATCCAGGAAGCCAGCCATCATCCGCAGGGTTTCCTCCCACCGGTCGATCCGTCTCTTTGGCCCGGTCCGAGCAGACTTCCTGCAGCTGCTCCAGGAAACAGAGGCGCTGAAAATATGCATGAAGACACGGAGCGGTTTAATTTACCTCCTTAGTTTCTAATATTCTGTCTCTGAAACAGAAGAGGGGCTATGATAAATAATAAAAGTAGGAATAAAATAATTCATTATTTTCTCAGTAAATGACCAGCATCAGATTTCAGCCTAAACGAAGAGGCTTTAGTTTCAGTTTACAAAAATCCTTCTTTACATTTTAGCAACAGAAAGCGCCACTAATTTTAAACAATTAATATCGACACACTTAAATCCATTATTAGAGCTTTTTAATTGGTTTTAAAATCAAATGTTTGGTTTGATTTTAAAACCAAACGACTATAATGTCAACGTGCGGCTTAATAAACTACTACTCACCTTTATTTACCCCGATTACCCTGAAAAATACTCTGATTACTTCAAATCAAAGACGGATGTTCCTGCTTCTCTGGCTCATCTTCCTTTCGGTTTGTTTATGGTTGGAGAAACAGCCGCAAGCGGCGCTGCCGCCCCCTGCTGGTCGATAGTGTAACTACAAGGGGTTTAAACAGGAAAATGACATTCATCTAAACTAGCCTGCCTATAAAATACAAATAACTATCGTTTAATCAAAACAAAAAGAAAATATAATTACGTTAAAAGCTAAATAATGCTACTAAGATATATAATGCCAAAAGATTAATGAAAATATGGCACAATTAAAAGAACACATTATATAAATATAAGAAAAGGCAACTTAAATATGTAATAAAAACATAAATGAAAAAGTTGTAATAATTAGAACTATATGAAAGAATTTAAAAATAAACAATTCAAATAAATGACATTTCAATCTTAAAAATAAATTAACATAAGAAAATCATATGGATCTTGATGAAAAAACAAAGTAAAAAAAAACAAACAAATTCATGTATACAAACTTACGAACCAAATTAATAATGAAGCAAAAACTGTAAATCAATCCCAACAAGCCATTTACTGCTGCCGTCTTGCACTGTCAGACTGAAGGTGCTCCTCAATCTCTGGAATTTTTTTTTAACAGTAAATTTCTAGGATTTAAATTTTTTCCTTTTTCTCTAAGTAATTTTTTTTAAAAAACTGAAAATTAGAAAGTTTCAACTGATGAATGAGCCTTTTAGGATTCATGTCTGCTAGCATTTGAAAATGAAATACAGCTGGAACAAAAACATCAGGAAACTAGATTTTTTTTTTCACATTTCATTTTTTTTAATGACAAATATGAACCCAAAGAAATCAGAAAGTGAAACATAATGATCGTGGGTTCAGTTTGTTAGGCACCAAGATGAGGAGAAAGATAAAGTCCTGAGCAAAAACTAAGATAAAATCACACAGATAAACACAGATTCATATAAACGTAGAAAACAGTTTAACACATTCTGGCTGCTGAATTTGAATCCAGGTTTCCTTTTCTTGAATCCGATTTTGGCGGGATTAGATGGCATGCGAGGATCTAATCCTCCTCATCCCAGTAACATTCATTTTAGTCCACTGGAAGAGGAAGTCATCAGGCAGCTAACACTCAGAAAAACAAAAAATAAGCGACCCCCATTTTCCAGGACCACAGCATCACTGGGACAAAGGATTATTTCCTTTTTGTTTTGATTGTAGGAACCGTTCTGGTAAAATGAAGATACAAGAGAAGGTCAAACGTCCAGAGAGCGCCCTACTTCCGGGTCGCTGCCTTTCAAACTAAAAGCATGCGGCTATGAATTGGTGCGAGTGGCGAGATTGATGGATCCTTTTGAGGAAGTTTGTGGCTGATGAAACTGTTAGTGTACACAACTACTAGCCAAAAACGTTAAACCCACAGAGTAAAAATAAAGAACTGTAAACGGTTCGGTCCGACTCACTTTGGGACATTCAGAGGAAAAATAACTTAATTTTATAGATATAAAAATCAGGGAGTTGATCAGATTCTTACTGGGTTGACTGGGCTTTAACTGGTGAGGATTTCTGTTGGGATCACAGGTGGGTAGCAACTAGTTACATTTACTTGAGCAACTTTATAGAAAAAAAAAAAACTTTTATAAGTAGCTTTAAACAGAAAAACATGCAAAAATGTTTCATCTGCTTAAATTTATTTTTTACTTAATTTTTTTTATCTGAGTCCTTAAAATTCCAGAATTAGAATGTATTTTTTTTATAGATTTTGACTGATGCCTCCATTTCTAAATATTAAATCAGATATTCTGATCAATAAATTAGTAGCCTTTTTATTAAATACTTATTTACCCTTACTTGAGTAATTTCTTGGATGGTTATTTTTTACTTTTACTTGAGTAAAAATATTTTTAAGCAGTGCTACTCTTACTTTGGTACAGTTTCTGACTCCTCTACCCTCCTTTGGTCCATCTGAATGAATGCTGATGAACCTGAGGAAGCCGCAGTCCAGCTAATCTTCAGTATTTAACAGAAATATCAACAGTAAAAAGTGCAAACAGCTGCTGGTTGAGGCCTGTTTGTAACCGGACTGGAGCATTTCCACCTGCCAGGACCAAATTAGGAGCACTCCTCCATGAAAGAAGAAGATTTACAGACTGAATCTGAAAAGTTTTCAGCAGGAAGTGAAGGTCAGACTCCTCTGGGATGGACTGGAGTTAAACCAGAAATGTTGTCGCAATGTTCCTCAGGGAGACTCATGGCCACGACCGAGTACTTGTGCCCCGGAAGCGGCTCCTTAAAAGTCTGGAGGACAGAAGATGATGGGTCAGTCAGAGCGCACACAAAGAAGAAAAACCTTTATAAAGTTTGAATGAAACCAGGTTAACCGTTACAATTTAAGGAGCCATTTTCACCTTCAGGCTAACCAAATACAACTCATTTAACCTGCAAATGTCAAAACTTTTCTTTCTTCTAAGAAAGACAACTTAGAATTTTATGACAATAAGAAATTTGTCATAATTTTTAAAGAATTGTCATTTTATTTCTACACTAAACTAGTAAAATAAAGATTAATATATAATTTTGTAAAAAGATTATGGATCTTTTTTCTGTGGGACAAAAAATTGGAAAACATTGTTGCCAACCTAATGGCAAGAAAAAAAATACCTAGAATTTGTAGTTTTAGTGTCATTCTTTGTAGAAATTCAATGCAAATATTGTTTTAATAAACTGAAAACTGTTTTAAAAAAAAGTACTATATTGGTTAGTATAATTAAATTTAAAAATATTAGCTGGTTCTCTTTAATTTTTATCCAAAGTTTTTAAGAGTCATTGGTTCGGCCTTGGTTTCAGTCTATTCTTTTCCTTTGGTAAATTATGGGTTTGTAAAGTAATATTTTGTTTTTGTTTTCTGTGTAGTGTTGATATTTTACCAAAATAAAGAGGAACTGAGCTGAAGGCACAGCTTGGAGGCCTAAAAAATACATTTCATAGTTCTACCATTTCTGGTTCAAGAACTCAAGGCAACCTAAAGTTTTCACAAAGTGACTGTTTGTTCGAGGCTTAACCTCCTCAGAAAAGGAGGGAATCACCATAGCAACCAGTGACTCAGCATGCAGACAGTTCAGTCCGACACTAAAATGCTTCTGATTTACTGTTTGTGTCCTATCATTATGAGTGAAAAAGAAAACTCGATATAAAGACCACAAATCTGGATCAGACGAAGAAAAAACAACTAACTTCCTGTTGGAAAAACAAAGCGGGTTCTCACCGTTGGGATCGTGTACGGAGGCTGGAGGATTTCTTTGATTTTCTTAAATCTGAAGAGGCGGACGTAAGCAAAAACAACTAACAGAACGATCGCCAAAACCACGAAGCAGATGACGATGATCTGCGTCTGTTTTGATCCACCTGAGGAGAAAACAGGCCCTTTAATAAACAGGACAACACCGACCCTTGTGGTACATAATCATCTTCAATTATCCTGGGTTGTATCCTAGAGGAAATACTTTATCCAGTTAATTTCAATTAGTGAGAAATTAAAATGTGGCAGAAAACATCTGGAGTGGTAAACGGCAGGATCTTACTGGAGCTAGGGATGGTTTCACACTGCATGCAGCTGGCTGGACCGTGTTCCTTATAATGAAGTAAAAACTGCACCGTCACACAGTACGTCTCACCCACTTCCAAACCTTCGATTAACACTGAGGACAAACTGTCTTTGAAATTCTGGACAAAGCAAAAGACAAGCAGAGTTAATAGAGGAGTTAATGAGAACATCTGGCGAATTCAACAAAAAAACATTTCACTCTTTACCTCCAGTTGCTCTCCTTTTTTCCCTAATTTGATCGAATATTTCAGGATGTCTGCATGCTCTGCATGCAGATAGTGGTTTCTCTTCAGGTTGACTGTGAGGGATTCGGGCGCTGCGGTCAGAGTGAAGTTCGGAGAGCACGCATGGCCTGGAAGAGACGGAAAAAACGGTTGGATTCAGTCCGTTGACGACCCGAGACTCCAGAGGTCAATCAATCATCAGGGCCAAACTTCATTTTAAATGTCCAACAGAAATGATAAAGTTATCATGACATTCTCTAGACGCATGGATCTTCTCGCTAGCATGAGCCGACACTGAACCTTAACTCAATCATAAAGTTAAGATTGAGTTAACTGAGCTATTTTGTAGCAGCTCAGTTACGAAATAGATCAATCAGTTTGAGTGTTTTGAAGATTTTCACACCTCTCACAAAGTGCGGAAGGCAGACAAACTATTTTTTCTTCTTTTTGATGTGCGTCAGGTCGTTGACCCTCTTGGTATCGTTCTGAATTTCTTCCAGTTCTGAACAGTAATAAGTTTGTTTTGGTTTATTGCTCGTACCTCTACAACCAGAGTTAATGTACTATTTCACATCATTTCTTTGGCTGAGTTGTGGTGTACCACAGGGTTGAGTCCTCAGACTCTCTTTTTTTCTCTTATTATTTTGATCCTAATAAAACCAATCAGAGCCAGAAGGAGGCTCTGTCAATCGTCCTCCATGTAGTGTTGCTCATTCCTAAAGTTTCTTCCTGATAGCAGAGCTTGTTGTAAACTCTATGGCTGGTTAACATAGCCACCGATTACGCAGATAAACGGTTTTCCCTTAATGGTAGGTTGTTTCTCCGCCTTTAGCATATTTAGCAGCGAGCACATGAGGCACATGACAGCGCTAGGACCCTCCTTTTGGCTCTGATTGGTTGTTTTTGGTCAGGAGTGGTGCATTATTCAGATGGCAGTAGTAGCTAAAGGAGGAACTGGATCAATCTTTTCATAGCTTATCTGTCTCATATTTTGCGATCATTTCAATAAATGTTAAAAAAACATTTTAATAAAAAGTTACATATTGTAGCTTTAAATTTGATTTTTAAAATTTTGGTTATTCTCGAAAACCTTCTGATTTGGCCAAATTCAAAAGACTGATGAAAAAGACTCATTACCAGTTATACTAAATGCTCGCAGCCATGTTGGTTTGCATAAATTTCTTCAACGTCAAATAAAAACATCACTTGAAAACAAAATTTTTATCTACTTAGTTTATGTTTAATGATCTGAAGCATTTAAGAATGACAAGAAGGAAAAAGCTAGAGCATATTTATGTCACATAATTATTCCATGCAGAAAAAAACAGTTATAAAGAATGACTGGAAAATTCCAGATGATCAACGTTTAACTGAACAGCTGCAAACATCTGGATCATTACCGTCTCTGCTGCAGGCCTCCACAGGCTCAGATTCAACCCCATTTCTCCAAGCTGTAACACGATGCCGAATGCAGCTGTCGCTTTCCTCCAAACTCAAATCACAGGAAGTGGAGCGCGTCTTTCTGCACGTCTGTATGGGCTTCCATTTAAACTCACTGCTGAGGACAAAAATGACCAAATTAACCAAAATGCTATAAATTTATGAAAAAAAAAAAATATCTAAATAATAATTGAGATACTAAAATATACAACTACTTCTCATTTTCTTTAATTCTATATCGATTTAAAACTTGTACTTTATTTTATCCTTATTTTTCCTGCAAGTGAATCTTTATTTTCCCCCTGATTGTCTCAATTATTCAATTGATTTAATAATTGATCTATTCCTGTTTCTCTTTGCATTTTATTTAATTAAATTTATTTCATTCATTCAATAATATGAACAGTTCATGTAACAACTCAAAGAAATCATGAATGAGAAGGAGCCGAAAGTACAAAACGTATAATGTTCACATAAAATAAACCCAGTTATTCAACTTAGAAAACTACTAAAAACATATTTCTAATACACAAGGGATAAAAGATACACATCAAAACATCAGCATATTATATTCCATATTGCTTCATCATAATAATTTTCTTTTAAAAACAGAAAGAGATTTAGCTTGTTTAATCTCACTGCCAAAATTATTCCATTAACTGCCAACTTTAATTGAAATAAATCTTTCCATCGTCACCATTCTGACTATAATTTTACTCTGTTAGATTTTTTTCCTAAAACATATCTGGATTTTATCCAGATTTCATCTCCATTTTGTCTTGATTTTACCCAATTTTTTTCTGGATTCTCATCCAGACTCAGTTCCTGATTTTAATTGCCGTCATCCCACATTAGCAGAACTCACTTTTCAAACTCGACAGTAAACGTCACGTCATCCGCTGTTGAGTTCCAGTTCAGCCTTGATTGGTCGATCACAACGTCGATTGGCGATGGCGTCTTGATCACCTCTGAAGAAAATAAACATTTAATTCTCAAAGCTTAAATCAAAATAAAATATTCAGATTCAGCCCAGGATTCTCATGACTTTTATGGATCTTATTCTGGCTTTTCTTAATCCTTCATTTTACTCTATTACATTAAAATTTTATCCTGATTTAACCTTGATTTTAATGCTGTCTACTGCCTTACCTCATTTTGGATTTGTCGTCATTTCATCTTGGTTTTACCTGGAATATATCTTATATGTATCCTGATTATATTCCAAAATTATCGCAGCTTCATAATCGGACATCATTCAAATTTTACCCAGCCTTGATCTGGTAACGACTTAATCCTGAAATCATCTTTGTTTTGTTCTGCTTTTACTTGGATTTAATTCTTCTGTTCCTGATTTGGTTCAGGATTTTTATTCTTTCCTAAATGTCTGAGTTATTTCCTTAATGTCTCCTGTTTATATCCTGTTATCTGGATTTTAATCTAGTTTTTTTTCTAATGACATCATAATTTTACCTGGATTTTATTCCCATTTTATTCTGACAGTATCTTGATTTCAATCCTGCCTTTTACATGAATTTTAATGACTTTATATTTTCTTATATCTGGATTTTTACTTTAAATAAATCCTGCAACTTAATCTTTGCTTCACGTGGACTTTGTCATTTAATCCTGTTTTTACCTGGATTACACCTTAATACTGGTATTTCCCATTGGGCACCAATAAAGCACATTCTATTCTACCTATATTTATTCCTATTTTATATTTTGTTCTGGATTTTATGCCGTTTTTTGGTTTTTTACTTCAAAAACGCTTCCAAACTGTTTGATACGCCGACAGAAAAACCTTCTTAAGAACTCAAGAAGAAGAAAACTTTTATTTCTTCTTTTGTTTCACCTCTCAAATTGATCCCGGAATCAACAACAAACGCAGTTTGTTTCATGTTTTAGATCTTCCAGGTTCGGACCGAGAAAAGGTAAACCAGCAGAAACTCTTGACTTTCTTCCCGTTTTTCAGCGGCTCGTTCAGAAACTTCCCTCCCGAATCCGAATAGTTCTACCGACTCAACACGAATATCCGGACCACGTTTAATCATAAAAGAAGAAATGTTTTAAGTCTGAGTTAATTAGCTGAACCCGAACCGACAGGATCAGGCCCAATAGAACCAGAGTTTAGCAAGGATAGAAGGACAAAGAAAAACATCCGGGTCTTTCCGTTAAACTCACCTGCTGTGGCCCAAACTACGTAGAACAGAATCAGGATAAAGAAGTTCGGGTGAAAAGGATCAGTCGAAGGACAGAACCGTCTCCAATGGTCCATATTTACCAACATTTCCATAAAAACATTTGTCCTCCGAAGGTTTACGAAAATACGGAAATGCAGTAAGACCGGACCTTAACCAATGACGAGCTTCCTCTTCTGCCTCGTTTGATGTGCGTTACCGCCACCTAGTGGAGAACAGTGGGACCGAGATGCTAAATGTGTGTCACAAACACCCAAAAACGAACTAACAAAAATAAAAAGTATATAAATAGTTTCTCTATAAATTTTGTCTTCTTAAGCTATTTCATTAAAGAATAAAAATATTCAGAAGACATCTACTCACTTGCGTCACTTCCGCTTCAAAAACGTTACGGATATTATATTTCATGGTCTTTCCAAAGTATCGAGACTTGAGTTCGATAATATTAATTTAAGTTTCCCTCTGTAACTTTTTTTTGGGGAAAACAAGTTTTTAGGAGTATTTTTTTTTTTACTACGCTGTACTTCTTACTTTGACTTTATCTAGAATGAACAAGCCAGTTTTGACCAAAAGTTTATTTTTGCCTTATTTTTTGTTTTGTAATTATATTATTTATATAAATCTAAAATACAAAAATGTTCACACAACTTTATATTTTGGTCTTTGTTATGATGTAATTTTTAAATATTGTATGACTGATGTTTTTAGCAATACCAAATATTTTTAATTACTATTTTTTACTTTTATTTTAGTATAAATATATTGAAGTAGAGTTACTCTTACTTGAGTACAGCCTCCTTTGACTATTTATTTTTGTTTAGAATATAAATAAATTAAAAAGATCAAAGCTGGACTGAATCGTTCTGCAATGAAGACCCAAAGTTTTATGTCTAAAATGGATTGATCTCTGCAACATCTTGCTTCATGTCCTCTTTCAGAACTTTGATAATTCTCCTTTTTGGTTTTCCTGTTGGCCTCCTGATGCATTTTATATTTTATTGCAGCCAATCAATCTGCTCTGCCACAATATAGTTAGTTCCTGAATAAAACTGCAAACTAAACCATGAAAACCTACCAGTACCACGATGTAATACGTCCATTATAGATAATTTTAAAATTCTGCCAAGATTTAATACATTTTGTATGTGAAGAAGCTTGAAAAGTCAAAAATTTGCAAGAAAAAAATGATTATGAGATTAATTTCAAACTTTCTATGAAAAAAGGAATTTCTCAGTTTGAGAAGTCAAACATTTGTGAAATTTTGACATTTTAGAAATGTTCCTGAAAAAAATTGGAAATTTTTGTGGCAAATGTTTGACTTCTCATACCCAAATTTCACTTTTTTTTTATTTTTTATTTTTTAAGCTCATAAATTTCCTTGCTTTTTTCCTGGAACCTGATTAGATTGATCTTAAAATTTCCATATTTTTTGGTATAATTTTTCTTTTTGTTTTGTCCTCTCGTTGATGACCCTGATAGGCCACCGTACACCAGAGCTCCAGCAGGTGGCCCAGTCGAACACATGGATCAGAATTGGTTTATTAGAAATTACAGAAGCAGTTCACACATGAATAATCTGACACAACTTCATAAAATGTTTGCCTTAAGCCAGTTTGAAGCACTAAATTCACCATATCCTGTTTCATTCATCAATCAGTATTCATAATTAATGCTTATTAATAAATGCTGCAGGACGCCAACAATGTTTACAACAACAAGATGACAAAAAGTAAAAAAAAAAAAAAAAAAAAAGATGTCACATCGCTTCAGTTCAACATGATTTACAACAGATGACAATTAAAACAGCAGTATCAACAGCCGAACTGCGATCCGGTCCAGAACCAGAACCATTATGTGTCACCATCAGGTGTTTACAGTTTCTGAGCAAACAGCTCCCCCTGCAGGTGGAAAACGAGCCTCTCTTTCTTCAGACCTCCATGTCTACCACTCCCTCATCTGGGATGGCAGGAGAAACTTTCAACTCTGAGTTCATGCTCAGCATGTTCAGCTTCTTGGAGTCGAAACCGAGATTCATGTCTGTGAAGGTCGGGGCGACCTGGGGCTGCAGGCCTCCGGAGTTTCCTCCTGCAGAATAAACTCCAGAATCTCCGCTGCTGCTGCTGTTCTGGCGGCTGTGCCTGCGGCAGCGCAGAGAAATACTCAGTTAAAACAGAAAAGTCTGAAACCAGTTACAAAGAAAAACAAGATGATTTAAGAACTTTTTGAAACTTTAAAAGTGACATAATGACAAGCTGGGTAATTCAATGTCTCATCAGTAAGTCAAAGGTCACATTGCAGGTAGAAAATGTGAAATTATTTATCTGACACCACAAAAAATCCCCAATAGTTTAATTGCATCTAACAATTATTTCAGTGATCAATTATTCAAAAGATCAGTCGTTTAAAAATTGTCACGTTTTGCAGATTTTTCATTTACCCCACTGATAAATACAGTCCACTGTAGGTTTATATTTGGGACCAATAACTGGACAGCAAAAGTTGCTTCAAGGCTGAAGAAGCCAAAATGTCACTTGAAGAGTTCGAGGTAGAACAAATTAACAAATAAAAGTTTTGTTTTTTATCTTAAAAGCAAAAATGTTCATCACTCCTCTGAATGTGTTGCCTTATTTGAGTCTGTGAACTCCAATTAATGATTAATCGTTGACGGTTATTTAAATGATCAATTAATTAATCGTTTCAGCCCAGATTTTAATGTAGATATTTTTAATTCCCCCTGCAGATCTCAAGAAAATTAGCTAAATGAAAACCAAATGACCTTCTGCCCTGGTTCAGGCCAGCTGGGGGCGCTGCAGAGTCCACCGTTGGATTATTCACCAGGATGGCTGACTCTGGGCAGACGATCACAGGATCGCACAGATCCTCGCAGTCCGAGACGATGAGGCATGGGTAGTCACCTTCATGCTGGAGGAAGAAGATAGAGGAAGAGGAGAAATAAATAAATCTGCAGTTTTAGGAAGACAGTAAAACATGTCCTGCTGTGGGAAATGAAGGCAGTACCTGCTTAATGTAGGAGGGCAGCTTCTCATTAGGAAGGAAAGTTGCTTTGCACATCTGGAAACAGCGATGGCCTCCATACAGGAAGAGCAGCACCACCAGGAAGCAGCTCACCAGAGACAGCAGGAAGTACAGGAAGATCTTCCACCAAGGAACAACTCCTGATGCAACAAACACAAACAACTTAAAGCAGTCGCTCTGCATGCTCTGACCGCTAACACAAAACCTTAGTAAACTTCAAATTAGAAAAAATTAACTTACAAGCAACTTTCAGGAAGATATATAAGCTTGTTTTAATAATTCCTCAATGAAAAAAATACTAATTTCACAGGCAGATTATTTCGCTTACAAACTTGGTAAAATGTTTTGTTAGAAGTGAAATAATCTAACAATGGAACTATGACTTTCTCATCAACATTAAGGAATTGTTGACTTAAAACAAGCTCCTTTATCTTGCTGTAAAGTTACTTGTAAGTTTTTTTTTGAGTGTACTAAAATATTTCCACTAAAAACTAGACCAAGAATATTTGTAAGATTTCATGTTTTTGCTGTGTAATTCCTTATACAATTTATCCAGAACTCCTTTATCTTTCTATAATGGTTATTTTAGTCATTTATTTTTATTACTACAGTTTTTGATGATTAATTGGATTTTAAAAAATTTCAACTTTCTTATAAGACCATTTTTTGAAAAATGAAAGCAAAAATCACACAAAAACATTGTAACATTTGAAACAAAACCTTTTTTTCCTCTTAACTTGAAGATGTTTCTGTGGCAAATTTGTTGAGCTTTTACTCTGCTAAAATAATCAATATTAAAACAATTTTTGGAGCTGTTGCGCAACTCACCGAAGCCACTTTTTGATTATATTTTTACTAATTTCCAATTTCTTCATAGAAAACGAGAAAAGAAGAAGAAAAAAAAAGATGAAAGAAAAAATAGCGCATTTAATTGAGTTACCTTCTGTCTGGGAACAGAGAGGCGGCGTGAATGTGCTGGTTTTGTTGTAATAGTCGTCGCGGGATCGGATCCGCAGGCAGTACCGGGTCCAGGGCTTGATGTCAGACAGGGTCAGAACGGTGATCTTTGTGCTTTTCGTCTCCGGCATCGAACCCTGAAAATCACACAGAAAATGAATTAATAATTTTATTAATTAAAATTATTAATGGACGGTTCTACAGCAAAACTTGTAACAGTCACATTTAAAAGAGAATCTGGAGAATTTAATGATAAACAAAGGAGAGAATAAATATCTCAGTAAATAAGAATACTAACAAAAGCTTATTTTTTTTAAGCTTTTGTTAGCTCGCAGAAACTTAACTATTACAAAGAGGAAGCTTAGCTACTGAAGCCGTTTTCATATAATATTAGAAGTACATTAAAAATGCAAATAAATAATTGCATTTTTAATGTAATTGATTACATTAAAAATGTAAAATGTAATCAATTACATTAATTAATTGATGATTAATTGAATTTTTTGGTCAATGTTTTTTTTAAATAAACATTGACCATTTGTAGCAATATTCCTCTAGTAAATCTGACCCAGGTGAAGCCAAAACTGCACAACGTGACACCTTTATATTTACAGATAAAGGTGTTTTCATCCTAAATGCAACATGTTTGTATTTTTTGTACAGTTTTGACTTAATTACTGCACAATATATTTATTTTTTCTTTTCAACAAATTGCCTTTCAGAGTCTGAATACGACTGTTAACTATTAATCAACTATATTAGCTGACAATTATTTCAATAATCGATTAATCACAATTATTCCGATTAATTGTTTCTAGTCTCTGCAGTGTGGCAGGAGAGTTTGTAAAGGCCAGTATCATCCGGTAATATTTATATGCGGGTCTGACCTTGTTTTTTGACATGCCGTGCCACCCAGACGTTTCAAGTCTGCATACAATGAAGTGATGCAAAGCTTCCCACAGCCTTATTAAGTAAACCTACATGCAGGAAGTGATTGCCCCACTTGGTGTCTGTCTTCTTTCATATGATGCAGGAAGCACCTGTGCAAAGTTTCCGCAGCACGAGTGAAAAAACAACACTGTGCAGAAACAAAACAGCTCAGTTGTGTGGATTCTGAGTGACTGATTTTAGACGGCGCCTGAAGTTTCAGGTTTGTTCGCTGATAAATTTGGAAAACAGAGAGAAAAATTGGGAGGGAATTAAAAAAAACATTTAGTTAACCTACCTTCCCATCTTCAGGCTGTTCCCAGTAAACAATATCATAGGACAGGTCATGAAGTTGCTCCCTCATGGAGCTGTTGGAGCTGTTCTGGGGGTCGGTGATGAAAATATCCAGAGTGCTTCCAGAGGCACCAAGACGAACTTTAGACGGAGGTCCAATAGCAGCTGGTGGAGGAAAGATGAAGATGAAGAGTTAAAAGAGAAAGCAGTCCTGACTTTCTGGGGCAGAGATGAGTGTGTTTAACACCAGGAGTGAAACGATTAATCGTGATTAATCGATTATTAAAAGAACTTTCACAAATTTCATAACTGATTAATCCTTAACTGCAGTATGCAGACTCAAAAGGTCATGTGCTGAAAGAACAATACATTCAGTATTTAGGCCAAAACTGACAAAAAATACAAATATTTTACATTTAAAATAAAAAAACAAACAAACTTAATTTTCTGTAAATATGTTTACCCAGAATTCCTAAAGTGGCAATTTTAGCTTCACCTAAATGGTTCTTAATGGGAGCCAAGTTCACCCATTAAGAACCATTGCCTATATGAGAACTAATCATTTAATCTAGAAAATAATCAACTAATCTGCCCTACAATGTATTGATAAAACAGAAAAGGGCTGAGCTGTTCACAGTTGATGTGTTTATTAGATGTAGATCCAATGCTGTGTTGTTGCATTTTAATTCATAAGATTCTTGTTTTGTTGAAAAAAGGAATTTAATTATTTGTTTATTATCATCCTGTATTCATAAAAAACTGTTTAAGTGGCAAAATGAAACATGCACTGAATTTATACATTTTTAAAAATCTGATTAAATCAATTAGACGTCAGAATAACCGATTTATTATCAAAATAATCGAACAAAGGCTCTCTCTCAGACTCTTCAATCCTCTGCTAGCATGTTAAAGGTTAAAGTTCAAGCAGAACAAGATTGAACAAATGGCTCGACAACCCCCCAAAGCATTTTAGAAAAACTCTTCACACCAAAAAAACCAAGCACGGTGGTGGAGGAGTGATGATATTAACTTTTTTTCTTACCATCTTTATCGGGACAGAACTGCAGCGATTTCCACACTGAGTGACTTCCATTCAGGTTGGTCTGAACGCGAATCGTATAAATGCCCAGGTAGTTCATTCCTGACCTAGTGAGGTCACATGACCTCCCAGAGGTCTCTGCACACACTGTGTTCCACTTTGGGTTCCTCTTCCTCAGCTGGTGATTCCTGGAAAAAAAAACAAAAAAAACCCCATAAAACACTCCCTCCATCGTAAAGCTGATTTCCTCTTATTCCTCTTATTGATTATTGGTAGGTTTGTTTTGCCATACAAAAATTTTGGCAAAAAAAAATCAAAAGTTGTATTTGGGTGGTAATAAATGTAGAAGAAAACAAAACTTGGAATAAACAAAAGAAAAAAAATATAAAATTAAAGAAAAAAAGTATGACTGGAATTTAATTTTTTTTTTTCAATTTTTTTAGTGAGTCATTTATTTATTCTTGCATTTATTCCAAATTGTGGCAGTACCAATCTTCCATAATTTCTGCTGTTCGTCTCTTATGCAGAACTTTGAGGAAGGAGAAATGCAAGAAGTCAATTTAACTTGTCAGGTGGGTTTGGATTAAATTTTCCAGCTCATGCTGAACATTTTAAAGCATGAACTGCCATCAGAAGTCCTCTGAAATACACCGAGTTAGCTTTTAGAGCAGATTTGAACTCTATGTAGCATTAATACTTGGAAAAAAACAAAATTTATCAAAGGTGGAGCATCTTCTAGAGGAGTGGAGTGTTTACAGTATAACAACATTTTGTTTTCAGATATATGAGGTCTACAGTTTCAGTGGAGATGTAAATGATTTACCCGGCGTATTGCACAGTGAAGGTGGCGGAGTCGGATCCGGCAGCGCTCCGGTCCCAGTCCCAGGTCAGAGTGTAATTGGTGTTAAAGGTCAACAAGAAGAGGTTATCAGGAGGGGTCAGCTCTTCTTCAGCTGCAACCAAAACAAATTAATCTTAATAAGCTGATGTGTTATTTTGTATTTGAAATGTTTGAAACAGCTTTCTAAGTTAAATTTTAATTTTACATTTTGTTTTCAATGTGGATAAGTGTTAATATACAAGTTTAAGCTTCTTTTTGCTCCTTTACATTCATTGTTACATGAACTATTCTGTGAATGAAAAAAAAAAGTAATTAAATTAAATGAGATCATTTGCTGGACTTAAGCATTCAGACCAGCAACTCCAGAAACACTGAAATACTACGAACCCTCACTATTTACTCTTCATTTTCTGTGGATCGTTATTATAAATTATTTTCATATAGTATATTTGAAATAACAGAAAAAAAAAAGCAGCTTAGGAAGCTGAGACAAGATGTATTGCTACTTTACGCGCTATTGGCCGACGTCAGCAAACCAGGCAATGAAGCAGCTGCATTTACTTTCGTTTGTGCTGATTGGCTGAACCCAGAAAAGTGGAAATAAGAAACTTCTGTGCTTAAGTGCTAAGTAAACATGTCACTATAAGCAATGAACAGCTTGATAAATTAAAGCGGTAGAACCAGTTGATCAAACATACTGAAGCTCTGCTTGGGTTGCTAGGTGACAAGCTGGGATTGCTAGGGAACGGGTGGGGTTGCTAGGTAACGGGTGGGGTTTCTGGGTAACAGGCGGGGCTTGTTGATTTGTGATTTCTTTTAATTTATTGTCAGAAAATGGCTGCATGTTTTCTTCAAGTGTTTGTGTTGTTTTAAGAAGCATTAGAAATCCAACTGGAAGTACAAAAACGTCCAAAAGTGATTTTTAAAAGGCGTTCTTTTGTTAAAATTGTGTCTTGATTCTGCTTGTATTATGACTACATTCTCATAATTAAACAAGAAATATCACAGCCTCTGTTGTACAATTCAGAAAAGGGATGATGGAAATTAAAGTCACTATTTGAAACGGTTTTCTTTCATTTGTAATTACTTTTTTTTAATGAAAAAGCTAGAAATAAAGAGATTAACAACTGAGAAAAAAGATCTCCCAGCCCTATGTTGTTAATGAGGTTATCCACCTCCATCAATAAATCCATCACCATGCTCGCCACAAGGAAAGTTATGTCACCAGTTAAACATCTGAACACTTTAAGATTGTTGAAATGTTTGTTAAAGTGCTTCAGACTCTCTGATGCTGCAAATAATCTGATCAAAAGGTCATAAAACGGGACCGGATGCCCGAATGCCTCACTTCTTTCATGCTACTTCCCCAACGTGTTGTTACTGGTAGAGCTGAGCAGCAGGAGACGTTTTGCTTTCGCCCAGATGCTGATGACAAACCGTTCTGGACTCTTGTTCTGTGTAAAATTATTCTGGGATGGTTTTTTTCTTTTTTAGTCATAAAAGAAGTCTGACATCCCTGAAAGGATGAACGCCTTTCTATGATTTAGAAGCCGAAACCTCGCAGCAGTCATGTGAGGAACTGACTCATTCTGAAAGGTTTTGCACAATCTCATGTAATTTCATGTAACCAAACCACCAACCAAATGCTGAAGGAGTCCTTTGGCACGACAACAAGCTGAGAGTTGTACTATAAAAGCACTTCCTGTTTCTGTTCTGTCTCACAGAGGAGCCGACACAACCATGTCACATTGTATTTCATACGTTTCCCTAATTTGCAAAACCCACATGTGGTTGTTATTTTTCTTATGTTCACACCAGTTTTCTCAGTCTCGTGGTTTTATTTCTTACCAGCTGTAAAACCATCCAAACAGCTAATCTGTGGAGCAACTTGTTCCTCTTTCTTCAATAACATCCAAAGACTCGAGAAGATGGATGACAAGAAAAAAAAGCCTCACTTCCTTTATTCAGTTCCATGCTTCTATTATTCATAATATTTTTTGTTGAATTTGAGTTTGTTGGTTCCCGCCTCTCTGAGCTTGTGGGAGTTTCTCTGTGGTGAGTTCCTCATCCAGAGAAAGCATTGTGAGGAAAACTTGCTGTTGTTCTCGGATTTGAAGCGAATGGGGTTTTTCTTTAGCTCCAGTCATTGTTTCTGGTAAAATGTTAAATTGTCAGGGCTGGAACTCAGTCGCAGGAACTTTCAGAGTCATTCCAACGAAATCTTGGCTTGTTTATCAGGCAGTGAATGAATCAGGACGATGCAACAATTATGAGCATCTTCCAAACAAACATTTTTGCTAATAACCAAGAGGAATGATAATAACAGTGATGACTGATTGTAATGGTCACCATGATAATTGGGTCATTTTCTGCTCGTACCTTTTTACTTTCGGTGTGTAACCATAGCAACAAGGAATGCCAAGAGGAGTTGAAAAGAACAAGTTCAAACCATCTCCTCTATTGCTCAAAATGTTCAAGAATCTCATCCCCGTCTCCATCGTCTCCCTAATCATGATAATTGAGTCTTCTTTTTGTTTGTTTATTAAAGTGCGTAACCGATGGCAACAGTGTTCCAAGACAATTTGAAAAGAATTACCAGGAAAAGTTAAAACCATATTTTTATTGACCACAGTTTTCAAAATTCATATGCCCCCTACTCTAGCATCTCCCCAATAATCATTGGGTCTTTGTTCTGCTGCTTTTTAATTGTCAGGCAGTTATTAATATGTGTAACCATGGCAACAGGGAGGAGTTGATAAAGAGGCAAGTTTATCTGTTTATCCATCTGTTCCCTTGACCATGATGTTAAAGGATCATAACCCATACTTCAGCATCTCTCTAGCTGGAATCACCAATAAATTTGTCTTTTTCTCACTTTTTCAGTTTTGGACAGTTATTGAAGAGAGTAACCGTGGCAACATGGAGTCCCAAGAGGACCTGACAAGGAAGCAAATATTTCCTCCCTACTCCTGCAAAAAAGAAATGACTATATCTTTATTATGTTCAAATATTTGAGTATTGTTTATATTCATAAAGATCTCCAAATATTATTGCAGCTCCTGTAATATGGGCTTATGAATCTTACATAAAGAACAACGTTTGCAAAACATGAATTCATAATAAAAAAGTTAATGAATAAAAAATACATAACTAAAACTCCGTGCCAACCTATGTCAACATTTAATTTTGGGATTTTGGAGCTGAATTTTGATTTTTCAGCGAACGCTGAAGCCTCAAGACAATTCAAAGCAACGTCTTGAACTATTAGAGGGTTTTTTTCTCCACAGCAGTATTGTATAGAAAGAACAGGCTTGTTTTTAACAAACACTCGTTTCTTAGGATATTCACACACAGATTTAAAACTAAATTGTGTCACATAATCTAACTGTTTTTCTTCAAAAACAAATAAGCAACTGTAGTCTGACATGAGCATTCACTTAGTAAGAGCGCTCCATTAGTTCTAATAAATAGATTGTTAGGGGTTTTATTGACCAGATAATTTTTACAAACATGAAAAAGATGCACAATTATTTTTTTCAGCCAGATGATTGGGAGCGTATAGCGGCAGACAGGTTGGTGGGTGCGGTCATATCTGACTCTGTTTTCTCTAAAACCAAATGAAGACTCCAGTCAGCCTGATACTAACTGTGACACACAGGAGCAACTGTGATGGAACATTTCGCACGTTTCGAAACTGTTCAAAACTAAAACTTTCCCACATGTTGTTGACATGAGATTTTCATATTTCTATTTCAGTAAAGAGTTGAAACCAGTTTAACAAGCAGCCACTTTATCAAAAGCTTCAATGCATCAGACAAATTGAGGAAAGAGATAAAATACTCCAGTAAAATATTAAGCATTGTGAACTTTACATAACCTATTTGAAAGTTGGTTAACAGTGTCTTCTCTATTACTAGAAAAGAATGGTGAGACTGTTGGGAAAAATGTGCTCTTGGTTTGCAAACAATGTTTTATTATAAGCCAAATTTATGTATCACAGCTTGGAAAAACCCTAAAAACAATATTAATGCTGCAACACAGTTTTTAGACTATTTTTTAAAATCTTAGCAGTTGAAACATAATTTTATGCTTAAATCGTTGCATAAATAAGAATCTTATGCCTATTTCACTAGAATTACTATCAAAATAGTAAAATACTATCCCAGTTTCTGCCAAAATAAGCATTTTCATACAAACACAGAAAGTACCCATAAATCCATATATAATTAAGTTTAATATTTATTTCTGTCTAGTAATGTTGTTTCTATGCTTCATTGAACCAAAACTGTGTAAAAAATGCTGCTTTCAATGTATTTGTCAGCCAGTTATGATATTAAACTTTCATGTTGTTACATTTCCAGTTAATGTGCAGAGAGTATATGACTGGCATGTGACAGTACAGTCAATCAAAAAGCAAGAGGGGGAATGGAGACATTAAAGGTGAAGCCACGTGGAGTCACCTTCAAGATCTGCATCACAAGAAAATGTTTTTCTAAAGCAGGGGAGATGTATATATTAAAAAAAAATTTTAAAAATCAGCCACCAGCTACTTTGGTTTCTTATTAACCACAAAAAATATTAATGTCGTTCAAACTCCAGTTGTTTTCATTTGAGAATGAAAAACCAAGATCTTATCTAACCTGAAATGGTTCGAGAAAAACTCTCAGATCAGTTCAGAAACTTCCTTCTCAGGTCAAATTTACCAGGGCCATAAATTTTACCAAGAAATTTGACCATTATTGCTTAAGGGTGTATCCAATGTAAGTTTACAACATAATTTGAATTATATAACGCCCAGGAAATGTGCATTTACTATCGAGCTTTAACGTTTGGGTTCAGCCCAAATGATTCGTTCTTTGCTAATTATACTTGGATTAGAGTATGAACATACAAAGCCAAACAGCTCCCATTTAACATAATTACATTGGAGGAAATCAGCGGCGTCATTGAACAAAAACACTTTCTGTTTCCTTTGACTTTGCATGCCAGATTCCGTTTAAACTAGATCAATTTTAACATTTAACAGATAAAAAATCTCCTTCTTGCAAACAATAGCAGAATTGAGTAAAGAAAATTAAGAATAATGCAGTTACCAATCATTCGGCTAGCCAAGATGATCACAATAAACATACAGAAATGATTTAAAATAGTTAAGAAACTTGCACACGGTCCGAAAGAGGTTAGCAGACAAATGTTAGCATGAAAACAGACTTACCTGCGCTGCCCTTAAGGCACACAAACAGAAGGCAGAGGCGAACCAAGGCCAACATGGTTGATATTTGACCATATAAACCTTCTATTTTTAATTCCGATCAAGTCTTCATTGTGCTGGCTCGGATGTTGTCAGCTCTGATCAGTCCTGCTCGAAGTGACGCCGAACTTCCTGACTCCAGCTGCGTTTCCTCATCGAAGCTTCGCAGTAGATGCTCTGGTGTTTGGTTGCATCTTTCGCCCCCTACTGGTTGTTACTTGCATTACCACCAAGAGAGCATTCACCCTTTTTAATGTTATAAAGAATAAAACTCTAATCACGACGCAAAGACACTGAACAAAGCTGATCCAGTCCCATTTGGGCTGTGAAAAACTGTCAATAATCATGACATTTTTCATTGACACATCTTATAAGCACTTACCATCTTGCTCATCTATTGGGACTGAACCAGAATGTTGTTTGTGAAATATTAATATGATGTAACTTGAAAATGCTGCCACCGCCTTTTATGAAATTGTTGATATAACCTTCCAGACAGCACATCTCATCCACAAAATAAGGCTAATGCATTGATCGATATCACTTAGAGAAAAGTACTACAAAAAAAACAAGTAAATCTGTTTTTAATTCATTATTTACAAAATAATGGTGAAATAAACTTGTAACTATAAGCATTTAATACATTTTTTCAATAATTATTTAAATCAAATTAAAATTCTAATTCTTAATGCTTTATTGATGCCACAGGGAAATTGATGTTGTAACTCATATTATAAGAGTTGTTATAGGTGCTAATGGACAGAAAGGATCTCTTGTGGCAATCTGCAATTCAGTGGCTCTGAAAAGGCCTCCGACTGAGGACACTGTGCTGTTGTAAGCTGAAATTCAGTTACCAAATGTGAAGGGGTGGGGCTTTTGAATCTTAATTTTCCTCATTCAGGAAAAATGGTGTCCATCAGTACAACCACATTTCATGGGAAGAGAAAAAGTACATAATCCTTTTTATTGTGCAAATTTTGGTTTAAGATTTTGTTGGCATATTCTGAATAAGTCTCTTAGCAGCATAATAAAACATTCTATGAAATATTTTGACTGTATTTTATTGCAGAATTTAAAAGTTAAACATTTTTCCTCTGTAGTGGACATTTGTAGTTATTTCCTCTGTTTTGTTCCGTTGACTTTATGTCACCATAACACACCTAGTTATAATACAGGTACAGTAAATAAACAGTTTGTAAGACGACGGCATATATCCGTTTATAATCACATTGTTCAGGAGTTTGTCAAAATCAAAATCTTCCGTTTCATTGAGTCTTTGTGGTCGTCTGCAGTCACAACAACACGCAGGATGTCGACCTAATCTCAGAGTAAACAGCGATCCTCCACTGTGCCATTTAGCTGTTTGGTGTTGCAGCTCTCTTTTGTCCCTTCAGGGCTCCCTTTCTCGACTGTAACGACGCTCACCGGGGCGATCTCCTCCGTGGGCTGCGTGATTAAATAAACAGAGGACTCTGGTGTAGCCAGCAGAGACTGGGGAAGCAGAAAGGAGCGTGATGTTAGATTACATCAATCTCAAATCCAAAGCAGAAATTCTGAAAGCAGTCGCACCTTTTCAAAGTGCCGTGGAAGAGGAACCTTTGGCCATAAGAAATCGGAAATACTTTTCCATTTCACTACGGCCAGCGCTGTTACAGCCACAGCCACCGCGATGACGACACATGCTATTACTGCTGCAACCACCGGAGAGTTGTCTGAAACAGAGACTATGATTGGTTTGGAGAACTTTTCCACCTCTGAACATGAAATTAGAACAAACTCCACTTTACTCAAGTTTAGGGGCAGGGATTCATCATACTGTTTGTCATGCACTGTGATAAATTTCTTACAATAAAAGCTTAGATTTTTTGTTGTCATTAATAATTCTAATTAAGGAAGTTTAACCTCCCCTCAAAAAAGTCCTTACTGTCAGGATTCATAATTTCACTATTTGCTCCACTGTTTGTTCAGTGAAAGCATCAATAAATACCAATAATTTTTAAAATAATATATTAAATAGTTTGTTTGTTACAGTTATTGTTATTGCAACAATACTACAAAATATTGTAATGAAGCTGTAAGTCTTTTACAGCCCTACTCAGGTTGTCATTGTTATTAATTAATTCAGTGATTCGAAAAGATTTCAAATGATGAAATAATAGAACTGACTCAAGAAAATGTCAAAATATATTGATGTTCTTAGTTTTAAATGCAGCATACAGTGAAAAATGAAGCCTTTATGAAGGATGGTTGAATACCTCGATACAAGAAAAAGCTCATGCTATTAAGAAAATAGATGCTTATCAATTAGTCATTAATCAATTGATCAGATCAATCAACTGTAGATCAACTCATTAATTGATAACTTGCGTTCCTGTTCTGTCCTTATGGACTTCCTCACTCTGTCAAATACAAAGAGCGTACCGGTGTCTCTGGTCCTCTCACACTGGACGACGCTGGGCTCGATGGGGTTCTTGTTTCTGAGGGTGATGAGTCGGACCTGTACGCAGTACTTGGTCAAGGGATCCAGGTTGTCTAAAACGACCCGGTCCTGTTGGATGTTGCTTTCGGTTCTCGCCTGTAGGGAGTGACAGAGAGGAGGTCAGTTTGAAGCAGCCACGCAACATCAGGTCTCAGACTGGTGGAGCAGACCAGGTAATGATCAATGAAATCAATCTTCCATGAATGGATGGATAAAGAGATGGGTGGATGGGTGGACGGATAGTTAGGCAGATCAATTGATTAGTCAATGAAAGAACAAATGGACGGATAAAGATACAATTGGATAAAAGGATAATGAGATGGATGCATGATGGACAGACAGGCAGATGAATGGATGGATCAATGAAGGAATCGATAGATGGATGATGAATGGAGATAAAACTGGATGTACGGATAAATGGGCAGACAGGCAGATTGATCGATCAATCAATGATGAGATGGATAGACGGACATGCTGTTGATCAACTGCTGCTGTTTCTCTAAAACTCCAGCAGGTGGCAGCAGAGAGCCATTTCTATGAGTCTAATCAGCCAGACAAACAGCTGTTGTACACCTTGAGCATGTTGGTGTTGAATTCACATGCACTGATCAACACTTGGGTTTTCCATAAACCTGCGTCTCACCTGTTCCTCCTGGCCTTCCTTCCAGTAGGTGATGTTGTAGGTGATTACGCTGTACACGTCCCTCATGGAGGAGATTTTAAACTCTGGGTCCTTAATGCTGACCTCCAGAGTTTGACCGACAGGTAAGAGCGACACACTGGGAGGACTGATCAGGGCTGCAGAGAAAAAGATCAGACTTGATTTCTGGATTGCTTTTTGTTGCCAGATCTAAAACCGATGCTTAAGGGTACTTTTGGGGTATGTGCGTTAAAGACTTACTGTCTCTATCCAAAGTGATGTTTTTACTCTCCACCCAGGCTGAGGCCTCTTCTCCCAGCAGAGCCCGGACTTTCCCAATGTATGTCCCATACCAACTGATGTCAAAATTGCTGAGTTCACATTGAAAGGTTGTGATGTTTACACAGCCTGGTTTTTCGATTCCAATAGAACTGCTGAAACAAAACAAGCAATAAAAGGATACACAGTTTGATATTGAAAGGAAAAAAGCAAACAAATCATAAAACAAGCATTTATAAAGGACAACTAATCAAAGCCAAGGAGCCGGTTTAAAAACTAATTTGACAACAGCGGCTGTCAATACAGTTCTGGGAGAAGCTAAATCTATTCAACTGCAACTGATGCTTCATTTAACAAGCTAACTAAGACCAGTGGAGTCTGAGATTATGCTCTCGAAAAGACTGTCTTTCTGTAGAATGATGAATCTTAAATAGACGGTTTGTATGGAAGGGTTAGGGTCATATGAATCTGTGCAAAGTGGTTCCTGAATGGACAATGTTATTGGAACAGCTGGAACCAAAGTAGATGTTTGGCCACAATACACATCACCATGTTTGAAGAAGATTTGGGTCTGTTTTACAACCAGGGCAGTCGACTCTGATCTCCTAGGTAGTTCAGACAACAGCAGATCTACAACAGAATGGCTGAACAAGAAATAAATAAAGGTTCTGCCATGACCCAGTGAACATCAGGACCTCAGCCTGATTGAAATGCTGTGAAAACTTCAATGAGGTGAAGTGATACTGGAGAGACGAGTGGGTAAACATTTTTTCCTAAATGATTAAAGAAATTGATAAAGTCAGAAGTGGACTTATCAATTTCTTGGACAGAAGTCACTTTGTGTGTTTCACAATGGAAACGCACAAAGTGATCCACACCGACTTGTGTGAACCGCTAGCGGTAAACAAGGAAGTACAATTCTGGCTGATTCTTGCTCTTTAACACAAGACCGCCGTCTTCCTTTCCCAGAAGAAAATCCTGATTCATAACAAAAAACTTCTTCTCTTGTCGACTCCAACTTTCAGTTACCATGTTTTCTGTTTACGGAAGATGCAGCGAAACGTTCAGAAACTCCCAACAGGCAGTTTTTCTGGAAACTGATACCAGCATATCAGAATAGAGGATGCAGCACTGCAGAGAAGCAGAACAACATTAACTTCTGTATGCACAGAGGCTTTCTTCATTTTCTTCCTGTTAAGTTCAACAATGACTGTAAATGCGATTTTTAAAAGAACATTCCAGCCACTTAACATCTCAGACATTTGATGACTGTGTAGAAGTCAGTAGCTGCATTTCCATTGACCACATAATTGCATAATTTGAAAATTGTTTTTGATAAAAAGCTTTGGTGCTAGCATGAAGTGTTTTTTTTTGGTTGTATCGAAATTGGTGTAGAAGACAAAACTGCAAAAGAAATACTTTTTTCACAGGACACGAGTCGCATGATTAACAACCAGACATTGGTGCAAACTACGAAGAAGAAGACGACAGGAAGTAATTAGAGGATGATGGCGTGGCATGTTTTGTAAGGACTTATCTTGTGAACAAATGCAAAACTGTGCGATTTTAATTGCATTTATTATCTAATGGAAACACTGCAATTGTGAAATTGTGATTTTCCAACATTAGTGGAATATTGACAAAGTTTTGCACACATTTGCAATGAAGGTGAGGCTAATGTGCCAAGAAGGAGAGGGAGAAACGATCTATGTTGGTTTATAATTCGAAATATTTTTTTTTTATTCCTTCACAAAAAGACTCCATCTTCTGCTGCAAGCAGTTGATAATTTCCTCCAAAACCTTCTGGGAGTGTTTCTTCAAGAGTTGAGAAAAGCTTCAAATAGAGCTAAACCAGAACAGCCACCTGCAGAGGAAGCTCTGTTCGGAGGAGAATAGTAGTTAAACTTACTTTAACGCGGTGGTGTAGATCAATCCGCTGGGTGTGTCTGCAGGTGGATCCCAGCTCAGGATCAGGTTCAGGTTCCTGGAGGTCACCTGGACATTGGTGGGACTGCCAAGGACTCCTGAAACAACTGCAGACCCGAGAATAAAGTTAGGAACGGCATCAGATTCTCCTGCTCACAGCTGATTATTTACCACTTTCTATTATGCTTCCTTGAACAGGTTAGGACACTTCTATGAGATACAAAACATGTTCATTATATTTCATGCATTGTTACATAATCATTGTTACAATAACAATAAGTCATTGCTACATAATCAGATCTTAGTCTGTACAGTTCAGAATAGAGGATGTTTGAGCTGTTTTCACGTCTTTTCACTTTAAATTCAAATAACTCAACATTTACACTCACATGTGAAAATGGCTGCAAACAGATGTGCTATTATGAAACAACACATCTTTGAATAGCAGAAGTGGAGCCTTCTGCACAATAAACAAGAATGCTCCAGCAAATAATTTCTGGATGGTAAGTCAACAACAAAATACTCAATACTGTCAAAGGTGGAACAACCAATATTGGTTTTAAGGCTTGGGCCTAAGTTAGTTGACTTTTTCTTTATCTGTTAATGTTATAATTTTTAAAAACCAGAGCTTTATATTTACTCTGGATGTTTTTGTCTAACATTTTACATGTTACAGAAAGATTAAAATAATTGAAAAAATAAATAAACGGAATATTTCTTTGGTGAAAAACTTTACGCCCTGTCAAAAAAAAAGAAGAAAAAGAAGGAACGTGGCAACTTAAATTTGAAATTGAATTTAAGTTTCTAGACCTTTTTTAATTGTTCACATGTATAGTGTCACATTAGGTATTGAGTGAATAAACCAAAAATTATATTACAAACTATTATTTACTTGCTCAATAATAAGCTAAGCATCTAATATTTATAATTAAAATAATATTTGGGTGCACTAAAGTCAACTTTTACTAAAAGTTACTGGGTATATGTATGTTGTTCTGTTCACCTTGCAAGCTTGGTTTTAAAAACATTATGAAAACTTTGCGATGTACCGAATATTTTCCATTGCAAAATATAAAATTGTTGGTAATAATTTTGCCCAAATAAGAAATATAAACATCTGCATTGAGCTGAGGAAGCAAATTTACATTATTCTTGAACTGAAGTTAGTGGCCACACAAAATCAGTCCAGGACTCAGATATGGCCCCCGGGCCCCACTTTGGACATCTATACATGCTTGTGGTGTAATTTTTGTGACATAGATGTAATTTCTCATAGTTTCCTTAAATAAATCTAATCTGTTGACTTATCAGCCAGAAGAGACTGAAATAAAAAAATGTATAAAGAACCTTTTTGGTTACACATTTGGACCAAAACCTGAATTAAACTACAATATCTCAGTTCACCCTGAAAACTATCAGGAATAAACCACTTAAAACCCTAAAATAACACAGAAGAATAGAAGTCCTCCATTGTTCCTCTATAGTTACGATAATACGTTCACTGACCCACAGAAACGGCTGAACTTTACCTCCTATTAGTGTCGAAAGTGTCAGAATGAAAACACAAACAGCGGCTGACATGTTGATCCGAAGGTTCGGTTCGGCCCGGTTCGGTCACCGTCCAGTCCCGAGTCCCAGGGTTGGTCGTTTAAAACTCGCCGTTTCATTCAGTTCCCGTTTGCTTTCATCAACAACAGGCGAAGGTGGGGGGAATACGCGGAAACAAATGTATAATAATTTCAGCGTGGACACGTCACGTTTCACGTACACTCAGTCACTTTTCACTTCAGGGAAACACGACGTTACGGCAGCTCGCACCTCGGATTCCTTTCTGCTGCGCGCTTATTCGGACCCTTACGGTAACCTTTCGAAATAAAAGCTTCCAAATAGAATACCGTCAAAAAGTTAATTTATTTACAAATTAACAGCAGTAATTTGGATTATTTAGCCTGTAAAAAGATTTAAAAACGGGTTTATTTTTAAAAGTATTAATTTATTAATGCCAGTTTTAAAATAAGTTAGTAATCAAACTAAATATTTATTTATTCTGAAATTAAATATTTAGTTTGCTAAAACAATTAGTTTAAATATTAAGTAGCATGCTAATATTTACTTTCAAACTAATATTTAATCTTCCAAAGATATTTAGCTTTGAATTAAATATATTTTTAGAAAGCTAAGTCTTTATTTTGAAGCTCAATATCTATTTACTTATCAAGCTAAATAGTTAGCTTCAATATTTAGTAAACAAGATAAATATTTAGTCTGAAGCTAAATGTTTAGCTAAAAGGTAAACTTTCTTCAGTAGATATCTATGTTTTAATAATGACATTTGTGTTCTGTAACATGAATTAATACATTCTTACAACATTATAAAGTATTCCCAATTATTGGCAGTAAATTATAATTTAAAAAACAAATGTATGAAAAAAAGACGAGGAAAATTCTCAGTTTATTACATTTTTATTGCATTTACAATCAATTAAAAGGCTCAGAAATTTGTTCCTGCACAGACACCGAGAAGAATTGCCATAAAGAACAAATAAGACATATTTCTGGAACAAAAAGTTTGGCTCTTCTCAAATCACAGTTTAATAAGAATCCGCTCAGATTTTTCACCAGAGTTTAAATTGGATTATTGATCCAAATGTTTGATTTCTTACCTCAGTAGCCGTTTCCTGTTGATAAACTCCAAAAGCAGTTTGTGTTTGTGCAGATTATTTTACAGGTGTGCGTCATTTGTCACAGAAATCCAAAACACAGGTTTAAAAAAGTGCAGGTATCTTTTGCAAAACTATAAATCATTAATTTTTTTTCCAACAAAATAATAAGAAAAAGATTTTTACACACCAAACATACATTCTTTTCCTGAAGGGTTAAAACACACTAGCAGAAACTTCCTCAAGAAGAAATAAAAAACATATTTTAACTAAAGAAAATTAAAATAAACCTTAAAAGATAAATTAAACCCTCTGTGCTGATTAACAGTGATTATTTTGCAGTGACTGTATAAAAATCACCTCTGGCAGGTGAGGAGGTAAGATGTCCTGAGTACAACTCGCTTATAAGAGTAAATATTAAAAGAAAAGTTCCCGCCAGTAGAGGAACTCAAAGTAACTGAACTCCAGTTTCTTCAGAATGCTTTAGGTTGTAACGCCGTCCTCCTCTGTCAGAGACGACGTCAGGCAGGTGTAGGACTGCGATCTGAACTTCATGCAGGACAGATGCTGATTTTTAACCTAAAGAACAACAAAAACAAAAAAAATCACATTTCAGGATGTTTGTGTTGCTGAATTACTGAAGTTTAACCACAACATCCATCATTAAACTCAAAAAGATCAGATTAAAAGTCATATTTTTCCCAACTGGTGCACAAAAAAGACTAAATTAATGTTTAACTGCACTTTTCTATCAATACTAAACTTTAAAAAAATCACTGAAGTCAAAAATGATCCAGAATTTTACTACAACAGAAAGCATTAAAATTAAAACACTTTCCAATTAAATTCTCCAAAATAAAATACAATTAAATATACTGTAGGTTATCTAATTAAATTCAGTCAGTAGTTGGTTGGCTTGGAAAGCTATTTTTCCTTAATAAATAGAATAATCATTCAAAAAAGAATTTCTTATTTCTATTTTTTATATTCATTCAGGTAAAATTAACATAATTTAAACATTTCCATCAACTTCTAATAGATGCTAAATGTTATGTTCTGCATTTCTGAGCATTATATTATTGAACTAAAACAAAAATAAAGCGATCTAATATCTTCATCAGCCGACCAGAGACTGATCCTCTGAGTTCCTCCTGAGTTATTCTTACTTTAAAGTAACCAAAGCGGCCATTTTGAGTCCCAACAGGGTGTTCTTTGTGTGAACTGACCTGTTAAGGTGTCGTCTCAGTAATTCCAAGCTCACCTTGCTGCTGAAGATGAACCGGCATACAACGATGACCACCAAAAGAGTAAACCCCCCCAACAGGCCAAGGACCAGGAACACTGAGGGACGGCAGGACGAGAAAAATCAGAACCCCAAATATTCACATCAAAACAGCAAAACTAATCAGACGTTTTACGCTCAGACGCAGGAATAAGGTCATTTGAAGAGGCATACATGTGTGCTGGGGTGGAGGAGGACTGGTGAAGGCGCAGCGGCGTTCGCTGGGGACGCTGTTCCGGTTTATGAGGGACTTGAAGGAGACGGAGACGCAGTACTCCACACCTGGCTGCAGGTACTGGATCACGGTCTCCTGCTGGTAGGATTGCTTCAGTCTGAACTGAAATACAGAACAGAAACGACAAAACATCACCAAAGAGAGCACGAAGATGGTCATGTGGAAGACTGGTAGGAAAATAAAATTAAACTGTGATAAAGAAAATAAAGGAGGAGTGAAATAGAATGAATAGTTGCATTAGTTGCCCAGCTTGACATTTTGAAAATAAATTTGCTTAATGGAAACAAAATAATTTAGAAAAACTCATCAGGAGGTTTTGGTGCTTTAATTGCTTTATTGAAATTGATTTATTTCATAATATTGAAATGGAAACAATTTATTCGCATCACAGAAGTCATGTGACCAACAATCGGATGTTGTCACTAACAGAAACTAAAAAGAGGAAGACGACAGGAAGTAGTTGGAGAATAATGACACAGCATGATTTTAATGACTTATCACAAGAACAAACTTATTTATGGTTTTTCTTATTTAACAAAAACATTACAATTGCTGATTGTGGAGGTTGTGAATATTAAATGGGTTACTACCAGCAGAAACAATGGAAATGAGAACAGGAAGTAGTTGGAGGACGATGGCGCAGCATAATGTTAATGACTCATTGCATGAACAAACTTCTTCACGTGTGATTTTAATTGAGTTTCTTATGTAATGGAAACATCGCAATTGTGCTTGATGTTTTTTTTTTACCTTATCAGAATATTAAATATGTTTCCATTAACAATGTAATTGCACAATTTAACATTTCAAAAGTAAATTAGCTTAAGGGAAATGTGCCAATAAAAAAAAAATCAGTTTGTTTGACAAACAGTTTTGGCGCTGGGATGACGAGGTTTTTTTTTGCCGTAATGGAAACTTTTTTCTCATCACACCAATAACATGAACAACAACCGAATGTTACTATTGGAGGAATACTTCACTCTAAGCAGAACACGATTTCGGTAAAGTTGCAAAATAATCATAAAATTTAAACTGTAAAAGAAAAAAGTATAAAAATGCCAATTCACTTTGGTAAAATTCAAACTTTCAGCAAGTGATTTTCTCCCTTTTTCTAAAAATTATATTTTGTCACATTATTTTCACAAACATTTTGGTAAAAAACAATTAATGTATTATGCATATTCATTAATAAAAATGATAAGATGTCTTCAAATGTACGCAGCAACTCTCAAATATAGTGATATCGCCGAAATTAATTTATTAATTGCCTTTTACAACCAGGTTTTTCCCTGTAATTTCTGTGAAATGGTGGAGTGCATCGCTTCCTGATGCACAGGAAATGTCAAGCATAACCAGGAGTCAACTGTTGAGGGGTTAGTCTGATCAGTTTCAGTTTATTCAGTAAAGAAACTGCAGTTTGGTTTGAGAGCACAGTTTGATCAGCTCAAAAATATTTAAACAAAATCATCAACATGCCTGTTTTAAATTATTGTTATTTTTATTTTTTAAGCTGGTGAAGTTGTCAAACTTTGAGCTCTGCTAAATAAGAAAACAAGACACCATCAGCAGGTCTTAAGATGAGTTGAAAAACATCACATGATAAAGAGAAAAAACAACCACAGGGGAAACATCAGAATGATGACAAGAAGGCTGTAAAATACCCTGAGAGGACGAAAACAACCAGAAACCAAACTCAGCTCATCACAAACTGGCCGGAGAACCACAAAGATGCAGAAATTAATGGCTCTGGGTCAGTTCAACCTTTAAAGTATTCACACCCACCCTTTGCCATTTCATCTGAAACCACAAACAAAGCATTTTGCTGTTTTTTTTTTTGTTTTTTTTTTTTACAAATTTTACCACTGCGTTCAGCTTATTCGTCTTTTAAAATAGCTTAAAATGCTGAATTTTATGTGTCTTAACTACATATTAGCTTTACATTCTACCGGCCGGCAATAAGAAATATGACAAGATCTGACTCCTGATTGTAGTCGCAGCCAGTACATTGTAAAAATATTGACACCAATTGAATATTTTCACATTTTGTATCATTACAACCCCAACTTACAAAGTATTCAACTGGATTAGGTATTAGCTACATGAAGTAGCGACACGTTGCCATTTTGATCCCATCAGCTTTCATTCTGTATCCATAAACTGTTTCCTATCATTGCATTAAGTTTATTTCTCTATCAAAATATATTAAAAATGCCAAATTTCACATTTTGTGTGCTTTACATACATTTTTCAAGGTTTTACATTACACCTGGTTTCCACTGATTGGGTTTTGTTTGGGGCAGTTGATAAGAAATATGACAGATTCTGATTGGAGTCACATCTCCTACATTGGAAAATATTTTTACCCTTGGAGTATTTTCACATTTTTTCACATTTTGATGCCAAATTATGAAATATTCAAATGAAGTAACTATGTATTGCCATTTTGATCTGACCTGGTTTCATTCTGTTTCCTTCAGGTTTTGTTAAATGGAAGAAAAAAACAAGAAAAAAGTAAAATGCATTTATATTCATGATAGAGATACATTCATGGCAATCCTGGAGAAAAAGAAGCAGAAAAACTCAGCTGGTAGAGACATGGCCCAGATAACTCATTGTCAGAAAAAGTGGTTCAAATTCAGATGGTGTAAGAGGAGAAACCAGCAAGAAGCAATAAAACCAAGCAGCCGAAATACTGAAGAAGAGAAGAGAGCAACAGCAGCACCAAGTGAGACCAATCAGAGGAAGCAGAAAATGAAAAGAAGGAGAATACTAAACACCGAGAAGCCGATCCACAAATCTAAAGTAACAAAACCAAGGAGGAAAATGTAAGAGTCAAAACCAGAATGAATAGAAAGAAAAGGAACTTTTTTTACAATTCAGTATAGTAAGACAGAACTAACAATAATAAAACCCAAACGTTGGTTTATTATCACGACGTCACTGCAAACATAAATAACAAGTTAGAGAGAATCTAAATTATTGTTAATCAAAGCAAATACCAATTAACATTTGGATGATACAAAATGTCCTGTGGAGAAAAAGGTGTGAAATGATAAAAAACACAAAATATTAAAGGTTGAAGTCGCAAAATGATCAATTCCTGAGTCAATCACAATAAAAAGGAAGAGAACTAAAGCATCGGTTAAATTCACCAATCCGTACCTCCATACCATAACAACAGATTACAATGTCTGTAATAAGTCATGATGTATCCGTTTATGTTTCATTTTAGCTGAACCTTTTCATTAATTTTAGAGATTAAAATGTAAAAAAAAGGGCAAAAACAGTGGATTCAGACTGATTTATTAAAACAAAAAAACTTCTGTATTCATGTTATTTGTTGTTTTGTTTCTTTATTTTGGACATTTAAAATATTGTCCAGTTCCAACGTGAAATATTAATTAGTAATCAAAGTTTATTGATCTTTGAGAGGGTGAACTTACTTGCATTTTTAACTTGAAAATGAGGTCAAAACAACAATATTATCACTTATCGCACTAACTCAGGTGTGTCAAACTCATTTTCGTTTTGGGCCAAATCAAGATCATGAAGGCTCTTAAAGGGCCGGTTGTGCCAGAATGTGTTGATAAAACCTGTTCACAAACTGTTAATATGTCAATGAATTCTTAAAATTACATAATAATATTGAAGATCTTTTCAGTTCCTTCAGGGACTAATAATAAATGCGACTGTTTATTTACTCGCTGTATAAATCATGGACTATAATCATACATCAACTAAATTCTCAAGAAACTGGAGGGATTGATTGACATAAATTGGCAGTTAACAGATAAAAACTGCATTGATATGATTGATAATATAATATTTAATCACACTTGGTGTTTCGTCTAGTCTGTGGAGGGCCACATAAAAAGCTACGGCGGGCCGGATTTGGCCCCCGGGCCTTGAGTTTGACACATGTGCACTAACTTGATTGTCCAGGAAAATTTGTTTTCAAAGCAAAGATGATGAGGGAAGAATATTCACATCCAAAGTGAGGAAAACAGAAGGGAAACTGTTGTGAAATAAAGCATAAACTGGATTTTTGTCAGGATTTCTCACCTCGGCACCGTCTCTGGTTCTCCTCACGTTCAGCTCCATCTCCTTCTGCAGGTCCTTCAGCTCCGCGTTGTGATAGGGCAGAGTCCCAGGGCCGTCTCGGATCTGCAGGACCAAACAGTTCCCACAGCCGGATAGGGAAAACTCAGGAGGCCCCAGAACGGCTGCAGGGAAGGAAACATAAATCTGCTTTAAGGCTTTACACTCAGAAAAAGCTCCAGTTACTCTTTAAATGTGAGAAATATTAACAGTGTAACTGCTGAGATTGTCAAATTAGGGACAGTTAAATCATTTACTGGCAGATTTTTCTCACCAAATTTTAGAATAAATTGTTACGGTTAAGTCAGAGGAACCACAAGGCTCTTTTCTTGGCTCAAAACTTTTTAAATTGTGGTTAAATCAGATACATAACGCTACAAACATTCTAAATGTCACTTTATATGCCGATGACACTATACTATACTACTATGACTAAAGGTTCAACCAAAAAACAAGACATTTTCCCATTTTATAAGTGAATTAATCTGCCAGTGGAAGTTGTACTCTTCATTAAGATTCAAGAGTTGCTGACTTAAAGCAAGCTTGTATATCTTGCTGAAAAGTCAGTTGTGAGTTATTTTTGTCTCATTTTGGTTGTAATAAGATATTTGCAATGGAAACTAAACCAAATAACTTGATTTTATGTTTTTGCAGTGTATAATGTTTGCAATTGCTGTCACGCATTAATTTATGGTCATTTATATTGGAGAAAACAGATAAATCGTACCATCATGTTACAAAATGATTGGTAAACAAATGATCCTGACAATAAATCTGGTGTTTTCTGTGTTCACGTGTTTTGTTGAGACATGTCAGGTCTGTATGATGATGTTCAGCTCTCTCACTGTCTGCCAGAGGGTGGAACAGATTTGATGTGGTCCAGCTGGAGGTCTGGTTGGTCCTGAAGGCTTGGACTCGGGCCATGTAGTAGCCAAAAGTGTCCTTTAGTTTGCTGGTTAGATTGCATGTCTGTCCGGCCGTCAGCTCAGTGCACTCAGCCACCGTTTTCCATCGCTCCTTCCTACACAGAGAAAGCAAACAGACAGTTAGAATGGAGCGAGGGTTGTTGTGTCGCACTACAGATATTAATGTTTCCTAAATGCTGAGACAGGAAACTCGCAGCTTTTATGAAACTTTCACAATCACTCAGAAAGAAAAGCTCCAAGAAACAGAAACGAAACTTAAGAGCAGCTCTGTGGAGAAATAATGGAAACATCAAAGTGCAAAGAGGGATGTTGATGTTTGTGTGGATGTTTAAAAACCTCTTGAGCTTTTACCGATTCACATCCGTGTCTCCACTCATTTCCACAAACCTCAGCCATATTCACTATTTCATATTGTTCTATTAGCTGCAGCAAAGTATGAATTATCCCACAACACATTCACAAATAGAAATTTGTTTTAGCTACTTGTTGCATCAGATTAATACATATGGTTTTATTTACAGAGACATATTTGTTCTCTGGATTACTTCCCTGCAAAATCACAAAATCTTCAAGTTTTTTTTTTTTGTCCAGTTTGTAAATATCTTTGTACACTTGAATTAAAACAAAATTAGCTTACAGGTGGCTTTTCAGCAAGACGTTGGAGTTTTATATTAATAATAATGAAAAAGTGCTAGTTCTGCGGGCAGTTTATTTCAGTCATAATGAGACATTTTTTTTTACATGTAAGTGAAATAATATGCAGACAAAATTGGTTGCTGATGTAACTGGGTCTATATTAATAGTTGTATATTTACACAAAATATTTTCTTTAATGTATTTATCCGTTTGCATCTGGCTGTTCTTGTGTTCTTCTGTGTCTGCTATGGGGGGTTTGGTCCTCCATCTCTGCCTTACTTTCTTCTTCTCTTGTTCAGGGTCCTCCAGGACTGTTATAAATGTTAAATTATTCAGTTCCTCTTCCCTTTTGTCATTCGTTCCACTGGCGAGAGGCAAGTTTTGTGGTCCATTGGAACCCTTTCATTCATATTCTTCAAATGTTTATTTTTCCATCTGTGTTGAATATATTTGTTTGGATATTTTCATTTGAGTTATTACGCCTTTATAACATTATTATTTTGTATAGATCGGGCTGGAGAACTGGAGCACATGCTATGAGCAAACATTTCTTATTCTAAACTTTATATTTAGTATAAATAGGGCCAGATTGTGATGAAAACATTCGAGATTTCCTTGAAATTATTTGTTTTCATTAAACTGCCATCTGGCTGAACTGGGTGGGTGAGAGTGAGGAAACCATCTGAAATGTTGCTGAAAGGTGATTGGTTGAAACAAAAACCAAACATGAAAAAGCTCATAAACCTCAAACATAACACCTGGCTATATGTGTAGTTTTCAGTGTCAGCTTCTAAAATCGCAGTCTCAATTTAGGTAAAGATTAATTTCTATGATTATTTCAAATGGAAAAAAAATCTGGAAAAGAAATACCAGTATACACATTTCTGGCACCATTTCATTCAGACGTTTTGAGTATTTCAGTCTTCAACATCAGTTCCCTCTTTGTAATGCTTATTTTTGACTGTTCATGTGCAGAATTTCACCAATTTGGGACTTAAAAAAGAAAGATAAAAAAAGAAAATAATGTGATAAATTCCTTTTAATATGTCTAAGATTTATAAAAATAAATGTTTAATTTGGGAAAACAACAGATTACAACAATTTCTTCCTCTAGAAAATGCCTTAAAGCGAACAATATAAATCAGATGATAAAATCTGATGTGTCTCTTCGTCCTGTTTGGATATTTTGCATGAATATTCCCACAACATTCCCAACTCAAATGTTCACCTTTGACCTCAATAATGACGTCATAAGATTGTTCCAGCTCATTTTCTCAACAGGAACCAGTTAAACCTTGCCAAAAACATTATAGGATTGTATACTGCTTACTGGTTTCATTTTAGGAAAAACAAACACAGAGAAAATTATTTTAAAAATCCAGAATGATGTTATCTGGTTTGTGTGGAATTATCACACCTAACAGGCAAGTCTTGATCTGTTTCCTGAAAACCTCTGAGGCATCTAAAGCATTCAAAAGAGCTCATATAAAGTCTCAGCGCAAACATTCACCAACTTCCTGATAGATTGATATTAAAAAGAAGAATTTGATCATTAATTAATATAACAACCAGACAAAACTGCTCAGTGACTGGTTCCTATGGAAACTCCTCAGAATACTTCCTGAACGGTCTGGGCGCTAAACCGCTAGCTCCGCCCAGCGTTAAAAGATATTTTTACTCCGTTCAGCTCGTTTAATTTCAACCGAAGCGAGTTGAAACACATAGAAATGTAGAAATGTGAAGAAGGGGAATGAGGATGAGGAGGACCAGACGGACGGAGAGCCGAAAGTCGGTCATGTTTGTGCTGCTGCTAGCTTGAAAATGCTAACCGGAAATGAAATTCAAGCTGTTTACGGTAGGATCAGAACATTTTCTCAGATTTATTAGATTTGTTTGCTATAAAACTTTAATTGTAGACATCTACTTGTTATCTTTCTGTTTGTTTTGATTTCGCGCTAGCTCTAGCTAATTACTTTAGCTCCTGCTAATGGTTTTGGTTACAGTGATCGGAGAGGCATTTCGCCGATGACAAAATGGCGCCCTCTGTAGGCGAAAAATATAGTAAAAATATGTAAAAGTTTTTACTTATCAAATACCAAATTTTAGATAAACATTACACATATTTAGGCCAACATGTTTCACAGTCCCTGCACTCATTTATAGATTAACATATTTCCATGTTATTGATTATTTATTTTATATTTAGGTCATATTTAAATAACTTCCAATATAACACTTGTTATTGTTTTTTGTATAAATTTTATATTGTTTATGGTTATATTGTATTTATTAATATTCACACCTTGTGAAGAAATACGATCAATAAAGTATATTGCATTCTTTCTAGTTGTGGATCCATTTAATGGAGAGCCCACAGCATCATTCTCTTTATCAGACATTCAAACAAAAACAGATGAAAATGTCATCTCCAAACAAACACATTAAAGTAATTATTGAACCTTCTGGTGGCAAAATTGTAATTTTATGTCTGTAGGAGATAAAATCAACTAAAGACTCTCAGCTCACCTTCAAATTGCTAATTTAATGAACTAAGATCCACCTTCAAACTCTGAATGTAGTTTCTGCTGTGAAGTAAGACCGGGTTTCCCCTCTTTTTTGACAAAATTCCTTTACCAATTCTTTGTAAATTCATAAAAATGGTACCATCAGCAGTAAAAGGATAGTTTTTTTTTATCAAACTCTGCAGGAAGAAGCATCAAAACGACGCTGACATTTACACTTCCTGTTGTAATTTGTGGTGTAAAATACGTCACAAAGGTTCTTCATGACGTATCTGAATCCAGTGAACAAAAGTATTTTGGTCTAGTTTCTTGTGCAAATACTTTGGCATGCTTTAAATAAAACAAAACTAACTGGCAGGTAATTTTTCAACAAGAATTGGAAGCTTGTTTTAAGTTATTAATTTCATAATATTGATTTAAAAAAATACTGGTTATAAGTGAAATAATCTTCCAGAGGAACTAGACATTTTTCCCATAATAAAAGTTATAATATTGTGCTCCACTGGCAGATTTTGTTACTTATAACTAGCACTTTTTAATCAATATCAAGCAATTATTGACTTAAAACAAACTCATGGAACTTGCTAAAAAGTTACTTGCAAGTTAGTTTTGCTTTATTTCAATTGAACTGAAATACACTGCTCAAAAAAATAAAGGGAACACTCAAATAACACATCCTAGATCTGAATGAATGAAATATTCTCATTGAATACTTTGTCCTGTACAAAGTTGAATGTGCAAGTTTGATTTCACAGAAGTTTGATGTACTTGGAGTTATATTGTGTTGTTTGAGTGTTCCCTTTATTTTTTTGAGCAGTATATATTTGAGGTACAAACTAGACAAACAGACTCAAATTGTTGGAAATTCAACCAAAAGAAACAGAAAATTTGCTCAGGAATGAACCTTCTCTGGTTATTTTACCTGGCAACTGTTGGTGCAACAACAACACAGGAGGAAGGGTTAAACTCCAAATATGGTCACACCTTCACACATCCACTAATTAGGTGTTAAACCTACTTTTAAAGTTAGAATGAGTCACTCTGTGTTGAACTTCTGAAGAAGGTCAGTGAATTTGTACCTGGTGCTGTGGATCTGGACCGTGAAGCGGGCGTCTGGGGGGGTCCGCGGGTCCGGCCAGAACCTCAGGATGTGCTCCATGTTGTAGGAGGTGATGGAAACGTTGGCCGGCGCTGGGAGGGAAACGCAGTCTGCTGCTGAAACATGCAGAGAAACATTTAAAAAACACGCAAAAACAAAAATGCTGATTTTCTTCTGGTTAAAAAACAGTAAGCAGAGGTTGCCAAAAACTGTGGGAAAAGTAAGAGTAGAACTACTTCTACTGGTAACTCCCCTAATATTCCATAGCATTAGTATAAGTTTTATTGCAAAAGTGTATTTTTCCTGAACTTGTTACTTTGCATTGCATTTTACAAGAGTTTTTAAAAATCATTTTGCTCCTTAAAATATTATAATTTGCTTATAAATGATAATTTTCTAAATCTGATTATATCAATAGTTACTCAGTAACTATGTAGCTTTTTTTACTCTTACAGCAGTAATTTATTCACTTTAAAAAGTACAGCGAAGTTAAAAGTACATTTTTTCAAAAAGTTACTCAAATGAGTAAATGTAAGTATTTACTGGAAATAAGAGTCGCTAAAGAACATCAACAAATTAAGAGTTAATTTATCGAGTAAGTCCAACAGAGGTTCAGAGATGTTTCGAAATGAAGGCAGGTGAGTTTACCCAGGTGCAGGAACAGGAGAAGCAGCGTCCTCAGCCCCATCTTCCCCCCATAGGGTTGAAGCTGGCAGCCGCCGGGGAAGCGTTGTTGTCGTGTCAGAGGTAGAAGACGCACAGAGTGAGGTGATGGAGGGGGGCGGAGGTGTGGGGGCTGGGAAACCAGATCCGTCACTCAAAGTTTCTGTTTCCTGAGAAGTCCCTCCCTGTGTGTCTGCAGCCTGAACGGACGGTGAAACACACACGCACACACGCGCACACGCACACACACACACACAGAGAGAGCACTGTTCTGAAATAGAACAGAGAAAGTCATGAGGTAAACTGATCAGATGCTTTTTTTAATCTTTAATTTAACTCCTGTAATACAGGTAACCCTGCACTGCAAAAACACAAAATCCTACCCCGGTTTTTATCTAGTCTCTGCTTTACCTGGTGCATTTGAAATAAAATGTCTAGTAGGAGCTTCTTTTAAGTCAATAATTCCTTAATATTTATTTTTTAAAAAGTACAAGTTACACTTGTAAATTATTTCACTAATAACAAGGAAAAAATGTCTGACAGGTGAAAAAAATCTGAAAATCAATATAAAGGAATTGACATAAAACAAGCTTTTTAAACATCGTTTTGAAAGTTAGTTAGTTTTGTCTTATTGCAAGTGCACTAAGAAGTTTTCACTAAAAACTAGACAAAAATGCTAGTAAGATCTTGTGTTTTTGCAGTGCAGGAACATCTGTTATCAGATACTGCAAAACAAAACTTAAGGATTTTTGGTTTAGTTTCTATTGCAATTATCTTAGTGCAGTTGAAATAAGACGAAACTAACTTACAAGTAAGTTTTCAAAAGTTATAGGAGCTTTTTTAAGTAAATAATTCTTGAATATTGATTTTTATTTTAAATGTACCAGATAAATAGTTTCTTTTCATTTTAACAAAACATTTTCCCATGTCTTAAATAATCTGCCAATGGAATAAGATTTAATTTGTGCCACGTTAGAAACACATCTAGTTCCAGTGGCAGATTATAAGTGAAACTAGAACTTTTTCAGCAATAGTAAGGAATAATGGACGTAAAACAACCTCTTAAAAGTGCTTAAGGTTTAGTGTATTAAGATATTTGCACTAGAAACTAAACTGAAAATACTTTGTAAGATTTTGTGGTTTTGCAGTGCAAGCACCCAAAAACACAATATAAACTCACTGTTTGGATAAAATCCATCAAAGCAAGTTTCTGCAAAAATAATTAATAATTTAAACTTTTGAAATTTGTCACATTAAACCCACAAATCAGATTTTCTGAGTTTAACCTCTGATTTTTCACTCATTTGTTTTTGGGAAATACCTCTAGTTTACTCAATCTCTTAATCCCAATTACATCAGGACTTTGACTAGGCCATTTTGACACCTAATGCAAGGTGAACTTTTAGGTCTTTTAATTGAATCCAAATACTGCAGGAAATTGTCCCACATGGATCATTTAAATAGGATTAATTTAGTTTGAAGCCTCAATGAGTATAAATCCAGCAGTAAAACACGGTGGAGGTCCCATGGTCCATGTTGGAGACCTTATAAAACATTAAATAAAAGCAACTTGCTAAAAAAATAAATCAAACCAGCGACTGAAGACTGAAAACCATCCAGCTGGAAGCGCTGTCCATCATCAAAATCAGGCAAAATTACACAACAAGCTGAATTTAAAATAATAAAGATTTTCAAGTTTAAAAAACAGTTTTTTGTACAATTTATTCTCAATTTTCTCATCATGAGCGCAAAATACAAAAATATAAAAGATACAAGATACGGAGCGTTCCTATTTCACAGGAAAAGCGATTATGGATGAACCAGGTGAGGTGATCAGGCGAATTTGATCGAACAGTCAGGTCAAAAATAAATGAACATTATTGAACACTGAAACAAAACAACTGAAAAATATGGCAACATTTCATCAAACACCCAGACTGAAATAGCTGCAGGAACCTGCTACAGAATTGGAAAGAGTTAACCACCCGGGTTAACATCAACTTTTATCAGAGCAAAAACAAAACTTATGAGTTCATGATTGTGCATAAAACACAAAATAAAATTAGACAGCACAAATGACAAGAATTTCCTCAAGCATCAAAACCTTCCTAAACTGTGTCTGATTACTGTTAATGAACTAAAAATAGGTGAATCTAATTGATGCGTTTACAGTCCAAAGATGGCTTTAAAGAACACAATTACAGAAAAGATCGGTGCATCTTCATTTAAATCAGCCGACTGCTCAGTTTACAGTTATTCGAGGGGAAAACGAGGTAATGTAGCACCTGCACAGCAGTTGGTTCATGATCCACCTTTAAAACTCCACTTGGAAAAACAGATAAAACAATAAAATACTGAAACTAGTGAAAACACTGCAAAAACACAAAATCCATTTGGTTTAGTTTAGAGGAACACACAACACACACTTGAAAATAAGACAAAAGTAACGTTTCAGCAAGATATAAGAACTTGTTGTAGGCAAATAATTCCTTAATATTAACAATCCCACATAAACCTGGGAAAAATATAATGCAATAGAAATAATTTACCAGTCACACTAGTAATTTTTCATCAATATGAAGGAACTATTCACTTAAACTTCTATATTTTGCTGAAAGGTTACTTATGTTTCGTCTTATTTCAAGAACACAAAACCAAAAATACTTTTGTGTTTTTGCAGTGCAGGAACAAAACATGACAAAAAGTTTTTATTTCACAGCTGAACTTTAAAATACCACCCAGAAAGCTAATAATGCATTTATATAATGCACAGGACCAATTGGTCCTGTGCATTATATAAATGTAAAAAATGCCAGAATCTAATCTGAAACAAACACCTGCTTGGTATAAACAAGAAACCGGGCGGTTAAAGATAGAAATGAGGCAATAATGATCCGCCGGATGGACGCAAAACTAACCAAACCTTTTGGAGTTCCACTTGGGTTGCTAGGTAACGGGCTGGTGTTGCTAGGTAAAGGGCTGTCGTTGCTAGGTGAGGGGCAGTGCCTGCTGATTTGGACAATTTATTGTCCAACAAAATGCATCTTGTGATACTCAGCCATACAGTCAGCTAGAAAAGAAGCAAGTAGCCCTTATCGTCACTTTATTGTTATGAAAACAGTACCTCAAGCCCACCCTGGTTCTGAAGTTTGTGGGCTAAACAGACTCCAGCCGCTAACCGTGGTTTGTTGGTGGGAGGGCTCGAAAGCGGGTTGAATCGTTACCATGGAGACTCGGAGCAGCACACATGTACATGAGGGAAAACATCGGCTGCATTCGGGTTCATCAAGGAGTGGCTTGTGAGGCGCCCACCACACGGTGGGTTTATGTTTCTATTCATTTGGCTTCATTAACCTAAAACAGAAAACACTGGTTTGGATTTGGGGAGGTTGAAGATCTGGCACTAAATGATCTGAAGTGGCAACATGCAGCAACTGACACATGAAGGTCCAATTTGATAACAAATCCGGTTGTAGATTTGTTTTAAAGGCGGCGGAGTGGAAATGGGTCAGTCCAGCTGATTCAGACAGGATCGGAGATGCGTCACGTCGCCTTTCTGCACATGTAGTCGCCGTCATCGTAAGCTTCATCAGTACAGCATGACGCCGCAGCATCATCAGCAGGCTGAGGAGGCTGAACCAGAGGAGCTGCCAGAGCGCTCAACTCATCTAGGCAGCCTTCCTCCTCTTCCTCTTCCTCCTCCTCCTCTTCCTCTTCCTCCTCTGTACAGCCGAATGTCAAAGTGAAGAGGTTCACTTCCTGTCCAACGTTCACCGCCGCCTCCTCTTCCTCAGTTCTCTTTTTTTCTAAACTATCAAGTTTCTGTTCAGCTCCAGGCCGAGGTTCTATAACAACTAGAACCTCGAGCTGCGAGTCTGGGGTCCGGTAGGGTGGAGGTTCTGGTTTGGAAGATAAGGATGATGAAGATGATGAGGTGGAGGAGAGCGGGTTGGCGCCCTGACGCAGAGCGTAATTAGCTCCAGAGGAGCTTATACCGAAGTTTTCTGTGCAGCTCTCCTCGTCTGAGTCCTCTGAACTGCTGGAGGTCCTCTTGCCTGCAGGGGGCGCCATCTGCCTGACGTTCAGCAGAGACGTAGGAGCCTCTCCACAGGACGAAACTTTCACTTCTTCCAAGTGAGAAATGGAGGCCGAGTGGAGAGACGGAAAATGTAGGTTTAGATTTACTACATCTGGAGATTAAAAACACTAAGAAAACTTTAAAACATTTTCCTGAACGCATCAGGAATACAATGTAGTAAAGACAGTGAAATCCTTTACTGTATTCATGACATGAATACAGGAACAAAAGGGAAATTGCAAGAATTTTGTCAGAAATTCTTAAAACTATAATATTTCCATCTGACATGCTATGACAGCAGAAAGAGTTCACTGAAAACTGCAGAAGAAGCTGATAATCAGCTGAAATCTGCTGAAATCTAAGCAGAACAAATGCCTAACAAGCATTTAGTGCATTTAGTGAAGGACTTCCTGTCTTAAAATGACAAATTACAAATGGACACATACAAAGGTTGGGCTGCTTTAATGAATAAAGATTATTATTAAGGGCTATGAATAATTTTGAGCTCGACAGTAAAACTGCTCAGCCTGCAGCTCATTAAGTCAAACTGTTCAGGTTCCTTAAGCCAATAAATGCATAACAGCCTGTCAGTGTCTTGGTTCATGCTAGCATAGCGAGCTAAGAAGAGCATGTCTGTAAAGCTGCAGATTGCAGGCTAGCCATTAGATAAGACTGGTTACTTATCCAGCTCAGGATTGATAAGATTAGCTAAAGAGACAAATAAATATTAGCCAGAGAGACAAAGATACATAAGATTAGATACAAATAGATAGGAAACTTACACTGTATTAAGTGCCTGTTTGCAAAAATGCCACAAATACAGTTATCCATGTCAGGATGTTCTATTATTTTAGCAGGAGAAGGAATAAATGTTGCTTTTCTGTGTTAAATGTAGGCAGTATGACAGCAGTAATTTTTATTTAAAAATGCATTTTTTCCATAAGATTATTTACACAAAGTTATGCCAGTAGCATGAAAGTTTCCAAGAGCGGAAATAACACAATCAAAACTACCATGAAACATTCACCGGAAACTATATGGTTTCTGCAGATGGGTGTTTCTTTTTTGTCTCGGTGTTGCAGACCACAGATAAAAAATAAAAAAAAAAAACAACAAAAAAAAACAACCAAGGCCAAGTCTCCAACCAGAGAGTGCCGACACTGAGAGTGGCCGAGGTTCCTTCCTGTTACCACCAACATTCAGTCTTTCAAACAGTTTGAAATTGAAAAGTTTCTAATGTAGCAGGGAGTGTTTTACAGGTTACTGCTCTTTACAAAATAATGGCTGCATTATCTGATCCTCTGGTTTTAAATTATACATCTTTGCACAGCAGACATTTATCTGGGTTTCGATGTTGAGATAGAAAGGCGCAGGTTGTTGGCTATAATTCAACAACTTGTGGTGTTTAAACTGTAAAGTGCATCACTGAAAACATTCGGCATATTGGAGAGGTGAGACGACCTGAAACCCACTTCTGTAACCTTCATGTCAGGACAAAGAGAGAAGTTTGCTTAGAGTGATCTTCCTCGAAGTCAGCTTCCTGTCAGAAACCACGCCGCTGTTTTTATTTCTTCACAGAAACGTTTGAAGCACTTTTCTCAGAAATCTCTCCATGTACCAGCCTTGTGCCGTTAGTCCAAACTGAGGCTTCAAATGCTAGGTCTTCTGAAAAGTATGTTTATTGTTTGTGGAACCCAGTGGACCAGAACCAGCAGAACCAGATATGCTGACCCAAACTATCCAGAGACTGGGGCCTCTATTTTTAAATAAAATTCTAACTTTTCCTTCACCTGAAAAGATTACTTTTAATCTCACCAACTCAAATGTAAGATTTTTTTTAAGACCATTTTGAAAAAACTTGAGGACTTTTTATCAAGACAGAAATGTTCACAAGAAAATCAGAAATATATCATTTGTGTTGGCAACTGGCGAAGATGGACGTTATCCAGTCAACAGACAATAAATTTCAATTCAGGCATGATGGACATAAAAAGCCAGCTAGTTAGCAAAGGTATATTAGCAGCTAGTTAGCAGGAGCCGCAGGAGCAGCCGCCTTGAGTCAAAGGTTTGCACCAAAAAAAAAAAACAAGATAAAGAGTCCTACCACAACAAAATTTAAGACCTGTGATTGATGTATTCAAGGCCAACTTTTTTTTCTACGAATTTTTGAGATTTTATTGCTTTAATTTTAAATATGTAAATTTAAGACTCTCTAAGTCCTTGATTTTTATAGATGCATGAATTTAAGACATTAAGGCATTAATTTGTATACATGAACATAAGGGTTTCACTTTCTGAAATAAGGGATAGAAAATCCACAATATTTAAATATTTTTCACCATATTTCTACATCCTAAAGTCGTTTTCCGTTTTACCGGCCGGCTGCGTTTTACTCACCAGAACCGAAGGCATCGGACTCCGTTTCAGACAGATGAAACCGGTCCCGAATAGCAGAGCAAAGACAGCGATGACGACCATCACCAATGAACTCAGCACTGTAGAAATGACTATGTCTGCAAGGAGGACACATTATTTTAACTGATTAATCCATTCAAACAGAATTTATTTCCTCATTAATACGTTTTATTTTTTTAAGTTTCTATCGGGATTTGTAAACTTTTCTCATAGTAAAATCAAACATTTTTCAAAAGTTTCTAGGCCCACACTTCGAAGAAAAAAAACAATACAAATAAACTAAAACAAGGCAGTTTCAATATACTACTATGGTATAATTTATTACTGTTATTAATAATGTCAGATTCCACGGCAGGGACAAGGAAACTGAAATATAACAGCATTTTATGTTTTGAAATGTCTCACATGACCTAAACACCTGACTGGTCTGAAAATAAACCACTAATATAATAAAAAATATAAACATAACATAAAACTGCCTGAATTACAACTATAAAATTCAATAAGTCATTGAGAAATTAGGAATAATACATGTTCATTATGTTGAAACAATCCAACAAACCATCCCTTATTGCTCAAATTAAACACTTTAAGCACGTTATACAAAGAAGCCACAAAAAAAAAGAAAAAAAAAAATTTCCCTGCTTAGTTTTCTGGCATTTAACAAATACAACTAATTTCAATAATCCTAACATAAGACAAAAAAGATAAACTTTGATTTCACATTACAGTGAGGAAAAATAAAAGTGTTTTTATACATATGAACACAGAAGTATGTAAGCTTCTGGTTTCAACTGTAAATGGTTTATTTGTGTAATTTACCTACCGTATTTTCTGGACTATAAAACGCACCTGCATATAAGCCGCATCCGCTCTACTTTTTTAAAAAAAATTAAACAAAGACAAACAAGTTTTGCGAGCCTTGCATAAGCTCTTCCCGCTGCCTCCTCCAGCGTCTCACCATAGACTCATTGACGCTTAGCTTCCGAGCAGCAGCGCGGTTTCCTTTCTGTATAGCGACATCGATGGCCTTCAACTTAAAACTGGCATCACACGAATTTCTTCGTGTGGGTTCCATGATGAAGGGGTGAAGAAGATGAAGATAATAGGATTGGAAATTTGTCGTCCTTCTATTTGCTTCTACCAGTTATATCTGCTAAAGAGGAAGTAGCGTATTCTTCTTTGCATTTCTTTTATCTTAGTTTTGATTCTAGTTCCGGTTAGAGTGCCCCTAGCGGTGGAAAAAAAATCCACAGAATAGCAGCTCCTTTTTATTAGCCGCATGGCTCAAAACCTATGAAAAAAGTAACGGCTTATAGTCCGAAAATTAAGGTATTTTTATTTAAATTTCTCACGTTTTCCTCTTTTTTCTTGTTTAAACACAAATGGCGTCTGTAGATTAGGATCCCAATATGAGTCGAAAGAGCAACACTTAATTTCTTTGGACTTCAGAAGAAAAATGTAAGAAAAATTTTTTAAAAATTGATCAAAATATTTAGAAATCTGAGTTTTTCACAAAACCTCATATTGATTTTGTTCCTCAGGTATTTCAGCAGCTCAATAAAAACAGTAAATAACTTGTTTGTCCAATAAAAACAGCTTAACTGGGTAAATACAGACTGAATCATTCAGAAAACAGCAGGAAAAAATGTTTCTACCTGAAGAAAAGAGTCTTTGGACGGGAATGCATTCAGGCAGGCTGAAGTTGGAAAACAGGTGATTCAGGGTGTAGTTGAACTGGATCGAGACGCAGTAATCTCTGCCCGGAACCAGATCCGTCAAATTTTCCCTGCTTTCCCGAGGGCCGAGTTTCAGGAACTGACATGAAGAGGAGAAGAACAGGGATGTCACAGCAAAACAGACTAAACTGTGATTTTAAAAAAAACAACAAAATCAGTTTAGATGTTGACACTGAAAACATAAAATTTCAGATTCTGTTCATAACAGATCCCATTTCCAAGACGCTGATGTGTTGAAAGATTAAATATTTTCTTAATTGTAAAACCGATGCTAAAGTATAATTTCACAAGATTCTTCATTTGAAGTTTTTATAAAAGTCCAAATAAATAAAAGCTGTAAAACCAGAGCACAACAAAATGTCTTTTATTGAATTTAATCCAGGTGACAAAAACAAAAAAAAAAACTAGGCCACATAAAAGTTTTTGGTAGAACATATGTACAGAAAAAGTTTTATTATCTTAATGCAAACTTTATGTGTTTTTGTACAGTTTTGGCTTAACTGACTACTTTGAGGATGTTTTTCTGGCAGCGAATTGCCCATTTGTTTACCGATTATTCCAATAATCGATTAATCATTTCAGCCCTGCTTCAAACATCAAATATAGTTATTACACACAGTGGAAACCATCCTGGCATCAACAGACGCGAACCTCCAAGGTCTTCTTGAAGATAAAACCGCCATGTATGTAAATCGAGGTGGAACAGGTTTACAAAAAGAAGTATTTTTAACCTTAAATATTAAATTTATCAACATTTTGTAGAGTTTTGGCTTAATTTCTGCTTTTAGCAAATGGCATATTTTTTAATCCATTTGCTCCAATTAACGATTAATCGATTACTAACTTAGTTGGTGATTATTTCAGCCATCGATTAATCATTTGCAGCATGATGAGACTAACGTCATTGTTAAAGTGCAATACGTTCAATGCGAATTGAGGTTCTAGTTTTGATATCCAGGTGACTTGCAGTGGAGGTTAAAAAGATTTTATCTCTGAACTTAAAAACAATTCCTGCATTTATATTATTTATAGGAAGAGAAATTCTTCTGACTTCCTGAATAAATCTCATGGTAACCTCAGGCTGCTGCAGGCCTTTTAAACCACATCACATGAAGATATTTGTGATTCATGCACAACAAGTCGTATAAAAGTTTAACTCCTTTAGGTTCGGTTGATGCATCCAGGCTGCTGAAACCGGCTCCATTTATAAATCGGTACCTGGGATTTGTCTGTGTTGCTGCTCTTGATCTGAAGCCGGTATTCGATCTTGTCGTAGGTCGACTGGAAGCGCGAGTATGGAGGCAGGAGGCGCAGGCAGAGTTTGGAGTTGCAGGCTGTGACGTTCAGCCCGGGCAGAGGCAGGTGAGCTGGCAGGGCAGAGACACCATCGCATGATTTACCAACCACAATGCAAAGCTCAGTCATTAGATGACTGCAAACATGAAATATGAAAGTTTCCCCAAGGCAATCATTAAAATAAGTGAACCTGAATAATTTAAAGGAGTGGCATCGCTCCTCATTTGATACTGCTGAACAACAAAACCTCAGATCAGAACTTAAAAGCAAACTACCCAACCAAATATGAGGAAATGAAATCTAAAGGGAAACTATGTCATATGTTCATTTTGATAAAAAATGTGCCGCCTTCATCATTATTATTCCTTTTTTTGGAAGAAGGTTGGGTAAGACTTTATTTGAAGGGTTGAGCATAAGACTGACACGACGCCGGGAAGCAGTCTTTATGAACGTCTACGACTGAAGTCATCAAATGTCATTCGGTAAAATAATGACACTTTAATGCAGAGTTGACTCTTTTATTTGATTTTTAATGTAAGTTTTAGTGCAACTTTGGATAAAAATTTAATTATTTACCAAATAATTCTAAAAAAACCCATTTTTTAGCATTATTAAAAGAGCTTAAAAATGCTCTTTTAATGCAATCTTGCATTAAAAATGTCATATTTTTAATGCAGATATCCCTCATGTTCATAAGAAGTATTATGTAATGTTTATGACAGAGTAACGCTTCAAATAAAGTATTACTGAAACTTGTTTTTTTATATTAAAGTACCTTAAGGGACTGCAGATGAAAACTAGCCCTTTTTGCTAACTCTGTCAAAGTATGCAAGGTACATTTTCCCTTTTGAAATAAAACAAAATGAAATAACCAATTTAATAAAAAATAAATAAATAAAAAACAAAGTGATTCAGACAATGAAGCATCTTCAATATCAAAGCTATGCCAGCCGTGGTCCAAACATGGAGATAACTCACCCATTGGTTTATATCCTGTAAGTTCGGATGAATGGTTCCCCAGGTGAGCCACCACCTTGATGTCAAAGCTGCCCAGCAGCTCTCCAAAAGTTTCAGTCAGGTTGCAGGTCAGCGGATTCTGAACCTGTTGGCAGCCGGATACCGGGATGAAGCCATGTTTCTCTCTGGAGAGGGAAAACCAAGCAGAAAACAAGAGGTTGGAGTAACTTTTAATGTCCAAGTTCACCATGAGTCTCAAATTCAAAAAACAATATCAGGGTATCTAAACTGAGCTATTTTTCCCCCCTTTAACTAAAGGAGCAGTTTTTTTTAAAGCGAACCCATTATGGAAAATTCATATTTTGAATGTTTTTTGTACCATACTTCTATTTGGGTCTCAACTACTTCTAAAAACAACCAAAACCCTTAAAAACACCACCCAGCTGGGTTTAAAAAAAATAATAATTTAATGATTTTTGGTGTGTGGAAAATAAGCCGTTTCAAAACGTCAGAACTGACTGGAACTGCGCCGTCACCTAGCAACCCCAATGGCTGCTGGAAAAGACAAAGTGTTTTGTTGTCAACTTACCATCCAGAGACCAATTGCTGCATTCTTGTTGGTTGTGCAGGAGATCCCACTTCTGCTTTTCATATATGTACAATTGTATAATTGTGCATCTGATTTTGTAACCCTCTGGGATCAATAGAGCATTTCTGAATTTGAATCGAATCTGTTTGCAGCCATTTTTGTGAGTGTGTAGCCGCCAGCAGCTTATTTGGATTTAAAGTGACAGGACGCCCTGAAACGCCTCTTTCTGAAAACAGAACTGAGCAAACTGAAATCTTATTATCCAAAAATGATTTTAGCCTGTCTTAACAAAATTTAGCTGGATGACAAATTGTCCCAGAAGTTATTGAGATAAACCGTAATATTGATGTTTTGAGTAGATGATATAACGGTAATGGCATAAGACAAGTAAGTTCACCCTCTCAAAGATCAATAGATTTTAATTTCTAACAAACATTTAAGTCTGGAACTGAAAGAAGTTTTAAATATATAAAATAAATAAACAAAACAACTGAAGCCTCTAAACAAAATTATCCTTAAAAAAGGCTTGTTGTCATCCAGTTTTTGGTAGAAATAGAGAAATAAATAATAATGCGAATGGAAATTGTGGAGTTCATTTTAATTAATCGTGCGATTAATTGATTTATTGCTTATTGGAACAGGCTTACTCAGCTGTATTAGTAGTTTGTAGTGGTGTTGTTTTCCCAAATATAACCATAAAGTGAAGTTTTAGTAATTACAGACATATTTCTTCATTTAAATTTGCCATAACAATTGTTAATGGAAAGTTTAATTAAATTCAACATTCAGATGAACTGGTATTGATTATACATTTTAATCCAGTAAAGTAGGTTATTACGACATAAATAAACCGTGGGACTGCAGGTGAAACGGCTGACAAAGTGATCTGGTCCCAGTAGCTTTAACTAAAAGCTACTGGGATTATCTGCTATCCGGGTTCCTGGGTAGCGGTTGCAGGTTTGTTTAGGAAACATTTCCTGAAGTGAAACTCCTCAAGGTCCACCGGTTTTCTTTGAGTCTTTCAACACAAACACTGACTCATCTGCACCGTTTCTCCCGTTGAAACCACAGCAGCCTGCAGCGGTTTCCACTCAAACACGCCACCAGGTGAGACTCACTTGGAGGTTGTAACATTGAAAGACGTCCCATTGGGGGTTCCTGCTCCGGGTTCCCAACTCAACATGTAGCCCGACTGATTCAAGGTCACCTTAACGTTTTGTGGTGCTGGAAGATGACTCACAGCTGCAACACAAAAACAACCAGAATGGTAAGCAGAAGGGGACAAAATGCAAGTTTTAACGGCAAATCTATTTTCAATCATGGGGAAAAATGAAGTGAATTCTTTACAGGTCATCTGCTATGGTTCAGTTTTGGTTTGTACACTTTTCCACCAGTAAAAGTCAATAACTTTTCCAAGTTTTCATACTTTTCCAGCTAAAAACAATCCAAAATAACTAAAAAAGACTTTCAATTCACTAACATACAAGTTATTACTGTTACTAATAATGTCTTGTTTCTAGCATTTCACTTTATAGCTGAGACAAGTAACTAAAATAACAAAATTTTACATTTTGAAAAATATCTCTCACTCGCCCTATATGCAGAACCTAAAAATTTCAAATGATAAAAAAAAAAAAAAAAAAAGATAACTAAAAATAAATAAGTATAAAACTTTAAAAATGATTACAAATAATAATGGAAAGATAAAAAAAATTAAAAGAAATGATATAAACAGAAATAATTGTATCCAAGTAATTGTCAAAAATGACTAAATGAATCGTTTGTAGCAACTGTAATCCTGATAACAATGCAAGAAAAACTATTTATTGCTCCTTTTTTTTTTTTTTTAGGAAACTGTATGGCTACATGACTGTGTGTCACAGCAATAAAAGCCCCACAAGCACAAATACTGCACTGGAGAAACATTCCTATCTGTAATGCAGTTCTTTAGGACACCAGTCCTATAAAGACTGGTGTCTGTTTTAGTCCATGGCATTTCGCCCGATTCATTTTTATCTGTTATCTTGGTGCCTAATATAAAGGATAAAGCTGGAAAAATAAATAAGAGGGATAATTATCGGGCCCAAGCTTTAGCCAGTGTGCTATCCCAGGTTCTGGAGAGGATTATATTCGGTACATTACTTCGGATAGCCAGTTTGGTTTTAAATCGCAGCATGGCGCAGATATGCGTGTCTTCGCTTGGAAAGAGATTTTAGATTTGTATAATAAGCACAATTTTTAAGTGTTTTATTGATGCCTCGAAGGCTTTTGATTGGGTTGATCATAAAAAGTTATTCTATAAGCTACACAACAGAGAGGTTCCCAGATCTATTGTTAGAATTTTGTCCTTTTGGTAAAAGCATCAGTTCATGTACATAATATGGGATAACTGAGCGTCAGCTCCTTTAAAGTAAGGAATGGGGTTCAACAGGGAAGTATTTTGTCTCCTCTTCTTTTTAGTGTACATGTGGATGATTTATCAAAGTGGCTGCAACACTGTGGATGTGTTGTTGGTGGGACCATGATAGACCAGCTGATTACCGAGGTCCTGTTCACAATATGGTCAGGAGTATGACATTATGTACAATGCATTGAAAAGTAACATTATGATTATAAAAATCAGAAGTTGGTACATCCTGACTTCTTCCTATCTGGTGTTGTTCTTAAAGTGTGTTGATGTCCAATACACACTTTACATTAACAACAGATGTTCTGACTGATGAAATGGACATTTACAGACATCGTTGTTTAATGTGCGCACAAGCTAACCTGCTGCTAGGCAAGCAGCATGAGAAAGAGACACTTTCTCAGTGAAAGTGTCTCTTTAAAGCATTCTGCACTCTTTTGTATACTGCTAACTTCTGGAGACAGTATAAACAAAGCAGTTTACAGAAACTCAAAGTATAACGAATGATGAACTCGTGCAAGTCAAGCATTTGTTGATGTTGGTGTTTCCACTTTTCATAGAGGTTTACATGGAGTTACTAACAGATACTAGCAGATATTTCACAAAGCTCACTGGCAGTCTAGCCTTTCTGTAAATCAATATATGTGATTATCATCTATTTATGTGATTGCTTCTTTTTAAATTTTATTAAATTATCTTTCAATGAATCTATGTGTATCTTTAAAAATGCTGATTATGAGTAAAACTAAAAATTCTGACAGTTCATCAACTGGAATTAATCACAACGACAATAAATCATCAATAATAATCATGATGAGAAAATTATTATGATATATGATACATAAATATACACAGGTTGAAAACAAATGCATGTCAGACTATTTGCATGTTTCCCTGCTCTGTTTATAGTCCGTCACATAAAAACCCAATAAAAGGTAAATCTCGTGTCAGCTGACACAGATTCAGTGGCTGGTTGAATATTAAATATGCATGTAAATAAGTTTCATTCAAGCAAATCAATAAAAATAATAAAAACAATACATCTAAATCAGCTGCCACAGATTCTGGGACAGATGCTATCTAATTAGTGGCTGTTTGTGTGCTACTAATGCATTTTTATGCATTTATTTAGTAGGTTTGTTCAAAATAAACAAATATACAGGGAAGTATTTTGTCTCCTCTTCTTTTTAGTGTACATGTGGTTGATTTATCAAAGTGACTGCAACACTGTGGGACAGGATGTGTTGTTGGTGGGACCATCATAGATCATCTGATGATAATTAAGCTGTGGCACCTGCCACCGGAAGTGGCACTCCAGCTGCCACGATTTGAGCTGCAGTTCATGGGTCCACAATGCAATGAACTCCGAACCCCATCATAAATAAACAAATCATAAAAAGTCTAGAGAATCACAATAATCCAGGTGTTTCTGGGTGGTGAAGGTTGAACTCACCTGTCAGAGCCAGCGGCAGCCAGGTGAGAAGCCACAGCACTTCAGTCATATCGGAACCAGAACCGTTTTCTCCTGGACTCCGCTGCTTTCATGTTCCTTAACGCTCCTCTTTAAAAGCCAGCAAAACAAATACAATTTCCCCCACGAGTCCACGAAGCGCCAAATGTTTGGACTATTCCCCACCAACCAGACGCCCACTCCCCGGAAACGTGCTGCTAGCTTAAACACGGACTAGCATCGCTCGGAACCAGTAAAACTCCAGAACCCGAACGGGCTTTCACTCGGAAAGTGGTTCGGAGTGAAAGCAAGAGGTTTCCCAGCGGCGTCCATTAGGACTTCAGGGATACATTCCCAGCACGGACAGAAGACAACCCATCCTGGGAACCGTAATATGTACGCCTGCTGCAGGGGCGTTCGCTGACATCCCGTCACTTTTGAACTCTCTTTAGGAAGAGTTCATAAACTATCAGGCCCAGATAGTTTATGAATACAGACTTCATAAAATATCTAGTAACGAGTCTACGGTTATAATCACATATGCTACTGATGGTAATTCAAATATTTACTTGCTTGCATGTACATTGAAGTTGAAACGTCCGACTGACATTAAATGCGACATAATAAGTCGCGATTGATAGGAAGTCATGTGACCTACCCAGCCTTTTACGCGAAGAGCTTCACAATTTACTGTTTAAATCATTTAATTTACAGTTTTAACAAACTTTAACTCTGGCTAAAAGCTTAAAAAATTATCAGTACACAAAAAACTTTAACTCTGACTGAGCGTAAAGAATCTTGATCAACATATAAACAGGGAAAATAGACGTGTTTTTCATTCATTAGTATAAAAGTCCTCTTTTCACAAAATAATTATTTTTTTAAATAAGCAAATACAAAATACTGTAAGAGCAAAAAAAGCTAAAATAAATTACAATACCTCTATGAGGTTTTTAAAATATTATTAAGACAAAAACTACTACTAATACGATTAAGTAACAAATTGAATAAATGAAAATGGAATAAATCTGTGGAAAAAAAATCAAGCAAAACTATAAATAAAACTACGATAAAATGAAATAAATATGTAACACCATAATCAGAGGAACATAAGACCAAATGTATGATAAAATACAAGCGTAAAATAAAACAACAAATAAGAACACAAGCAAAAATAAATAATGAAATAAGATAAATCTGTCAGAATGTACAAAATTAACTGAAACTTCAGATAAAATAAAATAATACCCACATTTCTGAGAAAATTATGTTCTTTTTCTAAAACATATCTGACAGTGAGTGTCGACTTTTGAAAATTTTAACATTTTTGAAAATTGTCAAAAAGTTGAAAAATGAAAAGTTTTCAAAATTTTCAACTTTTGAACCTTAGAAAATTTCTGAGATTTATCTAGAAAGAAAAAAGAAAACTTTTGACTTTTGAATCTCAGAAATGTCCTCGTTTTTCAGAAAAATTCTTGAGATTAATCTCAAAATTTCTGATATTTTCTCACAGAAGTTTTTTCTTGAAACTTTCTAAGATTAATCTAAACATTCCTGAGTTTTTGGAGGAAATCTGCTCCTCTTAACTTCTTTTCTGTGTACAGGGGGCCTAATAGAGGTGTCGTGTAGTCCATATATTGCAATCAGTTTTATTTCCATTATGAAATCCTTTTCAAACTTTAAGGTTTTATGAAAAAGACCAACTGTTTTTAAAAACCAGAACATCTGAGTTGTGATTATGTCTCACTGAAAAGCCCCCATTTAGAGGCTCTAATGGAGAGACCAGACCTTTTACTTTTGGTTTAATTTCTGTTAAATTGACAATAAAATCAATGCTGATGTGTCATGTGAGTCATCTGGAATAATACAAAAACCCTTTAAGATAAAATGTCTGGAAATCATCAGGAAGGAGAAGAGTTGATACAAGACATATTCTTCTTCCTTGTTGCAAAAAATTAGAACTACTGTATTAATATATTATGTTTTTTCAATGGTTGTGTAGCCAGGTTGTTATGTAGCTATATAGCTGAATAGATAAATGTCTATCTCAATCCCAAGAGGAGCTGGAAACATATCAGGAAAGAGGAATGTCAACTTTTTATGATACAATAAAAAGATGTGCATAAAAAAAAGAAAATCTCAAATTAACACGGTTTTGTGGTTTCACGACAAAAACATAATCTTACTAGGTATTTTTGGTGTAGTTTCTATTGCAAATATCTTAATGCACTTAAAATTAGACAAAACTAACTTACAAAAAACTTTTCAGCAACACATAGGAGTTTTTAAGTCAATAATTCCTTAATTTTAATGAATAAGTTCAAGTTCCACTGGCAGATACTTTCATATAATAGGATATTTTTTCCATGTTATAAGAAATAATCCGCCAGTGAAACTAATACTTTGTCATCAGTTTTAAGGGATTATTGATGTAAAACAAGCCCCGATGTCTTCTCCAAAAGTCACTTATAAATTAATTGTTTTATTTCAAAAGTACTAGAAATTAGACCGAAAATACTTACTAATATTTTTGCAGTGTTAAAATGTTTAGATTTTAAATGGTAGGCCATAAGAAACACTTGTCAGAAAATGATGTAATCCCAGAACACTTTTCCTTTTGGTTTAGTTTCTGGAGAATGGATAACAGTCCACTGTGATGTTGTCATCGACCTCATTCTGGAACATAATGAAAAATCCCTTTTTTAATCAAAAAATATCAGAAAACAAAACAGGAGGCGGAGTGAAAACTTTGAACAGATTTATATTTTGCTGTTTTCACCTTTAAAACAGGTGAAGCAGTCTTTGTTCTGAGGCACTGGTCTGGTTTCATTTTGACCCAGCAGACACAAACTGGCACCGAAATATGAACAACCACAAACACATGAAATGCTGCTGCAAGAAATCCAAAAATATAGACGGTAGAAACTTTGAGCACCGATACCGTTAGGTTGGATTAAAGAACCGGACAGATCTGACAAACTGACTGCAGACGGTGGGAATGTGAAGAGAGCTTTACGATTACAGCAGGTCTGAGTTTAAAAACTGGAGACGAATCCACATCGACATTATTGGACTGGGTTATGCGGAGTAATTAAAAGTTGTCAGTGTGTTCCCTGTAGTAAACTTAAACTTTCTGACGTGAATGAGACATTTTAAGACTATATTAACACAGCAGGTTTTGCTGTGTGAATGTAGTTAATAAAATACATATTTTTGTCACTCGAATCACTAATTAAATGCGAAAAAAGTCAGACTTTTGTGCGACTCCAAAGCAACCCGCATGGACCTGCTGAAGAAGAACAAAAGGTCCATTTCTGATTCTACAATTCTGGATGACAACCGACAAATGGAATAATCATCCACACTGCAAAAACACAAACTCTTACCAGGTATTTATGTCTGGTTTGTAGTGGAAACATCTCAGTACACTTGAAATAAGACAAAACTAACTCAATAGCATGTTTTATAATAATGATTTCTTAATATTGATATTAAGTACGAGTTCAATTGGCAGATTATTTTCTAACAAGGGAAAAAATCTTGTTATAAGTGAAATAATCTGCAGGTAGAAATAGAACTGGGTTGCTAGGCGACAAGCTGGACTTGGCGGGGGTTGCTAGGTAACGGTGCAGCGCATATGGATTGTGAAATCAGTGAAATATTCTGCCAGTGGAACCAGTACTTGTTCATCATTATTAATGAATTACTGACCTAAAACAAGCTGCTATTGCTGAAGAGGGAATGTTGTCTTGTTTTAAGTGTATTAAGATATTTGCACTAGAAACTAAATAAAAATGCTTGTTAATATTTTGTGTTTTTGCAGTGTGGGTGATTATTCCACCTGCCGGTTCACACCGAGTCGTAGAATCAGAAATGGACCTGTTGTTTTAACGTACAGTCCTCCAGTTTCAGAAAACATGTCATTTATTTGTCAGATATCCAGAGAACTCTTCTTCCTCCTCCTCCTCCTCTTCCTCTTCGGCCATCCAGCACTCTGTGCAGCTGCCATCTTGTCCCGAGTCTGTCAGACGCATCGCATCGTCCTGTTCACTTTCAGAGTCCATCTGGCTCAGAGGTTTCAGGGTGTAAGTCCTCAGAAAGTCCATGGAAGAGCTTACAGAGTCCTGATCCTCCTCTACCTCGTCTTCCTCACAAGCAGCCATCGAGGCGAAGGTGACGGAGAACAGGTTGACGTCTCCAGAGAACTCCAGAGTCTGCATTTTGATTTCCTCCTGCTGAGTTACGGAGTCCTTCTGTCCAGATTGATCTTTGTCATGAATAAAAAGAGCTTCTGCTTTGGCTTCATACTGGTTGGACTCCATGAAGTCACCCTTCATCACGTCGGCGTTCCCACTGCTGTCAGCAGAACCGCCGCCTGTAGAAAGTTCTGCGTTTCTGTCCATGTACAGCTTCACTGCGGCCTCCTCATCGCCGTCTTCGTCCTCAGAGCTGGCATCCCCGGCGGGAGACGGCGACGCTGCCGGGCGGTTTCTGGTTTTTACCATTTTAGGGATGATGGTGACCCGGTCGATGTCCATGGTGCTCAGGGTTAGGACATGGCTTCGCCTCAAAACGACCTGAGGAGGAGGAAATGAGGAGGAGGAAATGAGAAGGCAGAAACAGGAACTGTAACTGGAAACAAACTGTGTTCAGAGAGCTGCAAGGGTCAGGAGTATGGTGGCAAATTAGGACCAAAATAGATGGAAAAAAAGGAACACATTTCCACCAAAACTCCCAGAAAGTTTGAGAAAACTCTCAGAAATCTCTATAGAAAACTTGAAAAATTCTGAGTTTGAAAAGTGTGAAATTTGCTAGAAATATCCCAGAAATTTTAAGATGAAACTCACAAATAACATATATATATAAAAGATTTCAAAGTCTGAAAAGTTGAAAATTTGCCAAAATTTGCTAAATCTAGAGAAAACTTGGACATTTCTGGGATGAAAAGTGTAAAATTTGCTAGAAAAAAATTAATTTTGAGATTAATCTCAGAAAAAAGAAAAAGTTGAAATTTCCTAGTGTGAAAAGTTGAAAATTTTTTGGAAAAAAAAATTAAAAATCACATCAGTCTCAGAAGTCTTCTTAAATTTTTTTTTAACTTGTGTTTCAGAAGTTGATAATGTGACATTTAAAACCCAGAACATTTTTTCAAAAGTCAAAACATTTTCAACTTTTGTGACCCAGAAATGTAATACAAGAGTTTTTGGTGGAAACTTTTTTTCTGACCCCAACATATAAATGTCATGCAGAAGCTCCCAAGGGAGGTATGAAACCAGGTAATGAGAAAAGCTGCGGTTTTGTGTTTTTGCAGTGTAGGAGTAAGGGTGACCCAGAATAATGAATCATTATCTCACCATGAGGGCTGCAGGCATTTCCTTCAGTTTGCACAGGAATCCGGTGTAGTAGAGGCAGAACATTCCCGTCGTCAGGCCAATCAGGGAAAAAATCAAAACAGCTGTGACGCCGACTAAACCCAACAGACCTGAAAACAATCATGGAATGACGAGGAATTCAGTCAGACTGGAAATGCTGGATCTGCCTTCTGACCTCACACTGAGATTTTCTGTTTACATGTCTGTTTTTAACTCAGACGGCTGGAAGGTACAGCAAAAATACAAAGTCTTATCACACATTTTTCTAGTTCAGATATTTTCGAAATCTGGAAATCAAACAAAATTCTAAATAAATTTTCAGCAAGATTATCAATAATTGCTTTATATTGATGAAAATTGTTAGAATAATTATGTTTTGTTATCATTCTTACATTTGTAGTTTTAATAGATTTAGTATTCACATCCCTGAGAAAAGGAACTTGTTAGACTTTGGAGCTGCAGCTGCGTATAAGACCTTGAAGCTCCAGTCCATTTTTTATCTTGGGATACTCCTTAGACTGCCTCCCTCCACGTTCCTTTCCTGCTATGCTTTGTAATAAAAGACCAGCTCTGATGCAGAAAGTCAGAACGCATGGCAGACACCTTGAGGAACGGGTCTGCTGTGCCTTCTCCTTTTGCAAAAGACTTGCTTAAAAAACTCAAACATTGTCTGTGGTTTTCTTTTCATGTAGGCTGAGAAAATACCTACCAAAAATTTACAAGTTCCTTTGGCAGATTATTTCCCTTCAAACAAGACTTTTTTTTTTTTTACCATGCTATAAGTGAAATAATTTGCCAAATGGAACCAGAACTTTTTCATCCATATTCAATAATTATTTACTTAAATTAAGCTCCTATAATTTTTAAGTGAATTCTAAGTTAGTTTTGTTTTATTTCAAGTGTATTAAAAATATTTGCAGTAGAAATTAAACCCAAAATACTTTTCTGTGGTTTTGTAGTGTATGTTGAAGAACTGTTTCTATTTTACAGTGTTATTGCAGCATTTTCACTGTAAAAACACAACATTATAGAAAGTATTTTTGGTTTAGTTTTGACTTCAAATATATTTGTACCTTATAATTGACAAAACTAACTTACAAGTGACTTTTCATCTAAATATATCAGCTTGTTTTAAATGAATAATTCCTTAGTATTGATGAAATAGTGCTTGTTCCATTAGCAGATTTTTTTCACTTATAAACAAGAAAAATGACTTGATATTAATCTGCAAGTGGAAGTAGTCTTTTTTTGTGAATATTAAGGAATTATTGATTTAAAACAAGAAAAGTTTTTTGTAAGTCAGTGTTGTCTTATTTAAGACGTACTAAGATTTTTGCAGAAGAAACTAAACCAAAATGACTTGTTAAGACTTTGTGTTTTTGCAGTGTATTGCACTTTATTGATCAGAATCAGTTGCGGCGGCGGTCCAGCTCACTGTATTCTGGTTCTGGAATGCTGGTAAAGGTGCATTTCCACCCGGTCGGCCGCGTGTTTTTGTTCAATCGGCTCTTGGGATGCACCTGTATGCAGTATTCCACATTTTTCTCCAGGTTGCTGAGGTTGAAGCGCCTTTCAGTTTTCCACTCCTGAAAATGATTGAGACATAAATCCACATGTTTTTTCTGTGTTCATCGCAGCTGAGTCATGATTTCTTCAAACACAATTATGAATCGGAGCAGCTGATCCAGACTTGACCGAAAGGTTTGGAAGTGACTCATTTCCTGTTCTGCAAGCCCAGATAGTTCAGGTGATCTTTGCTGTATGTAAGAGAAATTTGATACAAGATATGTATTTTACCTGAATTTCTATGCCATTTCTTTTCTTCCAGCGCACTACGAAGCTGAAATCATAGTATATACCATTTTTCTTGGTGTATGGATCTACTTCAGGCATTGAAATGTTCCCCTGGATGCAGTTTCCACATCCGGCCACCAAGAGCAGCGGAGGACCAATCACAGCTTTCAACACAAAAAATACAAGTTAGTTTTATGCAACACTATGAGGGCCACTGTAGACAGAAAAAAAATAAAATAAAAAATCTGAAATTTTTAGATTAATCCCAGCAATTTTCTTAAAATAAAAAAAGAAAATTTCTGAGTTAAAAACCAAAACATTTCTAGAAAAAAAGACGTTGAAATTCCTGAGATTCTAAGGTTGAAAATTTGCCAGAATAGATTCAGAAATTTTGAGATTATTTAAAACGGAAGTTTATGAATCTAAAAAGTTGAGACATTGCTGAAAAAACCCCCTCAAATTTTCCAGAATAAAAACTTGGAAACGTTCGGTTTTGTGAAGTTGAAAATTGGCGAGACAAAACTCAGAAATAGAGATTCATCTCAGAAATGTTCTTGGAAACAAATGTCTGACAGACAAAAGAAAATTTTCAACTTACTGTCCTGTAAGGGCGAAAAGGTGACTGAAGAGCAAGGAGACTTTGTGTTGTTGTAGGACGCCTGAACAGACAGTTGGTATGTCTGGTGGGGTTTCAGCTCCAGCTTGCAGGACGTTGATGTCACTGTTTTTTTAGAGAGCTTCTTCGGCGGTCTGTCCCGAGAGAAAACAGAAACTGCTAATTTCATGTCTGCACAGCAAAAGCGACAGCTCATCACTCACACCAGTGGAGGGAGTTTGGCGATGCTTTTGACCTGTTCTGGGTTCAGCCTGGTGCGGTTATTTAACAACGTGAATTGATTTAAAAGCAGGACTTGGTCGCACGTTTTACTGCTTTTAGGCGTTTCAGCAACCTGTGACACCTTGGACCCCAGGACTTCACCGTCCTGACTGGGCCAGGTATCCAAGGAACAGCGCTTTATTTTGGGTTCTTCTGTGGCTTTTCTCACTCGTGGCGTCCCTCAAGGCTCTATTCTTGGTCCACTGCTTTATAAACCTCACTACTTTTAGTATGTAGCATTAAAATTAGTGGATATTCTGACTCACTATTTTGCTGATACTATTCTGATCCATTTGCCAGTTGAGCAAGATAATCACTCTTGAACTGTCTGGACTATTTTAAAAGTAGGTAGAAAAGGAAATGACAATCCTGACCCTTTGCTGTCAGTAAAATGTTTTACTTTAAATTATTCAGACTGCTGTGAAATCCAGTTTTTCCCAATCAAGAGGAATTACCAGGATGACGTCATTTCTTCCAACCAAAGATCTTGAAAAAGTGATTCATGCCATTATTAACTCTCGGTTGGATTCTTGTAATTCATCGTATGTTGGTTTAGATAAATCATCTCTGCATCGCCTACACACCAACCAAGGCACTAAAAGAATCTGGTTCTGGCTTCATACTGGGTTAGGATTGACTTTAACCCTTTAATGCTTCATTTTAAGGCCTTATAATCCATCAGGAATATAAGGCCTTAAAAGTAAGAGCACCAAATCTTTTAAATCTTTTCTTGCAATAATCAGTTGATGGTGATTATAAATTATCTTTTAGTGTAGACTTTATTTTAAAATATGGATCTCAGTAGCTTTATGTTTTGAATCTTTGTGCTTCCTGTGTTGTTTTCGATCAATTTAAAAAACGTTTTTTTATCTGAGGGGGGGAATTTGGGTCACAGGTTTAAAATAAGATCCTCATGTGATGATTTACAGTTTGATTTAGAAACAGGGTGAAGTTTAGGGAACCGATTCCACTGTAAAGTCTAAACCAGCAGCAAAACATCTGGATCAAATCACATTTGATTTTTATTTCCTATTCCAGTTATAGCTAGAAACATTTTCTATTATGATAAAAATAATGATTTATTGTTATTTCAATAAATTCCAATGTTATGAAAACCCCAAAACTATCACTAATGTTCAGATTGTTACATTTAATCAGTTTTGGACATTAAAAATGTTTTCCAGTGTTAAATATTCTCTGGAAATTAAAGTTTTTTTTTTTCCATCTTTGATTGTGTGCTTGCATTAATATCCCATCACTATTATTATTATTATTATTATAGTTGATAATTGTCTCAAGATGACAATATTAGTATTTATGTCACAATAATTTCTGGGACAATTTATCCTCCAGCAGTACTTGCTATCATGACGGCTAATGACGCCTTAAGAAGGAACATTACATGTTCTCATCACTTTTTATCATCATCACAATAATAATAATTACAGTTTTTACTTATTCAGGTAACAAAAATGTCTTCTCAATTTTAGTTTCTGTTATTTCTAGGTAACTATGACACAAACAACTGTCAAATACAGAAAATGCCATTTTCTACCACTGTAATGGCGCCCCCTCTGGTGCAGCGCCCCTGTGCGTATAGAGCTTTTTTGCACGATGATCACACAGATATTGTATTAAAATATGGCCAATATTTCCCTGCAGGGCCAGACAGTATTAAATACGTCTGTAATCAGTAAAATAATGAATAGTTTTAGTGATCACTGAGAGATGAAGAAGAACAAAAAACCGTTAGAAAAGCCGCATTCATCATGATTTCCATGTAAAAATGAAACACATGTACAGACAGGCGCGACGCCTGAGAGGGCGAGGCCTGAAACCGAAACCCCAACCACGTGACGCTTTCAGAGAGCAGCGGGGCTGCGTGCGGCGGCAGCAACCCCGCGAGGCGCTGCGGGGATGGAAACGCGCTCGCTGAGGAAGGGACGCCTGGGAGGGAGTCAGAAACCAACCGCCATGTGTCAGATGTTCCATCAAAGAGTCAACCGCATGTTCATCTGAGTGAAAACGTGACCAGATTAAAAGGTCGCGGTCGACGTGGAGGACAGAAAAACTCAGAAACGGATTGGATATTTTCTGACATGAATGCAGAAAGTATCCACATCATTATGGCTCAGTTTTATTTTGTTGTTTGATTGTCCAGGTTTTTAAGTGTGTTTGCTCGGTTTTATTAGTTATAGACGCGCAAGTGACATCTCTTTGTTTACGTTCAGAAATTTCACGCATGCGCCCAACGATGCAGTAGAATATTTACGTTAACAAAATGAAACCCGGAGATTTCGTATTATTAATTTAGTGCAACAGCAATGGGAAAAATAACACAGAAAAACCTCTTAAGAACAACTTAAAACCACTCATTCATTGTTTTTTGAAGATGTTATATGAAATGTGTGTCAATTTTTATAATCAGTATCTGCTGTTTGATGCCCTGGGTCATAGAAGAGGTCAGGAAAGGTCAGGAGAGGTCAGGAAAGGTCATTTAGCGAAAGCTGGCGTAAACTGCTTATGCGGGGAAAAAAATCTCATTAGTCTGAAAGACTAACAAATAAATTCATAAACACAAACACAAAAGACATTACATCTATAATTTCTTAGAGATTTTTTCCTCTTAACCATCAGATGAAACTTTCATTTCAATTTCTGTTCCTCCTACAGAGAAATACACACAAAACATCCTTTTTAATTCTACATTATACTAGGAAATATTGTTTATGTTCTAAAAAAAAATGACATATATCGGGAAATGTGTCGGATGTGGTCGTCCTGGAAACCTTACAATTTGAACTGCAAACCACAAACTCAAATAAGACAAGCAGAAAACATCTGCTCTCGTCTCACTTCTTCATTCCCTTCATAAAAGAGGAACAAAATGTCCTGCAGGTTTGATTTAAAGCAACGTGTGGAAACTGCATGGCTCAATGTTATTCTGCTTGACAAAAGTCAGTTCAAACGTGGCGTAAACAGATTTGTGGTGCTGATTATATCAGATAAAGCAACAGAGTTTAAAACCAGATCTAACAGCCAAGTGACAGAAAACTGACTCAGCTTGATCAGTGAAAATTCGAGTTTTTAAAGGAAATTAAATGGTAAACCAATTAAAGGGACAGCTGGAGTTATGCTACACTAATAATAATAATAATATAGGAAAACATATGCTTGTTGCTTTGCACACAAAGCAACAGAACCACGACTGAATGCCAGCAGAAGAGGGGCTTCTGGGTCCAAACTGACGGGATAACGTGCAGCAGAGCATTCTGGGATTTGTAGTGGTTGTGGTGCATGAGCTGTAGATCAATCACAATAAAAAATCTGCAGAATGTGCCAGTTGTTCAACAGATTAATCGTCAACATAAATTGATAGATTAATCCGCACCGATCCCGGATGCAGTGTGGACATGAAAATGCTTGTTTGGCCAAATTTTCTGCATTTTAAACCATGAAGGGAAAAAATAAAGGGACACAAACATTACAAACCCAGAGAGGCTTCAGCTTCTTTACCGAAATCTGGTAATCGTGGAGCGAACAGAGACAGAAAGAGATGCAAAAACAACATGCAAATAATCATAATTTGTTTAAAGTTTACCAAGGAAATGAAGGACTGAGTGCAGAAAAAGCACTTTCAACAGCGCATAACCGGCTCCCAACGTGCTGCTGTTTATAGCTATAAATATGTTAAAAATGTGAAAATATTACGAAGACTTTAGCTTTTTGCTAATATTGCGGCTAAAAGAAGAGTTAATGAAGAACTTTAAGCTTTAAGAGCTGCAGCATAAAGTATCAGAATCGACTTTATTGGCCATGTTTGTGCAAACTAACAAGGAATTGGACTTCAGTGCCCCTTTCTGTCAATGTACAGATGTCTTTAAGATAAATACCTAAAAATTTATGGGATGACATTTTTCCATTTTCGTAAAAACATTTGAATATGCAGCATTCTGACAAAAGATTACGACCAGATTGAAGTGCAAATATGGGCGGTAAAACCAGCTGACCAAATGTGTTGGTGCTCCTTCCTGGGTTGCTAGGCAACGGGCTGGGCACAGCTGGGAATGACGGAGGAATGCGAAGCTGGTTTTACCGTTGGGAAGACATATAAAGTCCCAAACCACTTCCTTAAATGAACTGCTCAATGTTTCCTTACAGGAATAACCTGCAACATTATTATTGTTATTTTTATTTTATTTAAAGCCAAAGAGGCAGGGGATTTATTTTTTGGGGAACTCTGGCATTAGGCCCGACTCGAAGTGTCTGAGCTGGTTCTTCTTCATTTCACAGGAGCTCAAACGTCTGCGAGGTTTCTCACAGAAAGAGGAAATCTGTCCGTTTGTGAAAAAGCAGCAGACGGCAGTGGAAACTCCCCCAGAATCACTGGGGCGAGTTCAGATCAATGAAGAAAAAAACAACAGCAAAAAAATAAGCTGTGAATTTGAGGTTTGGTTCTGTGGAACTATGATGCGTTTAACTTCGAGGTTGGTGAAATGTTTTTAGTTGATGCTCTGAGAGGATGTAAGTCAGCACTGAGGCGTTTCCTGTAGCAAAGAAGAAATGTTGGGGAAGAAAAACTTCCATCTGTGGCGGTCAGTTTTTTAACGAGACGGAAAATATCATTAAACACACAAATCCTGTAATTTCCTGCAGTTCTGCAAAATAAACTCCCCAAGGCAGAATATGCAACTTTACAAAACCTGTCAGGAACATTGCAATGATCAGAGCCATAAAAATGAAAAAAGTTGCTCTGAACTTTGCAAAAACTGATTTTAATGAGACATTTTCTGCTTTTCTTCACTTTTTGACATACAGCCGGTGTGAATTTTAAAATATTTTATAATATTCTGAATTTATAGTTATTTAAAGTTATTATTAAAACTTATTTTTAAATATAGTCCAGTGTTTTCCAACTGGGTGATTTAAAAACTTATTATTTCCTCAAAGACCGACTATTTTAACCGTCAGTTAGAAATCTGTTAGATTCACATTACCTCCAAGTTTTCCCAAAGAAAGGATCAGTATCTAAGAATAGATGCAGCAACAAGCCATGACAGGTCCTCTACCGTGTTTAAGTTACATAAAGAGAACAGTGTTGCAACTAATGAGTTTTTTAGTAACTGATTAATCGACTATTCTGATGATTAATTGGATAAAGAAACTGCAAATATTAGAGATGCATTAAAAGTCACAAATAAACAAACAATTCAATCCCTTTTTCAATTAAGAAAATAAACATTTTATTGCCTAAAATGCATTAACACACCATTCCTTTTTTAAAATTTGAACTGGGTGAAGATAAAACATATTTATACAAGAAGGCTTTTTTTATATTAAATGGAAAATAGATGCATCTTTGTGCAGTTTTTGCTTAATTAAAACTCTGAACATGTTGGGATTTTTCAGTAAATATATATTTTTTAAGTGGAATATTTTATTTAACGATTAACCGATTACTAAATTAGTTGACGATTATTTCAATAAACGATTAATCGTTTCAGCCACAAAACAAAATTTTTGTTTTTTAATTCTGAAATTTCTTTCTCCTGCGGAAGAAGATTGGAGCTACGGAGGAAAAAAACTGAATTATTACCTTATTCTAAGAATTCAGACTTTTTTCCCTCAGAATTGTAACTTTTTGAGTAAAATTCTGACTTTTTTCTCAATATTCTGACTTTTTTCAGATTTGACTTTTTTCACAGAATTTTGACTTTATTCCTCATAATTCCGACTTTTTTAAAAATAAAATTCTGACTTTTTCTCAGAATTTGAACTTTTTTTTCCACAGAATTTTGACTTCAATCTTCTGAGATCAAAAATCAGAATTCCTGTTTTTTTCAGTGGCTCTAATTGTCTTCCATAATTTCTGCATTCTTGTTTTGAAAACAGATCGGCACCCCGCTGTGTGTTGGATACTATTTGTTGTTGCCAAAGCAAAATGGGAGCAAAACGGTTTCAGATGTTGGGGAGGAAATGACAGGAAAATCTGAGTTTGAAGAAACTGGGATGAATCACCTCCGATAGATCCAGAACTGCGTCCCAAGCGGGCTGCCGGGGCCCGGTTCCCAGCGGAGGACATGCTGGAAGTTCAGAGACTCCACGGTGAGGTTCACTGGAGCCGGAAGGGAAGCGACAGCTGCGGAGAACCGGCGGAGACACACCTGAGTAAAGGTAAGGAGAGGAGAGGTCCACCTGGATGACGCGCTTTACTCACCTGGAGGGGGCAGAAGAATCAGGAAGATGAGAGGAAATGCGTTCATTCTCCAGGGATCCGACAAGATCCGGTCATTAGGAAGACGTTCGCAAATAGAGCCGGCAGCTGATTTCACATCCTGGGGATTAAAACGGTCCGAGAGTTCGTAGAGACTTTAACCCTCATATTTAACCCTCATGTTGACTGGAGAACCGGTTCCCAGTTGAAACGGAACCGAGACTCTAATATCTGCTCAAACTGGGAACGACCCACGGAGGTCACGTGTTCCCACGGGGCGAGTCAACAAAACTCAGAAAGAAAAACGAAATCTCGCTTCAATAACAACTGGAACTCCTGAGTGACAAAAACCTGAGCTTCCGGCCACCCCTTTCAGAATAAAAGCTCGTTTCAGATGTGAAAGGTTACATAAGCCTTCAGAATAAAAGTCTGCCCTCATTCATGAGCTTTGGAGAAAACTTTTAGAGTGTTGTTAGTTTATTTGTGCTGCATATAAAAGCAGGACAGGGTGTTAGAGCCATGCAAAAATCAAATAAATAAAAAAAATCTGAAATTTTCTAGAATAATGTGAAAGTTTCTGAGTTTGAGAAATTGAAAATTCAAAAATATATTGATCTGACTCATAAACCTTTGACAAAATTCAGTTTGAAAAGTTGATTTTGTTTTAATTTTGGAAACTTTCAAAGTTTTCTATGTTTTGTTTTTTTTTAGATTAGTTTTAAAGTTTTAGAGGTTTCACTAGAAAATTCCGTTTTTTTTTTTGTTTTTTTTTTAGAAATCTTCAACTTTTCAAACTCGGAAATGTCTTTCAGTTTTCTAGAAAATGTCTGAGATGAATCTAAAAATGTCAGATTTGTTTTTTTGTGGAAATGTACTTTTTTTGGAAACAAAAACCTAAAGCAGCCGTAATATAATGTCATAGAAATGCAATGTTTTTGCTTCTAAAGGCAATACAAAAAGGGCCGAATAAATATATATTTTTTAAATTAGGAGAATAAAGTCATGACAAATCATATCAGCAGGTTAAAGTCGTAAAATTACAAGTAAAAAGTTTTTTTGATACTTTGATCAATTTAGCCAGATCTGATATTTTGTCTTTAAAACAGAGACTGTCGCTCTCAATCATGTGAAAGTTTGAAATGATCAAAGTTGCCATCTCCAGTTGACCATAATTTGATGCCAACTTGTTAAAAATATTAATTATTTCCTTCCTTCCTCGAATCCAAAGAATAACTACAAACATTTCTCATTTTACTATTATAATTTAAAACATTACTTCTCCTTTCTGTTAGTATACCACCTTATTCTGGTAATTTCATGACTTTGTTCTACTAATTGTATCACTTTACATCACATGTGTACAAACTTAAGGCCTGCGGGCCAACTCCGGCCCACCAAAGCTATTTCAGGGCCACAGAAATGTAACTTCAAGATGTGGGTTATTTGCTTAAATACTATTTCATCAGCCAATGAAATCTGTTTTTATTTGTATTGTGCTAAATGACATCAATTTTTTTTTTAATATTCAAACTGCCTTTTCATTACATCCATACTCTTTCAGCTAAAGCTGAAAATAATGACTAAAATACAACTTTAATTTAGCTTTATGATGAATGCATTTTATCTCAAAGGCATTTTTAAGATATTTTATTCCAAAGTTTTGCAGATTTATGGCCATAAGCAGGTTTGTTATGACAGGTTTGACTCTTTGGCTCATAAAGTTTAATGACTTGTCGCATGAAGTGTTAAATATTAACCAACGTCATAAACTTTATCGACTTAAGCCATGAACTGAAAATGCAAAGCATAAAATCCAATCACAAAACAAGAATAATTAAGATGGAAAATAGGAATGCCTCGATAATCATTTTATTGTTTTAAATGCTCCTTAAGAATCTGTTTTGGTTTAAATTCAGTTTTATTTCTGCAGTGAATAATTATATTTTTTCAGTGCTTGTTGTTATTTTAACACGTGGCAAAGTGACAGATTTTATTTTTTGTGGTTTTCTTTGAGGTCAGAACTGATTAGGTTTCTTCATTGTAACCTCTTTACTGCCCCTCCTGGCGGCAGCCGTCCACTGCAGGCTGGACAAACAAGAAGGATTTCCTTTTTATTAATGCTGGTGCGCCCCCTGCTGTTCAATGATGGGAGTAAAGCGTTTGTTTCCCAAGATTGAAAGAAATCAATCTTAGAAAAACAGAAATGTTTGAATTTTATTTTAAAAATCTAGAATCAACGCATCTTTTCAGTTTATGTTGGTTTTAATTAACAGTACTGATTTCCAGAGTTTTTTTTTCAGTATTTTGCAACTTCTTGAGGTCATGAAAAGCCTCTGTGCAGATGTGCCACAACTTAATTAAACAGAAATAAGTTGAATTATTTATAAGTTAAATCTTTTTTTAAAGAGATTAATGCATTATCTGAACAAGTCTAAAAAGTAAAATATTTTAGGTTGACATTTAAATAAAACTATGATTAGAAAATGTTTCATTTTCAAGAAGAATGTGTGATTAATCCAGCTAAAGCATGTTACAAAGAAAAAAAGATTAGTAAATATCTTTATCTTTATTTAAAAACAACCAAGAAATCTTGTTGTGTTGTTGTTCTCTGTTGTGTTGTTGTTCTCTGTTGTGTTGTTGTTCTGTGTTGTGTTGTTGATCCGTGTTGTGTAATTGATCTGTGTTGTGTTGTTGTTCTGTGTTGTGTTGTTGATCTGTGTTGTGTTGTTGATCTGTGTTGTGTTGTTGCTCTGTGTTGTGTTGTTGATCCGTGTTGTGTAATTGATCTGTGTTGTGTTGTTGTTCTGTGTTGTGTTGTTGATCTGTGTTGTGTTGTTGATCTGTGTTGTGTTGTTGTTCTGTGTTGTGTTGTTCTGGATTTCTTCCTCTGTGGTGGACAGGAAGTTGGCTGAGGGGAATAATGACAGCTGTGAGCTGCAGATGGATTCGTTTAATGTGAAACAGGAACTAAATGTTTCTGAAGGGAGAAGGTTTTCACCCAGAAGAAAACAGGAAGTTTTTAAACGGGACCTGCTGTTCAAAATTCACATCTTGCACATTGTTGTCCTTCCATTTGGTTCTACTGTGTCTAAAAACTGACCAACCCGTTCTGGGGGCAATACGTTGATGATCTTTGGTGACTGATAATGAGTTTCAAATTGAGGAGCACCATTACCTAGCAACCCAGGCAGAGTTCTTACGTTACCAAGCAACCCAGGCAGGGTTCTTAGGTTACCTAGCAACCCAGGTAGAGTTCTTACGTTACCTAGCAACCAAAGCGACACTTTATGCACTCAAAATGGCTGCTGGAAATGTGAAGTAGGCAGCAGCTAAATTTGGATTTAAAGAGACAAGAGGCTCCAAAACAAAAAGGCATATAATTATTAGATTTAAATGTAATAATCTAAGAATGATTCTGTTAAAAAAGAAGAAAAGCAATGAATATGATTTGGAAGCAATAATAGAATGAAACCTTCCAAAAAGTAAAAAGCTTATTTTTTACACATTTAAGAACAATTGCCTTTTGCATTTGTACACAAATGTTACAAAATGTTTTATATTAGAACATTTAAATTAAAACATCATAAATGACATAAGAATAACAAAAGACACCAAAACAATTAAAACACATAACAATCTAAGACTAAGTGAAATAATAAAAACACAGAAGAAATTAAAATATTGAAAGGTTGTATTTTTTTTTTTTAATTAAAGTTAATTTTAGTCAATCATTTAAATGAAGAACAAGAAATAAACTAATCTGGTAAAAATCAGTTCTTCCATTTAATGCCTCCAGTTCACACTTCTGCCTCTGGGTGGCGCTGCAGAACAGTACAAATCATTACCTCCTCTGTTAGACTCTATATCCTTAAAATGCAAATTATCATGACTTGTTTTCTTGAATTTATAGCAACTTTTCATCAGTAAGGAGTTTAAATGGAACATTTTGCCTTTCTGATGTTAATTTTAACCATTTTTAGCCAAGTTTGTTTTTAAATCTGTTTTCAGAGTTTTGTAGTATTAATTTTAAAGAGCCATTAATTTAATCACAAGTTAAAATATCTGGTCTGCATACTTTCAGCCCCATTTCACAAACAAAACAAAGTCAACATGAGCTGCACCAGATCAGCTTGTAGGACTTTCTGTTACACAAGCAAACATGTTTCCATTTAAGCAGAAAAAAAGCATCTTGTGAAGATCTGAACAGATGTTGTGTTGACTCAAAGTGAAACTGAACATTTGTGTGTTGAAGTGCAGAAAGTCGCAGCGTTGAGAAGTCCAGAGATTATATAAAGAAAGTCCAACAGCTCTGGAGGATCTATTTTTAGACAATGTCATGTGAATCAGATGGAGAACAAGCGATGAGGGAATTTTAACGTCCAACAAACAGAAACGACTGTTTGTTGGAAAGCTGAAGGAAAACTCACAGCAGCTCCATTGTTACTGGTCATTAAACAGCATGTTGCAACATGAACATTTTTCAGTGCAGATAATTCACTTCCTGACGAAATAAACTTTTATTAGACAGTAAAGTTCCGACCACAGGCAGGTAAACCGTCTCCTGTTAGTGGGTGGGACGTTTAAAACAGCAGCATGGCATAGTCAAAGCATCTCCACATGTGGAGCGACGTGATGGTCCCAGTCCGCAGGCGGCCAAAGGCAGTCCAAAAAAGGAACTGGAGAACAAGGGGTGAGGTAATGGCTCCTTGGACCAGGGAGAAGGAGCATCGTCTGGCGATGTTCAGACTGTCTGCATGTTTCACAAGGAAAGGACATGGAATCATGTGACAGACTGGCGACCTGTCCAGGGTGTACCCCGCCTCTCGCCCGGAACGCAGCTGGAGATAGGCACCAGCAACTCCCGACCCCGTTAGGGAGAAGGGTGGTTAGAAAATGGATGGATGGAGGACATGGAATCAGTGGAACGGGCAACAGGTGGGGGCAGTGCGACGGTTTAGACCATGGTTTGCTTGAAAGCCTACCAACCAACCAAACAACAGAGCAACCAATGGACCAACCAACTGACTGACTAAACGACCAAACTACCGACTAAAATTCAGTTAAAAAAATACTTCATTGCTCCAAAACAACCTGAATTAAATCAACCAACCAACCAATTGACTGACCAACTAACCAATCAACCAACTAACCAACTGGCCAAATTCAATTCCAAAACACTTTATTGCTTTCAAAGGAAAATTTAATTAAATCAGGCAGACAACAAAGCAACCAACCAACCAACCAACCAACCAACCAACCAACCAACCAACCAACTTTCTTGAACAACATCCTCATTACTCGTCTGAAGTGTTTTCCATCCAACCAACCGTCTCTGATTCTTGTCTTTGAACATCCTGCCCTTCGGTGCTTCTAAAACTCAACAATCTGACATGAAAATAGCTGCGTTGGCCCTTTAAGAAGAGGCGACTGCATGCATGAGGCCAGATGTTTGTGTTCCTGCCTGCAGGCCTTTCATAGAAAGCTGCTTTGAGTCTCTGCAGAGGTTTGGTCGTTCATGGCTTCTCCAGGCTGACTCAGAGCTCCGGTCATCTGCGGTGACGCTGCACAGCTCTGGCTCCTGTTTGTCAGCAGCCTCTCTCACAGGAAATGAGCTGCAAGCCAAACAGTGAAATCCTGATCCAAAGTCACTTTTCAAACAAAGACTTTTCTGTCTCTTCCTGCTCCTCCACCACTGAACTCCAGTCGCTCTAATCCAAACCAATCCGGCTCTTTTCCCAGTTCTTGTTTTCATCCAGAAAGTCGAGGATTTGCTGGCTCCAAACCCTGAGACTCTTATTCAACCTGTTTCAAAACAACTTGTTTTATTAGGCCATCTGCAGTCGGTGCGTCCAGCTGGAAAAACGCAGCGGTGACCCCACTGTGACCCCACTGAGCCGGTCGCTCCACTCCGTCCCGTTCCTCCTTCATCTTCCTGCTGAAGGACTTTCTCTGAATGTCACAGCAGGAGTTCGCTGTAAATCACTTTATAAATGTGGATTTTTCAGACTGGAGGTTTTCCAGCAGCATTCAGCTGCCACGGCACATCGTGTTTTCATCAGCAGGTGCAGCGCAGAGATGTTACGTAACAACACTTAATTCTTTATTAGCACGACATCAGCAGACTTTTGGTCATTTCCTTCGACTGGCATGGAAGAAAAAAACTGCACAGCATTAAAAACAGTACAAAACAAAATACAAGCTAATTACTGGGTAAAATCGATTTACCCAGTTCATTAACTTTTTAGAAAACAGTCCAGCCTCTTTGAAATTAGCACAACTTTTTATTTATGTACTGCCAAAAATGCAAAATCTGGAGTTGAAACAGTAACAAAAATCATGCTGCATTCACTGAAACACGGAAAAATGAATCTTCAAACTTAATTTTCTCCATTTGTTTTGATGTCTTCAGAGCTCTTATGAGAAATTACAAACTTTTTATGACTTTTTTTGTTATTTACATTCAGAAAATGGTGAGGTAATAATGGAAAATATATTTTCCATTATTATTTTTTGGAAAATAGTCTGGGCTATTAATTTTTATAGTCTCTTGACTTTGATTTTAAATCATGCTGCATTCACTGACACACAGAAAAATGAAACTCTAGACTTAATTCTCTCCAACTATTTTCTTTTGGTGAGAAAAATTGGCTACATTTTATAGCAGAAATGATCCAAAGGCGAATAGATAAGCAAACCGACTTTATTACAATATAAGGAAAAGATGCTGGAAAAAACAAAGATCCTGAATTAGAAACATGAAACAGGATGTGACAAAAATAAACAAAAAACAAAACATCTAGAGTGGATTTGACTTGAACAGATTGAAAAGATTAACTGGTTTCAGGAAACCAAACAAACTGAGGAATCAGGGAACTAATAAATTATCCATTCATCCTCTACATGCAGTGGTGAATGGGTGAGGTGTTAATAAGCACAGAATTAGATTTAAAAACGGAGCAAATAAAACCAAAAAGTTATACTAAAATGGACCTGAACCTTCTGAGACACAAAGACGGTTACAAAGTCGGCCTTCTATCACCTGAAGAACATTTAAAGATTTAAAGGGACGGATAAGATGGAGAGAAACTTATCCATGTGTTTATCTTTAGTAAAGTTACAGGTCTGTTGGTTTACAAACGAAACAGCCAAAACACAGAGTTAAACTTAGACTGTTAATAGAGTTGCTTTTAAAATAAATTAATGGAAAATTGGCCATCATGTTGGTGTTTATTAATGACGGCACTTTTTAACAAACTTATTCTATTTATCATGTTAATATCAGAGTATTTTGTACAGTTAGAACTGAATAATTAAAAGAAAAAATCCACAAAAATGACTAAAGTATCAGTATTAATGATGCTGTTTCCGTACTTAGTTAGTATTCAACCAAAATATAAAATATTGCACACCTCTAGTAAAATTATCTCACCCAGCCACAGCAGTAAAAAACGTGTGCAAATATTTCAAAATATAAAGCAAAAAAATCAACTAAAGCTTCACAAGCAGATGAATTTATATTTCTGTTAAATTGTTTTTCAGACGGAGTGAATTTGTGCAGGATGGGATGCATGTGATCAATAAAAAGAGTGTTGGTGATCAGGTTTGACAACATTTTCTGCAGCAAAATGAGCTTCATATTGATCATGTATGCAAAGCACCAGATAAGGATTTGAATTGAGCTTTAAGGTTAATACATTATGGAAGGTAAATAAAAAACTGAAAACTATTGAATATATGATCAAGCTGGAATTAACAGAAGTTATGTTTCTCAGTAAATCTTAAAAAAGGATGAATTCATGTAGAAAATGACAATAAAACAACGAAAGTCCAATGACTGGTGAGAAATCTCTACAACCTGACAGAAAAAATAAAATACTCCAACCTCTTGTCTCCATCTTTCAGCAGCTACAGCGTAACTTTCCCTTTTTACAGTCTGTAGATGAGAACTTTTTATAGTGCAGCAGAGAACTGAACACTTTAGAGAAATCTTTCACATGTGGATACGAGAACCAAACTGGGCACAAAATTCAAAATGGCCACCATCATTGTCATCAATGAAAATTTACTTTTGCACTGAATTTGCCGATATTTATCACAGATAAATAATTTTAGTGTGAAATTATGCACAAATGGAGCCATAAAAATCACATTTACTAACATATTTTTATTTTACAAAATGGCTACCAAGGTCATCATGGAAAATTAATGCTTGCAATAAAATTGCCAATTAGATAAATACATTTGGTGCCAAATTTAAACATTTGAAATCATTTATATTTTCTTGATCTTGTGCTTTGTTTTTCTGGTGGACAGTTTTAAAAATGGCCGCCATGGTTGTAAAGGAGAAAATGTTTGCACTAAAATCATCAGTAGTTTTTGCCAGTAGCGGGCAGAGTTATCGAAAACGTCAGGTTCACAAACCTCTAATTCGCTAAAAAGATGATTAGCTGTGCTAACGCTAAACCGCTATAAACATAAAACATTTTCAGAAGCTAAAGCTAAACATAAAAATGTCTGGAAGCTAACACCTAACTGCTAAAGATAAAAAATAGCTGAAGCTAATGCTACTATAAGAAAATTCCCAGACGCTAACACTAAACTGCTAAATACAAATGATGGGAAGCTAACGCTAAGCTGTGAAACACATAAAGTAGCGGAGGCTAACGCTAATCATTAAGATCTACATCGTTTTCTAGATGATTGAGATTTACAAACAGCAAGTTCTAATTTTGCTACATTATCACATTAAAGTTGCATAAACAAAAGTCCAAAACATGAAGTGACATAAAGTTCATCCAAGTAATGAAAATGGAAAACATTTTATGGCAATAACTGGTCTAAAGGTACGACATAGCATTAAAGCAGCATTAAGAAAAATATTACGAAGATGGTCATAATATTACAAGAATAAACTTATATAAAAATAAATTTACAATAAGACCAGAAAAAAGTCAGAATAGTTCAAGAAAAAAATGATGTGACATTATGAGAATAAAGCTGAAATATTTAGAGAATAAATTTATATTTCTAGAATAGAGTCATGACGTTGTGAGAATAAAGTCAAAACATTATGACTTTATTCTGGCTTTAATCTCTTGGTGGTGTGGCCCTGACACTCTTTCATAGCAAAACACTCAAAACCAGCAGCCATCTTGAAAAATGGCAGTGATGCTAATGGGAAATATGACAAACATGCAAGTTGAGGATGCTAATGTTTGCGCTTGTATCCACATGTGAAATATTTTCTCCGTAATATTCTGCTCCTTCAGTACACGAACGTGACGAGCGTCTGCTGTGACGGTTCTGAGGAGTTTTCCTTGGACTCCAGTGGGAAAACCAGGTGTGGGAAGAACTGGGAGAAGGTGTGAAGTGGGGGTCCGATGACGCTGTACGCCTTCAGAGCCGACAGTCCGTTCAGCACGCCGATGTCAACAAAGCTCATGTGGTGGGAAGCGGAGGAGTCCAGCTCCGGCGCCGCCCCGACCGATGGCGAAACCCTGACTTCCTGGTCGGGGTACGGCGCTCCTGGGGCGGCGCTGTGAACGCTGAGGGTCCGCAGCCCGAGCAGAACCAGCTGCCGGCTCTGCAGCGGCTCCACGCCGCAGAACGACAGCCGCAGATGAGCGACGGCGCTGCTGTTGAGCAGCTCCTCCAGCACCCACAGCTCCCTCACCCACACCGCCACGGTCCGCCCGAGGCTGGCGCGGTCCAGGCCCGACCGCGGGACGGTGCTGCAGCGGCACCGGGAGTCGGCCTGGGCCGCGTCGCAGTCTGGGACCGGAGCCGGGCAGCTGCAGGTCCGCAGGCCGGCGCCGCTGTCGAACAGCAGCGTGACGTTCGCCGCGTCAGGGGTGGAGAGCATCGGCTGGCAGTCAGAGGTCAGCGCCAACATCAACCACAACGACCATGGCAACCAGGCAGAGCGCGGTGCGTTTGGAGGCATCTCCATGGAAACCGAGCTGACTACATCTTCACCGGCTGAAAGGTCAAACTGCAAAAGGAAAAAACAAGGAGGGTTCAACTATTTAGTGCAGCCAATGAAGACAGAAGAAGGGAATAAAGCTTCACCAAAAAACATGAAAAACTAATTTTTAAAATGTACTCTTTACAAATAAAGAAAAAAAAAAGCTTCAAAAGTAAAAAACTTGCTAGAAAAAAATAGAATTTTCAACAAAAAACTCAGAAAAGTCCAAAATGTGCTACAAAGAGAACTTTAGATGCATCATGGACACGGAAATTAAAAAGCAGCTAAATTTTAATGCAACGAGCCTTTCAATTTCTACAGTTTTTTCAATAACATTTCTGAGATTAATCTAAACTTTTCAGATTTCAGATTTTTTTTGTGGAAATCCAAAAGCAAAAAAATTTGGAAAATTCTACAAGAAGCCTGGAAAAGTTCAAAATTTGATACAAAACTCTTAAAAATGTTCAAGAATGGTAAATCAACAACAGAACACATGTCTTTTCTAGCGGCCATTGTACAGAACATTCAGTGTTAAAACCAGCTGACCAAACATGCTGGAGATCAGCTTTGGTTGCTCGGTGATGTGAGGAGTTCTGCCAGGGTTGCTCGGTAACAGGTTGGGTTTGGTGAGAGGAAGTTCCTGCTGGTTTATGACTTTACTTTCAGGAGGTTTTGCAAACTACTTGTTTTCCAGACACCAAAAAACATCCAGGTGTTTCTTTTTAAGCACTTTTGTTGTTTTTAGAAGCAGACCCAAAGGGAAGAACATAAAACCTGCACAATGTGAATTTTACATTATATTTGCCCTTCAAAATGTAAGAAAGGAGCTTTTTGTAACCTGCAGCAGCTTCCAGGCTGAACTTTACAACATGTGGACGCCAGCTCCAGCTGAACATTTCTGTTTTTTTATTTCTCATCCAGCTCCGGCCCTTCATTTCACACACGCACACACGCATGCACACATAATTGAGCCACTTATTTGATTTTAATGGAGACCAGGCCGAGTTGCTGCCGCTGGCATGAGCTGGTGTGCCACGCTGCACATCGGCCAGCCACATTAACTAAAACACAGGCTTCATTCAGGAAGAGCGAGCGGAAAAGTGGAAAAGCAATGCTTACTTTTCCATACTCTCTTTTTCTGAGCGCAGAACTTTCCAGGCTTGCTGTTTATCCAACTTTCCTTGACTCTTTAGGATGATCTGATGTTTTCCTGTTTCATGTATGTTTTCTCTTCTGATGCATGAAAGGTTTATTACAAAGTTCTTCAATGACAATAAAATTTATCCTTTTTGAGTGGATGTTGGTGTGTCAAAAAACATAAAAAATATCTCAAAACAAGTTTAACTTCACATCATGATGAACAGCTGAAACAAAAAAAGTGACAAGCCAGAAATTTCACCCTAATGTCAGAGAAATTAGAATAAAACCAAACATTTCCATGCCAGACTACAGTCTGAACGTTAAATGTTAATGTTTCTGGCAGAACAATGTAAAACTTTGACTTGTTGTTTCTAATTTCAACATGGCGACAGGATTTAGGTCTGCCAATAGACTTTTAGAATAGCAAGTTTTGGCCAGAAAAGGCCCATCCACAGCAAAAACACTAAATCTTACCAAGTATTTTTGGTCGAGCTTCTAGTAGAAACATTGCAGTGCACTTAAAGTCAGACAAAACTGACCTATAGTCAACTTTTTGGCAAGATATGGATCCTTTTTATGAGCATATCTTACATTTTCAAAGCAAAAAAAGCTGAAATGCTACTTCACATCCTATTGGCTGGGATTTTGAAAGCAGCCAATCATTCGGCCAATCAGCTAGCGCGCTGCTAAAGTTGCATCTCTGCAAAAGTTCCTTGAGAAGTAGCTCAACAGCGCCCCCTAGGCTTAATGACACCCTCGCCGTTAAGCTTAGTTTATTGTAGAGGTATGAATTTTGGTACGATTTGGTGCAGAACTTCGCAAGACCTACACAAAAGTCTCCTACATCCATGCTCTAGAAGAAACAGGAAGTCTGCCATATTGGATTGAGCTTGCGATTTTGAGCATGTTTTGGTTAATTTTAGCTTCTGTATTGGTCAAACTCCTCATTGAGGTTTTGACTGATTGACTTGAAAATTGTTGCGTTGGCTTCTGAGGCACGGAGGAGGTAAAGTTATCAAAGTCCTGACTTTTCATGATTACTAGAGGAGTGTGGCTGGACCGTGAACTTTGACTATGCTCCAAAAACACAACAGTTCTTGTAACTCCAACAACCATGATTGGTTTTTCATCTCATCCCTAATAAAACTGTATGTTCAAATGCTGACATCATGCTGTGGTCCCCAGACTCCATGAAGACCAGGAGTCCAGTTTACACACATTCCAGATCCTGAACACGTTAACAACGTCTAAGAAATGTCACCAAGAAGACAATGAGGAAGAGTTTAAATATACCGATGTCTTCTTGGTGCCTTGGCTAGTTCCTGTCAGTCTCCATGGTTCCCAACTGGAAAAGCAGCGGAATGCTGCCTTCAGGTCTGGGACGGGTTTCTGCCTCAAGAGGAGGCGTTTATGGCCATCTTCAGAACGGAGCAGAACGGAAGAGGAGATACATCTACAATAACAAAGCAGCTAAGCTAATTTAGCCATTTTGGCGGTAAGTACTACAGTAAATATCACTGATATTTATCTCAGTATTACACAGATGGGTAGAGAACTCGAAAACTGTAATAGAGTAATAGTTGTGATGTAATAATCTTGTTTTTAACTTAGACAGGAACAAGGGGAGAGCTAGTTCTGAGATTGAGGCTTGTTTATTGTTGCTATAGCAACTCCATAGCAACCGCCTGCCAAGCTGGCCATCCCTTACAAAGTTTGAAGAACTCATGAGAACTAGAGCTCCCTCATGCACTGTGAAAATCAGAAAATGTTTGACGGGCAGTCAAACCATCGTCCAGAAAATTTACAGAGTTAGCTTTCAGCGAGATCGTTTTCTCAGACGACTGACAGAGAGGAGTTTTAGCAGAAGGGGTTAAGAAGGAAGTAAAATGACTGACTTGAGGCTAAATTGAAGCTTGCCATCTAATTCCCAGATCTGGAAGCATGATGCGTCCTCCATAAATAAGTGTGACCTCAGCGAGGTTGGTTTACAGGAGCAGCTGCCCTCCATGCAGCCATCTTACCTCACTGCTGATGTTAGTCATCGTCTCTCCAGCTGCTGCTGGGGCCGAGCTTTCCCACACACCGTGTCAGTCATTATCCTTCTCTCTGCATCTGTTCCTGCTGTCTCTGCCATCATCATCATCATCATCATCATCATCATCATCATCTTTCCTTTCCGTCTGATTCAACCAAACGGATGCCAACCGTCCATGTTTTAGTGAGAATCAGGATTCGTTTGTTCCACTTCGCACTGGTTTAGTTTTAAAGAAACCGACGTTTTCCAGGCTGGTAAAGATTAGTGGAGCATCAGACGCAGAGGAGTAAAGAGTTAATTAGGCCGTGATGTGGCCGGCTCTCCACACGCTCTCGGCTTGTTAAAGGCGAGGCTCCATGCATTCCGGTGACATCATGCTACGCCGCAGCCACCCACCCTAATCCTCCTGTCCTCTTTCTCATTCTCAGCACCTTCACTCCACCGTTTCTCATCCGTCTCACACCACTCCATCCCCGCCACGCTGGTGTCAATAGCTGCGTTTCCGTGACAACTGTTTGCAAAATATGTGACCACATTTCGCTGATGTTGAGAAAAAAAACACAATTTTGTAATTGTGGTGTTTTCATCAAATAAGAAATGCAATTAAAATCAGTCCTGGATCAGTTAAAAAACATCCCACACCGACTTCCTACTTCCTGTTTTCCTCTTTGTTGTTTCCGCCAGCAGTAACATCCAGTTGTTGTGACTGCAAACATCAGCGTTTCCGTTGCAGTGTTTTAGTTGATTCATTAGTGTTCAAAAGAACCTTTCGTAAAGTGATGATGATGATCACGTTCTCTTTCTGGCCCAATTTCATCCTTTGGTTCAGACCCAAAATCAGTGAATGTCTTCTGCATCACATTTTGAATTGATTCTTGGTTCTGAACAAAGTATTGCTCTGAACAGATTCCTGATTCTGAAACCGATTCCTGAACCATTTATTGTCTCAAAATCAATCAATCAAAATCAAGTTCAACTCTGAACCAGTTCTTTTTCCGAACTGATTCCTGATAAAACGTATTTTCTGAGTATTTTTCACTGGTTTCGTTTGGAGTTTCTCAGATTTTCACCACAGTTCTTGTTCATGAGCATGGTTTGTTTTTGTTTAGTTATGCAACTTTGACTTTTGACTCATTCCTGCAGAAAAAAACACTCAGACGAATCAGTCGATGAACCAGTGACAGTGTCTGCAAATTAGTGAGACTGAAACCTTACATTTATTTCCACTTTTAAAGTTTTATGATTCTTTTATAAAGAACAGTTCTGTTTCCTAAATCACATGAAGCTCCGACTGTACTTTCATTAATGTTTACAGAATAAAAGCAACTCTTTTTACTGCAGTTAGAGTAAAAAACGATGCATCTGTGCAGTTAAACTATTCTCTAATCCAAACCCACAAAAATCAATTTGAAACCAACAGATGTGATCATTTTGGTCTAGTTCACTGCAAATATCTTAGTTCACTTGAAATAAGACAAAACTAACTTATGTAACTTTTTTGCAAGATACAATGGTTTCTTTTAAGTCAATAATTCCTTAATATTGATTTAAAAGAACTAGTTTCACTGGCAGATTGTGGGAAAATGTTTTGTTATAAGTGGAATAATCTAGCAGTGCAACTAAACTTTTAAAAAATAATTCATTGACTTAAGAGAAGTTTCTATATCTTGCTGAAAAGTTACTTATAAGTTAGTTTAGTCATATTTCTATTGTACTGGGATATTTGCACTAGAAACCAGATCAAAAATACGTGGAAAGATGTTGCATTTTTCCAGTGTAAGAAACTTTTTCTCCAAAAACACCAAGTCTAGTTAAGTGCAAATATCTTAATACACTTGAAAAAAGACAAACTAACTTATGAAACTTTTCTGCAAGATGTAGGAGTTTGTTGAAAAATTACTAGTTACGCTTGCAGATTTGTTCACTTTTAATAAAACATATTAATCAGATATTATTAGTGAAATAATCTTCTAAAAAGTCAAATTTAAATTTTCCATTAATATTGAGACATTATTGATTAGAACAAGCTCCTATTTCTTGCTGAAAAGTTACTTTTAAGTTAGTTCTGTCTCATTTAAACTGAGATGTTTTCAGTTGAAACTAGACCCAAAGTACTTGTTGATATTTAGTGTTTTTTCTGGTGCATGTTTGTAAAACTCACTCTGTTGGGTTGGCGGCTGCAGCCGTCTGCTTCCAGGCTGATCTATCCGGCTTCCTCTGGCGCTGAGAGAACTTTCCACATCTGTCCAGATCCCGGCTGCAGAAAGTCACTGCAAACGCAAACAGAGGAGCCGTTCATGCCAAAGAAACGGGAAAGAGACAGAGAGCGGAGGAAGAGGCTTTACTTTGTGAAGCAGGGATGGAAACATTCCTGACCACATGCGTCTGTACGGAAAGCTCTCGGTCCATTTTCTCCGCTGTCCCTCTCTGGGTTTTTTCCCCCCTTCTCTCCTCCTCTTTTGAGGAACACCTCCCAGTGATTTTCTTCCTCCCACGCTCAGAGTTTCCTTTGAATGCCATCTGGTGGCAGGAAAATTATTACCGTGATAATTTCTGCACAGTTATATGTATTCCATGTGAGATTCCTGGACGAGGAGAAAGTGATCAAAAGGAGGAGGAATGTGATGAGATTATGTTCAGTTTTTCCCCAGGAATCAATCCCCCCCCGGGGAGTTTTCCCCGAAATCCTCCATAAATCAGAAAAACCCAGCAGGAACATATAAACACGTCCCGGGTGTCAAAGAAAGAAAATCACAAGCAGGAGATGCTCAGATGCTACAATGAATTAAAATGCAGGACTTATTGTTCTAAAGGAAGAAGATTCATATCCCAGAAGTATTTCTGCATGAACGTGTAAAAGCTGCTCTTTCTGGGTGCAAAGTAATAATATTATACAATAGTGTTTGAATATTACACATGTTTTTTATTGTCTTTAAAAACTGACTACATCTTGATATTTATTACCCCAAATCAAGACATAAATCTAAGAATGAAACTCACAGTTTACATCTGCAACCTGCAGTTTGGGACAAACAAATGGCTGTTTGGTTAAAAACATGAAAAATGCAGAAATGGTAGCAAATGCAGACAATGTATTCATCCTCATTACTTCTTTCTCTTACAGTTTTATGTTTTTCTTAATAAAGTAAACAAATAAAATGGTGAACCTTCAGAAAAATTAGCAAGAGTAGTGGAACAGGAAGTACTTTTATTTTGAAATGATCAACTGGATGTGGTCTTGTGCTGTTGAAGCTCGCTTAGCAGCAACAGCCTGTTAATTACGTTTTATTTTGTTCTGAAATTATCCAAAGTCATTTGAACAGTTTTCAGTAGGAGAGATGTTATTATGAAGTTACAACAAACATGAACAGATTATTAAACAGTTAACATCCCATAATAACCCACTACCATCAATAGAAAATAATTAAGCTAATTCTTTCACAGGAAAACATATGCAGCAGCTGCAGTCACATAACAGCATCTTTAGCTCTTTATTGCCAGATAAATAATGTTTCTAGGACTTGAGTTTCACACCGGGAGTCCAAGTCAAGTCCAGAGTCTTCAGGACACAAGTTATCTGAAGTTCTCAGGTCAAATTACTGCGCCAAAAATGTCCAAATTAACAGAATGACAGGATATTTATTAGGGGCATTTTTGTTATTGCTTGTTTTAATTAAATAAGAAATGCAAATAAAATAATTAGTTTGTTCACCAATAAGCCATTAAAAACTTAAAAACTTAACTTAAAATGTTCAGAAACACTCATGTACTTATTTGTAGAGCTCATTAATAAATTAATTTATTTGTGCAGGAATGAATAAAGGTGGTGTAATTGTTAATTAGAGCCTCTGTAGCAGTTTTATTAAACCAGGGGGGAAGTGAAAACACTCCCTGATCTGACCACATGAGGGCAGCATTGGCCCGATAATCCCCCGATCATTCTCAGCAGGGGGTTCCGTGTTTGGGGGGTTTTACTCTCCTTTTAATGAAACAGCTGCACTTCTGTGCTGCTTTCAGAAAACTAAATCCACTATGCTGATATTTTTCACTAGAATCCATCTCCAAAAATGTTTATGTAAAGTTATATTTATGTTTTGAAGTTTGTAGTAAGATGGAAGCAAAGCATCTATAATTCAGATGTTACTGTAGAAACTGAAATAAATCAAATTGAAAAGCCATCTTGTTTATGCAGTCATTTATTCTGCCTGTCTGCTTATCAATGTGATTCAAACCAATTCAAAACTATAATAAAAATATTTTTAAAAATCTGTTTTTTTACTGAAATGGGTTAAATCCTTCAGTACAGGAGGGTCTGTTTCTGACACTTTGGTGAATTTGTTGATTAATTTGGTTTACAGTGCTTTTAAAAAAAAGATATTTTACCAAGAGTATTTGGTCTAGTTTCTAGTACGAATATCTTAGCACAGCTGAAATAAGACAAAAAATAATAAGTAACTTTTTAGGGCTTGTTTTTCTTAAACTGCTCATCGAAATGTAAATTTAACAGTTTGCATGATTTTGTTGATTTAATTGGATTAATTCAGGCATTTAATGATTAAAAATGAATAATCTGGATGCATCTGCTGGTGAACAGATAACCAGTCAGGACTTTTCCAGCTTCCTGACCTTTCTGCAGATATCGGCTGACAGCTCTGAGCGGGTCGGAAGCCCGTTAGCTCCCGGTCGGGTAACCCGAGTCCCCCTACGAAAATGCAACAGTGTCTGAGAGGTCATTCTCCTCCAAATACCACCCCCGCGACCCGGGCCGGTGTCACAGGGCCAAATCGATCCGCGTGACCCCGGCCCTTTTTTCCACCACTGAACTTTCACCCCGAGCCTCACAAAGCAAGAAAGGAAAGAAAAACTTGATAGTTGGAGAGTGTTTCCAGTGTTGAGCAAACACTGCGGCGCCTATTGGGCGGTTTGTGTGTTCGGGTTCAGACCGGCAGGACGTCCCACCGTAAACGGACCTGCAGCGTGTCCAGAGAAAATCTGCTCAGAAATCTCATGTACTTAAATATTCATCATCCTAACAATCTAACAAACAATGAAAATCATATAGAGGAAGTTGAGGTACCTTCACTGCAAAAACAAAATGTTACCAAGAAAATTTACCCGTTTCTGATAAAGATAGACAAAAATAATTTAAAAGTAACATTTCAGCAAGACATAAGAGCTTGTTTTAAACTAATAATTCATGATTACTGATGAATAACTGTTATTTTTGTACTTCCATTTGGGTCTCTACTACTTTTAAAAACCAAGCAACTCAGCACAATTTACGGATTTGTTTTAAGTCAGTAATTCTTTTACATTGATAAAAAAAACCCTCCTCGTTCTGCTGCCAGATTTTTATTAAATATTCCAAAAAGCAAAAATATATAGGAAAGAAGATGAGTTTCACTGCAAAAACATAAAATCTTACCAAGAATTTGTGTTTAGTTTCTGGTGCAAATATTTTGAATTAAGACAAAAATAACTTAAAAAGTAATTCAAGCAAAACATAGGAGCTTGTTTTAAACCAATATTTTTTTAATATTAATGAAAAAGTTGTTATTGTATTTCCAATTGAGTTTCTACTCTTTCCAAAAACCAGACAGAAAAAGAAACACCCAGATGTTTTTGTGATGTGAGGAAATGGTTTTGGATGGCTGAAAAATGAGCCATTTCCAAATGTAGTGTCACTAATCAGCAGGCACTGTTCCTCACCTAGCAATCCCAGCAAAGCCCGGCCCGTTACCGAGCAACCACAGTGGAGTTCTGCCGTTACCCAGCAACCCCAGCTGAGCTCCACCACATATGGTCAGCAGTAAAAACTGCTGTATGCGTTGTACAATGGCTGCTGGAAAAGACAAATGTTTTGTTGTTGACTGAAAACACTTGCTGCATTCTTGTTGCTCATGCAGGAGGCTCTACTGCTTTTCAAAGATGTACGGTTGCATAAACGAATTATATCTATATATATCTCTTTATATAGATAGAGATATAGGTATATATATATATATGTGTGTGTGTGTGTATGCATATATATATGTGTATATATGTACATATATATGTATGTATAGATATATATCTCTCTATATAGGGAAAGATATAGGGATCTTTCCCTATATCTCTCTCTTGATCCGTGTGATATAGATATATAAAGACATATATACACATACATATATAAATATATAATATATATATATATATATATATATATATATATATATATATATATAGAGAGAGATAATTTGTTTATATATATACATATAAATATACCTATCTATCTAGATAGCTCTATCTATATCTATCTATATCTAGATGCATATAAATCTATCTATAATATTAACATTAATTATTTAAGAGAGAAAGGCAAATTTTTTCAAGCAACTCTTGCAGTTTCTTGAACTCTTTTGGCAGCAATTTACATTGACCAATTGAGCTGCCCTACATGTTTCTAGGAGATGTGTGGGCTAACCGGAGCACCCGGAGAAAACCCAGGGTGGCACGAGGAGAACATGGCAACTCCACAGCAAAGACTTGACACATCTTCTCTGTGAAGCTGCGGTGCTAACCAGGGCAGCTCACTTTATGTTTATTCAAATTCATCTTCGAATGATTTTTGAATTGGCTTAGGAAAGATCTGTTTTCTAGTTGGTTAATGGGGTCTTTCTTCTCCCAAACTATTTGCAGCTGTAGTTTTCTGCAGTGCAGAAAGGTTTATTTCACACTGGCCCATATGATATTTGAAATGTTCGGCGATCATGTTGAATTTCTGCTGCAGATCCTGGACCTCGGTGGACATTTCTTCACAGAGATGTTCCTTCTCAGCTTTCAGGGTGTTGATTTGCTGGAGGTACTTCTCTGCTCTTTCCAAATTGGCTTTTCTCTCGCGATCTACCTCATCCCGATATGTTTCTACTTGGTTTTTCAGTTCGGAAACAACTTTTTCATACGTGGTGGTCTTTTCTAGGTATGAAACTTTAACCTGATCGAGTTCTCTCAGATTCTGTTTCCGTACATTTTCCAGACGTGCGACCTCCTGGGCCAGATTGTCCAGCTCTGCATGCAGCTCATGGATAAGCTTTTTGTCTTCCTTTGCTCTCTTTGAATTAGCAATTTTATTTAACTTTAACTTCTGACAAAATGTGTCAGCCTGTTGTTGTAACTCAGTAACGTCCGTTTCATACTTACTTTTCAGCTGTTGGTATAAAACTTGAACCTGGTCTAGTTCATTTTGCATTTCTTTCTCCCTCTTCTGAGAAGGTGTGATCTCTTTTGACATTTTTGGGAAGAGACCTTCCTTCTCAGCTGTCAGGTTCTCAATTGCTTTTCCCAAATTCGCGTCTTTCTCAAGTCTCACCTCCTGCGTTTCCACTTTTTGTGTCAGTCCAGAAACATCTTCGTCATACCTACAGTCCAGTTCTCTGTATGAAAGTTTGATCTGCTCCAGTTCTTCCTGGAAACTGTTTTGGAGAAATGCGATCTCTTTTGACACTTTCTGAAACATTTTGTCTCTTTCTTTTCTCAGATCCCCAAGCAGCTCCTGCTCCTCACAAAACATTTGCATCTCGGCCTCGTTGGCTTCATACATAGAGCAAAGCTCCTTGTAGGAAGACTGGACTTTGTCCAGTTCTTCTTGGAGGGCCTTATTTTTGTCTTTTTCAGCCTGGATTTGTGACGATAATGCTTCCTGGCTGAGGAGGTGGGCCACCTTTAATTCCTCAAAGTCTTTTTGCAGCACCTTCTTATTCTTGTGTTTCACGGAGTTGTGAACCTGGGCAGCAAGAACGGCAGCGTTAAGGACTCCAGGATCACTAAACTGCTCTACTCTCTCCAGTCTCTTCTTTGTCTCTTTGTCCCTGTTGATAAACATTTCTTTGAGAGCTTTCTGTCTATTTAACTGGATATTCGTCTCTTCCAGCTTTGCTTTCAGGAGGGCCAGTCTTTTGTTGTCTTTAAACCTTTGGGATCTCTCCTTTTCCAGAATACAGCGCAGCCTTTGGATTTCCATGTGTAAAGCATACGGGTGCACAGGTTGGCCCCTGCGCTGTGAATTTTGGTAGTTTTCCCTTCTCACAGGGGGCCGCATCATTCTGTTGTAGTATCTCGGCTCTTGAGACATTTTCCCTTGATTGTGTTCAATAAAATGTGTTGATCCTGAACGGTCGATTTGAAAAAGCGTTGCGTACGTCTGAACTGGTCAGTGATATTGCAAGCAATGCAGAATTTTGTTAGAAATATATATGTATACACACAGCTGATGACATCACAGCGTTTCCCTTTCTTGGTGGTGTGACATCACTCCACGACTAAACTTTTTACACTTGTTTATATTCAAAATAGTCTATTATTCACTTGTTTTGTTCTCATATATGATTATATTTTGCAAACTTTTTTCAATATCTATATATTGGAAAATTAATTTTGCTTCTTTAGTCGAACAAAAAGAGGCAGAAAAAAAATTTGTAACATTTATTGCTGTTGTTGCCCATCTTTGTTTAATCAATACATATAGTGATATGGGAACAGGTAACATTTTGCTAAATTAATACCATAAGTAGAAATGATTAAACACATCGTCAAACAAAAACATCAGTTACTGAAAAAGAACTGATAAAATTACTAAGCCAAATGAAATGAACTGGTTGGATGTGAGCATGAATAAAGTTGTAAGATTCACCCATGTGGAAACAAGCAGCTCTCCCATCAAACCCACCATGTTTGGCCAAACACAATGTGAGCCTCAGTGAATGTCAAGGCCTTTCTGAGAGCGACGCAGGATTTTTGTTTGTCAGTGTAAACTAAATCTATAAAAACAATCATTTTCTGTAGATATTTGATATTGTTATATAAATTTTTTTTATTACTAAATTAATTATAAGAATAATCCAAAGGATACTTGAGTACTAAAGTATGAGTTTACAGCAGCCCCAGACATAAGTAACTTTTTGTTCGTTACTTTTGGTTTCTAAAAGTGTTTTCCAGTTTAGGTGTCAGAAATTGACCTGAATCTGTCCGTAAACGTCCTGATTATTCCTGGGAGGCAGCGGTTTTCTCCATGTGACTTTCTGGGAACATGCGACATGAAAAACGCAGCAATCCTGAGAAACGCTGCATGCAGCCGCCTCTCAAAAGCAGGGAGAAAGTGTGGCGGCGCTGGGAGCGGCGACGGGCCTCGTTCCCACCTGATCCCCCTGCAGGGAGGAAGAGGACACTAAACCAGTTGGAAACTGGGCAGAAAGGCGATTCCAGTGGGGGGACAGGGATATTTAGCAGTGGGAGGAGAAAATCAGTGAAGCTGAAACTCTTTGGAAGAATTCATTCAGCTGCTCCTTTAATTTCAAACCATAGTGTCGTTTTTTCCTATTATCCTTTTTAAAATGTTTTTAAGGTCAAACTGATGATTAGAGATCCACTAAATGATAATTTAATGGATCAGAAACCTCCAGTCAGGCGCTATAGAGGAAGTTTGGTTGTGAATTAACCACAGATCACTTAACCTCTTGTTATATTAGCATATTTTAAACTATTATTTTAATTTACTAAGGGAAAAAACAAGTAATTCTGGTCCAATGTGAAAGTATTTACCTCCTAAATCTCATTGTTGGAAACGGCAGGTTTTTCAACGGGTTTGCTTCGTTTCAGCGCAGTGAAAATGGAACAAATGTTGCAACTTCGGTTCTAAATCAAACCGAATCTATTGGACATCCAGATGGGAAAACATCTTAAATATGTGCTTTCACCAGTTATGCCAGTCAAATTCACACGCCAGCTGCGTCTCCATTACAAATGTGTGCAGAACTTTGATAATATTCCGCTAATGTCAAAAAAATAAATACAATTTTGTAATTGCAGTAAAAACAAAAACACCAGTAAATAAAAAAAACTAAATTAAAATCACACGTGAATAAGCTTGTTCAAACTATAAGTTATAGAGTCGTTGGGGTCTTAAACAAAATTCTAATATTTCATGTTTTTATTCTTCCATTTGTGTTTCTACTCCTAAAAACTACACTGCTGTCTTTTTCCAATAAGTTTATGTTTTTTGGTGTCTGAAAAGTGAGTCGTTTCAAAAACTTCCTAATTAAATCACATTCGAAAGCGCTGAACCGTTACCTAGCAACCCAAACTGAGCTCCAGCATGTTTGGTCAGCCGGTTTTACTGCATGTCTGCTGGAGAAGACAAGTGTTTTGTTGTTGACTTACCATCCAGAAACCACTTGCTCCATTCTTGTTGGTTGTGCAGGAGGCTCCACTTGTGCCTTTCGAATACGTAAGGTTGAATAATCGCTCATCTGTTTGCAGCCATTTTCATGTGCGAGTGTAAACTTTGAGTTTTGGGGGTGTGGCCAGCAGCAGTTTATTTGGATTTAAAATGACAAGAGCACCTAAAAGAGCTAAAATCTCATTATCAAAAAATTATTTTGTGCAAAAAAATGAATGACCATGTTTTGTATAGGCCACAGATCTACCCTAACCTGTTCAAGGAAGGCTGATGTGTGTATTTAATGTGCAGCTGAACAGACCCTGCAGGGAAAGTGTTAGTAAGCGCTCGCTGTGTTCCTGTTTTCCTGCAGAAGGTCTCAGGGGTCTGAATGTGGTCAGTGTGTTTTTTTACAGCCTCCAAAGCTCCCCAGGCTCAGCCGTAAAGCGGGAGCAGAGGATTTTATGGCTTTTATGGCTTTCAGTCACTAAAACTGTAATGGATGCTGTTAGAGCAGACAGACACGCCCCTCACACAAACAGGCTGGACGTTTAAAAGATCATTTCCTTTTTAAACTGTTAAACTTTGATCTGAATTTTATTTGGAAGTGAGCAAAATTCAGGTTTTTCTGCATCATTTTAAGGTTGAAGGAGTATCTTTTATGTGCCAGTTGAATTATATATTATGGGCAAAAATAAGCAGGAAGTCAAACTGAAGCCTTCAAGAGTAAATAAACAGCTACCAGATTAAATTCAGAGTGTTTTAGGACCTAAAAATCATAATTTAGACTACTTTAATCTCACTAAAACTACATTTACATTATAACTGGGATATGTGGACTTAAAAGGTTTATAGCAATATATTCTGGTACTACTCTGAAAATGATAAAAATGACAATAAGAACTATTTATTGCATATTTTTTACGTAACTCAATGGCTGCAACTGTGTGTAACAATAACAAATTTTGCTGGACAATAAATTGTCCCGGAATGTATTGCAATAAATGATAACATTGTCATTTTGGGACAATTTTCAACTGATATACTAATAACTGTGACATATAAATGCAAGTATTCCCACTCAAAGACGAAAAATAAAACTGATTTAAGTCAGTAATACTGTCAAAAAAGTATTGGAAGATTATTTAAATTACATCAGAAAAATGTCTCGTTCAAGTGAAATAATCTGCCTGTGGAACTCAAACTGAGTTGCTAGGCAACGAGCTGGGCTTGGCTGGGGTTGCTAGGTAACGGCGCAGTGCAAGTTGATTGTGAGATGAGTAGAATATTCTACTTTTTCATCAATATTAAGGAAATATTTACATTTAAAATATCTCATATATGTCAGTTATATTAGTTTAGTCCTATTTTAACTGTAATAAGATATTTGGACTAGAAACTAGGCCAAAAATACTTGGTAAGATTTTGAGTTTTTGGGGGACAGAGACAAACAACAAGGTGAAATTATTTATATCAGTATAGGATATAAATGTTTCCTTTACTGATACATCTCTTTCCTTTCTGGAACGAGGCTTAAACCTCGTTGGATCCCTTCAGCTTCAGACCGACGATGTAAAACGTTTGTGAGACGAATAAAGCTGTCTGAGGATCCGGCAGTTAATACCTGACCTGTTCATTGTGTGGGATGAACACGTGTTTGCCCCGCTGACCGTGACATTCCCATCTCTGTGCATCTTTATCGCCTCCTCCTACTCATATCTTCTGATTTTTTCTCAGCTAAACATAAACGTCGGAGCTGCAAAGACGATTATCTCCATGGGAAAGGAAGATTCCAGCTCTGAGGAGGGTTTGGTTTTGGAAAAACAGGAGAAAATCCCCACTACAGTCACCTCTGAGGGTTTAGTGTCTTCATTTGAGATGTTTTTTCTGCAGAATGTGAACAAAATCTAACTCTGTTGACTCCAGGATCCATGTTTGCGCAGATTGATTGGGCGACATTACAGGAACAGAAACACAATGCCTGTTAAACAGCTGATAGCATGAAACACAAACAGGTCAGTGATAGCATTGTGAAGAGAAACCGCACTGATTATTGATCAGCTCAAATATTTGAACAACCTCTCAGTAAGAGAAAGACAAGGTGGGATATTTTCTACAAGAGGTCAGAAGAAAGTGGAAAAACAAATGGAAAGAGCGAAATTAAGGAGAAACATACGACGGCGCAACTAGATAGAAAAAATTTTGAGATTAATCTAAAATATTTTCTAGAAAAATTGGAAAGTCTTTGATTTTTCAAACTAAAAAAATGCTTGTTTCTAGAGAATTTCTTAGATTAATTCAATTTCAATCTAATTCAAGTTTTTCAAGCAAATGTTTTACTTCAAACTTGAGTTTTTTTGGCAGAAATTTACTCCTTTTTTTATGACCCTACTACACTGTTGTAGATCTTAAATCAAAATGCATACAAATCTTGAATTTATTCAACAATCAGTCTCTGAAATGAAGCTGCTGTAAACAGTTATTTCAGTTAGTTAAAAAAGTCTAAATTTGGAGACACAAAGTCAAAATTCTAAATTTTCTTTTCAGAATTCTGACTTATTGTCTCCAAATTCGGACTATTTTTTACTAACAATTGCAATGTGAATCTCAGAATTCTGAAGATTGTCTCCAATTTCTGAGAAAAATGTAAAAATTCTGAGGAAAAAGTCCAAATTTAGAGACAAAAGGTCAAAATTGAGATGTTTTTTCATAATTTTGACTTTAATCTCAGAATTCTGAATTTTTTTCTCTAAATTTGAAAAAAGTCAGAATTCTTATTTTTCTTTGGCCCTAATCCTCTTCCGTACTTTGCTGAATGTTATCTAAGTGTGAGTTTGTACAGGTTATCAACCTGGCGTCTCCTTAAAAGTCTCTCTATTCCTGTCATTCCTGTGATTAGCGACGGCGCGTATGGGGTCTTAAGATGAAGGGAGCCTCCACTCCTCTGGTTGCTTTGTTGTTTCTCACGCTGCGACCGCAGGAGCTGACGCTGCGGACATGGAGTGAGCCCAAACACAGGATTCCTACTTGTTTCTATCTTTTCTTTTCATTGAGTTGAGCAGCGCCTCCTCCACATTCCTCAGGCTGTCTGGACTGAGGAGGAGACATTCCTCAGACCTTTGTTGGGCTCATCAGGCCCCCTCACCCAGAACTGAAGAGGTAGTAAAGGTAATGAAAATATATTTTGCATTGTTTCCTTTTGTTCGTTTGGCTAAATGCTTTTGTGGAGACCCTATAATTAGGCCCCAATTTACAGTTTTCATATGTCTGAGTGTAAAAGTGGCATATTGTGGAGTTTTCTAGAAGCTCCTTATCCACTAAATGTACATAAATCTTAAAAACCATATTAATAAAATTAGTGAATGAGAAATCTGATTAAATATAATGGATAGTATGAGTATTTAAGATACTCAGAATCATGTTTAGTCTTTCAATTAACCAGTAGTTCTCTGGTGTTTATTTAAATTTAGCTTGCCCAATTTTAGCTCTGGTTATTTTTGTTCACCAAGCCAAGCTAATCTTATTTTAGCTTATTTTTGAGTAGCTTATCAACATAGCATAAATTAGCGGCTGCTGTCTATCTTATTTAATGAAGTTCATCCCAGCTATGCTAGTCTTTGTTAAGGCTATGCTAGCCTAAAGCATAGCCTTATGCTTTAGGCTAGCATAGCCTAAAGCATAAGGTTTAGGCTATGCTAGGCTTTAGCTTAGCCTCACACAGGCTAAGCTAAATTAAGCTTTCATTCTAGCTGAGATTAGTTTAGCTTATTTTTATTATACTTTGCTTTAGTTTACCTTATTAAAGCCTGCGGCCTTTTTTATTCTAATGAAGTTCAACGTAGCTAACTTAGCTGTTAGTCTCTGCTAAGCTATATTAGTTTATGTTAATTCAGACTTATTTCATGCTTGCTTATTTTAGCTTAGCTTATAGCTTTACCTTTCTTAGCTTACTATAGCAGTTAATATCTTAGTTTAATTTTATTTTGACAGAAAACATCCAAACAATAAATCTATCAATCAGTGAAGATGTCATAATCACCCAAAAATAAAACGAATCATCTTGCGCACCCTCGAACAAATGTCATTCATTTTCAGTATCAGCCAATATAAACATAAGAGGAAACATTTTAATCTGTGTTCGTGTTAGAAGGATGTTTTCCCTGATCAACAACATAAAATCCTCTCCTTACATCTGTTTTTGTTGTTTTCCTTCATCGTTTGCTTTATAAATCTTCTCTTTCTCTCTAATTTACCCTGGATCTTGATATTTATTCATCTCGCTCATTGGAAACCATTTTCCAGTTGTATCTCATCTCTCTAACAAATTTCAGATCAAAGTGTAAAACCTCTCGCCTTCTCTTTCTCTCTAATCTCAGCTTTCTCTGGAAGGAGATGAGGATCATGTGAATGAGCACAGGTTTTACTTCAGGGCCAGAAAGATGAATCAGATGCTCCTGCTAAGGATAAAAGGCAGAGTGTAATTTATTCATTTACAGGGCTAACAGCCACTGGGATCAGTTAGCTAAGGTGTGAAATAAAGCTGAACTCTGCCAAGTTATTTGGTGGGAACTGACTGCTGGGTTTACGGCTTCACCTTCAGGGAGGATTTTATACAACAAAGCGAGAAACTGGTTGTACAAGAGAGTTAACTTTTCATCTGACCACCACTCCCTTTCTTTACTGTTCGTCTTCAGGGAAGGATTTATCACAATGCTCGTACCTGCAAGGTGTGTGTTTGCCGTTAGTTCAGGTGACAGCGTGTGTTTGTGTGTTGAGGTCAAAGGTTCAGCAGAGATCCTGAGAGAATCCATTTAGTTGGCCGTATAATTGCACAAATCGGATTTCAGAAAATAAATTTGCTTCGTGGAAACACCAATTCAAAAGAATAAAGTCACATTTTTTAATAAAAAGTTTTTCGCTGGATACAAAGAGATTGTTTATTATTGGCTTAGTGTATTTCACAGATCAATGTGATCAACAATCAGATGTTACTACTGGCGGAAACAACGAAGAAGATGACAGGAAGTGGTAAGAGGATGATGGTGTGAACAAATTTATTCACATTTGATTTTAATCGTCTTTCGTATTTAACAGAAACACCTCTATTGTGAAATTGTGGGGGGAGGAGGGGTGATTGACATTATGCTGAATAACATCTGTAACGTATGTGATGGACACAGATAAAGACTGCAGAAACAATGGAGTGAGAAAACATCACTTTTTTTCTGTCTATGGCTATGAAAAACAGAAGTGGAGCCTCCTGCTCAATCAAAAAGACTCCAGGAAGTGTTTTCATTCCACAACAAAACACTTAATGTAAGCAGCCACTATACAGTCCGTGCAGTGGTAAAAACCAGCTGATTAAAATGTGCTGGAGCTCAGACTGGGTTGCTAGGTAACGGCTGTTGAATTTGAGATTTTTGAAACAGATTGTTTAAAAACAGCTTGGTGTTTTTTCAAGTGCTTGGGTCGTATTCAGAAGCAGCTGAGAACCAAATGGAAGAACGAAAACATACAAAATGTGAATGTTGCATTACAGATCCCCTTCAACTATAAAGAAAAAAAACTAGTACACAATGGCTCAGGTACAAAAGAGTTGGTTTACAGGCAAGACAGAACAAAACGGCAGAAGCTGTCTTTAGTTTATAACCGCAGGACTTAAAAAAGAATAGAACCCTTTATAATAAACAACAGAGTGCTGTTGGTTGTTTTAAGATCCGATCTTTAGTCTCTCCACATGCCTGCAGGGCTCAGTGGTGTTGGAAATTCAAATTTCATCAAGCCATTTTCATAACAACATAAACTTCATCATAGATGACTGATCTCTCCTTTATATTCATGTTCAGCTCAAACCGCCAGCAGCAAAACCTTTTCCTCTGGGATTTCTGTTGTAACCTCCAGCCATGACGCTCCTCAGCATCTCTTCTGCCCGCTTTGAACGGCTCATGTTATTTTAAAGCACTGACAGAGGTAAAACACTTCGTTATGCCGGCCTTCCGAGCTCCATGTTCAGAAACTCCGGCTCCTTTAGCTGCTCATCCTGTTGTACCATGAAGCAGATTTTCCGAAGTTTATACTTTAAAAAAGAATTTCTGAGCGCTGTGGGTTTTTTTCCTAAACAAATGTACAATTTTGTAATCGGCATCATATGATTCAAAGTAATTATAGTCGTTAACCTCATGCTTAAAACCACAGAGGAGTTTAATGGAGATGATTGCTACATTCCTTGTCAGAAACAATAACAATGTCCAAATGTTTGCTGCTTTCCAAACATATTCCCACATTCAAATTTACGTAAAAAAAGAAAAAGATTTCAACAACAAGAATCAGATTTAGAATCAGAATCAGCTTTACAGGCAACAACAAATGTGACTGTTTTACCAGGCTAACTTTCATTAGCATTAGAAATTAGTACAAAGAGAAACATATCTTTGTATTTTATTAACTTTAACATAAAAGCAGCATATTTGTTCGAATGTTCTCATCTGTGTGTGTATGGCTTGTTTAATAAAACACAAACCATCATGTATTCAGAAGTAAAACATGATGCTGCTATGTGGCGGCCATGTTGGATTTTCATTTGTTTTTGGGGGGTTCAGCTTCCACAACATTTACGTAAATATTCAAAAGAAAATTGAGAAAAAATGAGTTCAGAAGAAATTTGATTAATAAGATATCAAATTTAATCAATTTAACGAATCTAAGATACTCAGAATTAGACAATAGCAACAAGTTGTTGAGTAACTTATAGTTGCTTAGCAACAACCTGCTGAGTAACTTACAGTTGCCTAGCAACTGGCGCAGTTTCACCGCTGTCCCTCATAACTGCTTCAAAATTAAAAACAAAAGAAAACTGTGGATAAAACAGAAAAGTCAAGCCACCAGTTTGGTAACATTTCAGATACTTAAAACAAAAACCCTAATCAATATAACTGCCGATATCGATTGATATGGAACACACATCTTGACATGTTTTTTCAGCCATATTGTCCAATTCTTCAGTTTAAATATTTCTCCACTGAATAAGGAACAAACTTACAAATATTTATATTCTATTGACTGACCTTCATTGTAAATGAGTTTATTTCATTTGTATGTTCAAACCAACTTCATCAGATTATTATTATTGTTTTAAGTTATTGGATTTCCATCTCATCTCTGCGATCGCTCGTTTTTGTTCTGCCGGAGTGAAAGTTTACGTTTGCCCACAAAACCAGGCTCAAACAGCGTCTGGTTCTTTTGTGACCTTATCAACAATCATAAACGGCCGTCACAATCAGCGGTGCAAATACCGATGCCAGCTGCCATGTTTGGACATTAAAATAACTTTAAAAACAGGAACCACTGGGTTTGTGTTGACGGATAAGATCTTTGAAACTTCCAACAATCCCAGGCCCCAATTTCTCCGTTTGGGTGACACTCCTCCCCCAGTCTTTCTCTCTCTTTCTATACTTTCTCCTCAACAGCAGCTTATCCATGCAAACAAGGCCGAATAATGCACACAGAAGGGATCACAGACCCTCGCTCCCCCCTTTCACCTCCCACTCAACCCCCTGGATCTCTTCATCCAAAGACCCGAAACCGATCCGGCACGACGCAGAGCTGCAGGGATCACAAAGGCAACCAGGCGGTGAAGAGGAGGAGCGGCGCTGGATAATTACGGATGAAGATAACAACCACTGAGATGCAGATTAGCTTGGAAGGAGGAAACAAAGACGAAACAAAGTTGAAATGATATAAAGGTTTATATATTTGCGGGATCCACATTTACCGCATCGTTTATCATTTATTGAGATAAATTTTACTGTGACAAGAATTCGGATTTATGATTGTCACAATAAATTCCAATTAATGATGTTTCAAACCCCCTTAAACTGTTCAAATTGCTATTTTCACAGTTTTTTCTGTTGTTTGTTCACTTAAAAGTGTCAATAAATACTAATAAATTTAACAACATAATTAAATGCAGTTACAAGATGCAGTTTAATTATATAAACCACATTCCTTTATGTGGCTGGTGTCCTAAAGAAGCATATTACAAATGGGAATGTTTTTCTAGAGCAGTATTTGTGTTTGTGGGACTATAATTGCTGTGACACACAGTCACACAATTACAGTTACCTAAAAAAAAAAGAAGTAAAAAATAGTTCTTATAGTTCTCACATTATTACTGTGTCATTTATCATTTACCACATCATCATTTTCCATTTTGTCCATTTATTTGGATATTTTAATACAAACATTTACACAGAATAATATTAGTTCTGATAGTTTTCCTTAACAGTTGTTTTTACTTGAAAATGCTAAGCTAAATTTGTACTTCCTTTACTTAAAAACAGAAAAAAAAAAAAGATTTTTCGTTTTGATATCAAAGAAGTTTTATGTTAGAGGTTTTTCTTTTTTCAGTCTGTGGGTTTATCCCTGATAATCTCATGTAATCTCTCTAAAAGATTAACAAAGAGAAACCACAAGGAAATAAAGAGTTAAATTAACTGTTAAAGCTTGCAGACCCCCATGAGAGAACAAGGAAAAGATGACTTAGATAAGAAAGGAAGGATGGAAACACAACAGAAGGGTAAAAAAAATGAAAGAAAAGTAAAATAAACTAGAAAGACTTTCACAGTTTACAGTAAAGTGTTAGACACTCAAACTAGATTTTTTTGGCAATAAGTTAGAGTCGTTTCAAAAACAAATCAGCAGACTCTGCTCTGTTACCTAGCAACCCCAAGGAAACCTGACGTGTTACCTAGCAACCCGAGAGTACACTTTCTTTTAAAAGAGCACTGAAATCGTAGTTTTATTTCCGGTTTGGAAACCAAACAGGAAATTCTATTTTCTTAAATCCAGGTTTCTGTGTGTAGTTTGTTTCATGACAAATTTTTCAATATTATATTTTAATATCATAAAATGTCATTTTAATATCATACCAGTTTGATGGCAGGTAGGTTAGTGACCACTTCGGTGGAAACTAAAGGGGATCCTAATAAATAAACAAACATCTGCCAAGGGATGACTGATGGAAATTAGCTTGTTTTAGCTAACTGCTAAAACAATATAAATCTCATTAATGTGCGCTATCCTGACAAATTAATAAAAAACATCCTTAAAATTGGTTTTATTCTTTATAAAAATCTCTAGCTCCAGCTCAAAGTGGTTCTCTTTACTATAGCAACAGTAGCTAACCAACTAGCCCACTAGTTAGCTCGCTGATTAGCAAGCTAATTAGCTGCTTAGCTAGGGATAGCTGTGAATGCAGTGAGAAAACACTTACCTGTTGTGTGTATTTCTGTGACTCTGCACACACGTCCGTCCCTTACTTGTCCCCATAATGTCTGCCAGGACAGGAAGCAGCACAATGCCAGGCAGGTCCTGAGGAAAATCTGGATCAGAACCACACACACGGGTCTTGTTAGACACAAACAAGAGAATAACTGCAGCACACTGCTGCACACAGAAATATCTTTGTGGTGACTGCGAGGCTCATGAAACAATAAACAAGACTGATCAGAAAATAAAGTGAAAAAAGTAACTGTCAGATCAACCTCTTTTGCACAACATTTTGGTTTATTTGAATTTTTTTCTGCCTGAATTAAAATAAAAGATGTTTATTTTCTGTCTGGTTTCAGGAGGACAAATGAAGAAATCCTTTACCTTGGAAAAAAAAGAATCACCTGTGGTTGTTAATGAGGCAGAGCGTAATGAACCAATTTCAGAGAGGACAAAGAGTTAAAGACTGAAAAGAAAATACTAACAAAGAGGAAGAAGAGGAAACGTGTACGGCGTTGATCCCGGATGATCTCCTGTCATCCTAAAAACACAAACAGAACGAAGCTGAAGATCTGTCCCCCGAGGGACGACGGGAATAAAGAGTTAATCCGTCTATTACAGCTCAAACATCCTGGGAAGTCAAAGAGCATCTGAGTATCTGCAGAAACAAGCAGAACCTGGTCCGGACACAAAGCATGGAGTCTGTTTGTGCAGGAGAGTTAAAGAAAAACACCTGAAAAGGTGATTCAAGTTCAATTATGAAACTTTCCTGGATTCTGAAGCTGCAAGAGCTTAAAGCGTGTATGAAAGATTATCCAAATTACTTAAAAAACTAAACTTTAAAATCCTCCTGATAATAATTTAAAACATGTAACCCAACCTCTCTGCAAATTAAGGTTGGGTTGCATTTGATTAATACAAAGAATTAATCCAGTACTTTGTGTCCTCACTGAAAAACAAGGAAAACTGAGCTCCATCCTTAAAAAAAGAAATTTAATTAACTTCTTACATGTAATTGGCCTAAGTTTGTCAAACTTACTTTAGTTTAATTTGTTAACATGACAACTAAATAAACTTAATACTTCTATACACTTAATTAGATTTCTTGTATCAAATTAACTCACTATAAAACATATACATCACTGTAACATCCATCAAAGGTCCTGAATATTTTAGTTTAGTTTTTATAGAGACAAAAGCCCAATTTCAAGGAGTTAAATTATCAGGTAAATTTTAAAAAAATCATATTTGATAAATAGCATTTTTTATAACAATTGAATGTGATTATGTTATGAACTGGCACTATGTGGCGCTAAAGACACAATACTGGCCCTTTAAATCAAAAAGGTCCAAGATTTGAGCCCTGTGGAACGCCGTAACCAATAAGGTTTAAAGTAACCAACAAAACTGAAACGGTTCAAACAGCCTGAACAAATGATTTTTGCTCACACAGCTCCTCTGTTCAGCAAAATTGCTTCATATCTTCTGCTTTTATGACAGCTAAACCAAACTTTGCTTGTGAACGAAGTGTGTGAACTCCTTTCATAACCGCTCAGATTCTCTGCTTTAATGACTTTGTTTTGTGTCTTCTGTTAATGTAGTTTCCTCATCAGGGAGAGACAAAGGCACTCCGGGGATGCCCAGAAGTCCAAAAAGAGGACAAGTTGAATTCTGACTGCTGAAACAAGCTGGAAATCCTTGTTGAGCTAAAAGAAGAGAAGCGGAAACCAGGAAAACTGAGACATTTCTCTGAGACACAACCAGAGCCTCTTTTCATTCAGACAAAGACAAAAAGAAACACTTTGCATCCCATGGAAGTTACAATCCAATAAGTGCTAATGAGGCATCATTTGAATCCCAAAGGGAGCTGGGAGATAGTGGTGCGTTGAGGTGAAAAGTGAGAGTTGATTCCCAGAGACGGAGAGGGTGAAAGAGAAGCCGACCCCCCGAGGGTCGGAGTGATTTCTCTCCCCCACATCCTCTCTGTTTGCTTCCCTTTTCAGCTGCTTCCCTGCCTCCATCAGATCCATTCGGAGTTAATCCAACAAATGCAGGATGAGAAACAGGCTCATTAGCACCGAGTCCGTCCGTCAATGCGGCCCTAACGGAAACGTTTTCCTGCACAAACTAAAACTAAAACTTCAGCGTCATGAATGAACAGGTTGTTCTCTAAGGTTCCCAACAAAAAACTGGACTTGCACTGCAAAAATACCAAATTTCACCAATTATTTTTGGTCTTGAATCAAGATGAAAACTAACTTACAAGTAACTTTTCAGCAAGATGTAGAAGCTTGTTTTAAGTCAATAATTCCTTAATACTTATTAAAAGCACTAGTTCCACTGGCAATTACTTTACTTATAACAAGGTATTTCTCCCATGTTACTTATAAGTAAATGATCTGCAATGTAACCAGTAATTTTTCATGAATATTAAGAAATTATTGACTTAAGCTCACAACTCTTGCTGAAAAAAAAAATAGATGAACCCTTTGTGGTTTACATATGGTTTTGAAGAAATAGCTACAGAAATCTCACATCTTCTAAAGAAAATTATATTATGATTATAAATAGAAAACATAAACATTTTTATAGAAAAATGTTAACAGGGATAAAGATCATTTTAAATTTAGTATATATGTTGAATATTTCAATGAAATTACTTTGATTAAACAATAAATATTTTTATTATTTTTGGTTGTTTTCTATAAGAAAGGGTAATAAGTTTAACTATTTGGAATAAATGCTTTATAAACCATTTACAGCATTCAAAACTTTAATTGAATGTAATTAATGCTGTTTTGTAATGGGATATAAGTTTGAAAGTTTCAACTAACCAATTAAAAAAATTAACTGTAAAACAATTTACACATATTTATTTAATTTTATTAGACATCTATTAGAGTTCCCTCAATCTGAATTAAAACAACCTGAATTTTATTCTCATTATTTTATTTATTTAAAATAAAACTGGTTAAAATCCAGAAAAACCAGCAGATCTCAGCCTCCTCTCTGAATTTTTGTTTTCTGCTTCGATGAAATGCTTCTTTTATTTCCGTTTTAGCGGGTTCTCTACTTCAGACAACATTTCAAACGTCAAAGCTGATAAAATCCTGATTTATCGTCTCTGCATTTGTTGTGTTTTCCACACCTATAAATCACAGAGGGGGGAACGAACGGCTCAAACATTTTCTCACAGCGCAGCTCTGAGACGTTTTCAGCTTTTCTAAACAAGAGCTTCAGATGTGAAAATGAGGGAATTAAACAGTATCTGTGTGGAAATGTTTTCAAGAACAATGGCTGACGCCTCCAGGTGAATGGTTTTATCCAAACTGTGTGTCTCTCACTGTATTCATGACATTAAAGGAGGGGGAGAAAAAAACTTACAGCAACAAAGTGAAATCCAGAGAGTTTTCAGGTTAAACTGCAAAAAACAAGAAACACTGACCAGTGGAGAACAGAAGTGCCAGGTGAAAAAAATAAACTTTCTCCAGCATAATTACATCATCTAAAAGATCAAATTACTGCCAATATGGACACAAAGACATAAAGTTATTTTTCTCAGCCAAACAGGTGACATAAGGAGCAATTTTCCCTACATAGAAATTTTATTAAACCAACTCGAGAACGCAGTTTTGAGGAACCCCACATTTAATTTATGTTCGCACAGATCAGAAATTACCAAATGACCAAAGTTTGTGGACCAAATTAGCCCAAAGTCAGAAACATCACTCACTTCTGCAGCAGATAAATCAAGAGTTTCAACTGTGTGTTTGACTGACTCGGAAATGGAGCCTTGAGGAACCCCATATTTGATTTTTGTTCACTCAGATCAATTTACCAAAGTATTTGGACCAATTCAGCCCAATACCAGGGAATATCACTCATTTTTCCAGCTGACTATTCAACAACTGCAATTGTGTTTTTGAGAGACCCAAGAATGGAGCCTTGAGGAACACCACATTTGATTTTTGTTTGCTTAGACCAAAAATGACCAAAGAATTCAGAAGAATTTACCAGATAATATCACTCCCTATTCAATTCATAAATCGATGCTCTCAACTGGATGTTTGGGTTTTAATTAAGCTTTTTTGAATATGGGGATATTTTGATGAGAAAAACTTTATGAATCTAAGTTTAAAATCTGCATTACACCTTTCAAATAGCAATAAAAACTGTGCAGATCTTTACTCTACCACACTATTTGACTGACTACAAGCTGATGCTCCAAGCTGCAAACGCTACAGCTCTCCATTAATCAGCAGCAGGAACGTCGGGGCGGGTCACTCTAAGGAAAGCAGCCTAATAACAATGTCCATTGAAGGGCCGTGCTCCCGTTTCCCCTGGGAACATTACCAGGCCTTTCCTGCTATACAGCAGCTCCCCACAATGGGCTGCTGCTCCAGACCAAATGGGGAAAGATAAATGGACCACTGTAGAAAGAAAAAAAGGAAGAGCAAAATTTCACCAAAACGTTGGGAAATTTCTGAGCTCCAAATGTCAAAAATTTGCTAAAAAAAATCTGAAAGTTTGAGATTAATCTCTATTTTCTAGAAAGAACAAGCAAATATCAGAGTTCCACCAGGGGAAAGTTTTTGACTTTCAGAAATTTTCTGAGTTTGAAAAGTCATAAATGTTTGACTCTTCAGAAATATCCAAGTTGATTGGAAAATTTCTGACAATCTCAAAATTTGCATTTTTTCTAGTATTTTTTTTTTAATTTCCCAGTTTTCTTCTAGAAAAATTTTAACTTTACAAAATCAAAATTTTCAGGGGTTTTTATAGAATGTTTCTGAGTTTAGTCTAAAACTATTTGATTCTTTTAAAACAATTTTTCAGCTTTACAAACTCAAATATCTTCTCATAATTTTAACTAGCCAGTTAGCTAGCTGGTTTTTACATTAATCTGAAAATCGTTTAATTTTTCTTGAAAAGTTTAGACTTTTAAACTCAGAAATGTCCTTTTTTGTGCAAGAAAATGTCTGAGTTTTTTTGGTGGAAATTTTCTGCACCTTTATTTTTCATTCCATCTCGAAAAGCTCTAATGCACTGTTGTTTTTTTCTCTCATTAATAATTGCTGCATGTTTTTACAGAGTTTAGAAGGTTGAATCTGTTTGAAATTTAGTCTGCATATTTGTGTTTCTTTGTTCCACCTGTAGGACGTGTGAAATGATCATGAAGAAGAAGTATGAACGGATCCAATTTCAGCTGCAGACCTGAGTTATTTCTCACTTTATCTACACACTCACACACACATCCCTCCACTGCCTCGAAGCAGTCCAAAGCACATTTTTCCTGCAACTTCAAGGACATCAGAAGTGTCAGAAGTTAAAAACCTGCCGGAGGTAAACTGCTCCTTTTGAAGCAGACACAGGAGGAAATCACACACACCTGAATGAGAAACAAAAATGCTTTTAAAGAGAAAGAAACCCGAACTGAGAGCCCCTTCACCTCTGCTGGCTACAATAAATGTTATGACAAGTGAGGACAAAGGGAGCCGACGCTGCTTCAATCTGGAAGAAAAAAAATTTGGATTGTCGTCGATAACATGACAGTGAAGGGGAGTCGCTGCAAAAATATGATTACAGAGGGTTCATATTGTAGCATCGAGTGAAACGTTTTCAGTTCTGATTGAGAGGAGTCGATGTTTTCTGTAATTTTTCAGGGAGTTGGCGCCAAAGCAGAGGATCATGGGAATTCTTTAGTTGACACTAAGTTAACAGGACTTTGATGACCTGAAGGGTCAGCACAGTTCACGCCAGACAGAAACACAGAGACAGATTTAGGACAGATTTTAAAATGGATAAGAATCCATTTAGATGAGAGTATAAATTACGTAAAAACAGAAAAAAGACCAAAGCTGTCTCATTGTACATGAAATAATCTGCAGAGCAACTAGTAGTAGCAAAAGAAAAAAGTTCCTTGGCTTTCAAAAACAGAAGAGTTAAAATAAGCCGTAAAAGAAAAACAAAGGTTTTTTTTTATTGTTTGTTTTGTTTTGCAAAATAATGAAAAGTATTTTAACTGTCAGGTTCAGTCTAATTGAGATAATCACCTCTTTTGGAGTGGAGTTGAAGCGTCTTGCTAGTAGAGATGTTACATTCTTTTGGCGACAATTGTAAAGTTTATTGTTCTGCCCTTTTTCCTTTTCTGTGCTGATGCATTATTTTTGACAGATCCTGTGAGGAAATATAAACGTTAGGATCTGAGTAGGATCCGTCAGAGCTGTTGCTCCAACGGGTTGATGGTCTGCTCCCCCTCCACCACGTCCTGAAGGCATCTTGTGACACCCAGCGATCCAGACCAATGACTTAACCTTTCTTTTCTGACCTCACCTGCTGCTGTTAGGGGCCAGTGTGTCAGGCAGCTTCCTGTCAGGGTTTTTCCAGATGTTAAGAGGTGGAACAGGTGGGGGTTTCTGCCTTATTCACCGTTTCATTCACTGGGTTTGTCCTAAATAATAAAACTGACACCTAGCATTTCCAAGCTAGCTGTCCAAGCTGTGCTGCCATTCCAAATGTTATGCTACAGCAGTTTGAGAATTTCTTCAGACCAAAGATAAATACAGGAAGCATTAAAGCTCATAAAAAATCAAAAACAACCAGATGTTTTTGGCAATAAGTTAATGTTCTTTGATGTCTGGAAAACAAACCGTTTCAAAAAAACCTTAAGTCACATTTGAATGAGCGGTTGCTAGGTAACCGGACGATACCTAGCAACCCCAGCAGAGTTCCCCCTGTTACCTAGCAACCGAAGCTGAACATATTTGGTCAGCTGGTTTTACCTATGTATGCTCTGTACAATGGCTGCTGGAAAAGACAAGCGTTTTGTTTGTAATAATAATAAAGATGATAATAATCTTTATTGTCCACATTCTCATGGCAGCTAAAATCACAATTCATTAAAAAAAGATTTCAAACCAGCAATGAACATAACTTCATGTCGGATTAACAGCCAAACAACTGAGGAACATTACTGCTTTTGTTGTCGACTTACCATCCAGAAACCACTTGCTGGATTCTTGTTGGCTGTACAGGAGGCTCCACTTCTTGGGGGCCTTGGCCTACAGCTGCTTATTTGGACTTAGAGACAAGACACCCCATTCTGAAAGGAGCAGAATAAACTCTCATTATTTATGACTCATTTTGTGCAAAAACTGTCATAAATATGTTTTGTATCGCCCATTAAAGTATCCAAACCTGTATAAAGCCGTTTTTCCAGGACAGTTAAGAGACTCCACTTGTTTCTTCCTTCTAGATAAGAACAAAAATTAGTTAAGCTGATATATGTGAAAACTCAGTCACACACAGAGCTGACATATGGCTGAAGAATAGCCACAAGTGTTAAAATATTAACCTGCTCCTCCTCATTAGGGCTGCCAGAGCAGTAAAACCCTTCTGTGAGGCTTGATGCTCCGTCCGAGCCTCCAGCGCCAGCGGGGTGCGTCCTCCACCCCCCATCCACCACAAAGGCCAGTATGGCTTCGTTAATGGTGCATGTTGGCTTAAAATCGACCTGCAGCTCAGTAGGGGGCAGACTCGACGAAATGGCGTCCGCGGCGCGAACAGGAGATCCCTGTGGGGCTGGGTTGAGCTGAAGAGAGGTGGAGGAAGTTCAGGAAATGTTCTACGGTTAATAGGAAGAAGCTTAGAAAAATAAACTGTAATTAGACTGAATGAAAAAAGACATTAAAAACTTATTCTGAAAGCCGTCATAGTTAGGTCAGGTTCATATCTGAGGCGCATTTCAGCAACAAGCAATAAACATTACAGTTTATCAAATCCCAACATCCAAATCATCAATCTTTGATGATTTCGATCAATATTTGATGATTTTTCAATATTCCGGTTATTATTAAGCAAAAGCATCTCTGAAAAGTTGGGTTTTAAGAGTAGATATCAAGGAGCTCAGTATATTAATTAGCTGCTTTGACATTCATGACTAACGGCTCAAAGCTAACGGTTCAAAGCTAATGGCTTAATTCAAGGTTAATGGCTCAATGCTGACCTTGAAGCTCAAGTAGGTTACTTGTTCAAAGCAAGCAGCTCAAATCTAACAGCTCAATGACTCACAGCTAACATCTCAAGGCTAATGGCTCAAAGCTAACAGCTCATGGCCAGCAGCTCAAGGCTAACCGCTGAATGCTAACGGCTCCAGGCTAATGGCCAAGTTATCTTTAATGCGAAGTCACGGTCACACAGTAAGAAATGCTAATTAACATTCATACATTCATTTAACTGTTATCAACACGATAACACAGTATTGTATAGTGACCGCTGCTCTACTCTATACAATCCTTTATATTGACACTCAAGAGTTATTGACTTAAACAAAGCTCCTAAATCCAGCTGAAAAATCAGTCTTGAATTAGTTTTGTATTATTTTAAGTACAAAAGTATGTTTACTAGTAATTGGTAAGATTTTGTGTTTTTGCAAGATCAGCCTTTTATGGATTTTAATAAACTATTTAGAGTATCATATGGATCTTTTTAATCTTTGAATGGGGTTTTCTTTTAAACACTCAGAAATAAATACATTTTGAATTATTAAAGATGAACACCTTAAAATCTTTTAAAACATGCAAATGTTCATAAATTATATGAGGAAGATGAAATGAGAACAGACCTAAGAAGAACAACCTTTTTAATTGGAGAATAATTATGAAGATTTCAGAGAAGAACCAGGATTGAGAAGTGAAATAAATCCGATTAAAGCTGCCAGCATGGATCCAGTCAGCATCTCTATCCTCCATGTTTTATTCCTCCCGTGTCTCTACTCCTTCCCTGTCGCTGATCCCGGCCTTTTGTCAGGATCCTTCTTCCTACCAGGAGCCGTTGGTCGGGGATTAACTTTCCAAGTGTCAATCAATACTCTTCCTTCTCCTCCTCCACCTGCCTTTTAACTGAACATGCAGTCATGTGAGGAAGAGGAGGGAGGAAGGAGTTTTTCTATTAATTTGCTGTCTCTCCTTTTCTGCCCCTTCACCTCCGTAACACAGATTTTCTCAGGTTCTATACATAAAGGCAGGAATACGATCGTCTGTTGGGACCAATGTAGAAAAGGTTTAAATCTCTGAAATTTTGAGATTTGAGAAATATTCCAGAAAAAATTTCAAATTTCAAACGACGACATTTTTTTACACTTTACTTTAAGACAATTATTCTCATATTACTTTATTCTCGTAACAGTATGACTTTCTCGTAACACTACAATTTTATTCTCACAATACGACTTTATTATCATAATATTACGACATTATTCTCGCTCTATGCCTTTGTTCTTGTAATAATATAACTTTGTTGTAATGCTACAACTTGTTATTCTAGCACGCCATAATTTCTATAATATTTGTGCTTTTTTCCCCATAAAGCAGACTTTATTCTAATAATTGTATTACTTTATTCTCAGAATGTTATTTATTGTATTTTTCTTAGTATGGCTGTAATACTTTGTTGTACAAAACCTATTGCGGAGAAAAGCAATTTTCATTTTGAGGTAACGGAACAGAAACATTTCCCCTGTTCTCCCCTAGGGGGCTCCACAGCCTGACTTACATTTTCTTCTTGTTTTTTTATAAAGTTTGCTCAAAATTTTTCGAGCCAATTTGATGGAAACAATCCATTCAATGGCTTCGCTCATTATCCTGGTCATATTTTCCATCTCTTTATCTACTTTAAGCGACTAAATCGTTCTTAAGACTTTCTCCCTTCCTGCGGGAGATTCTTTAAAAGTTCATGTAGCCGGGAAGCGGACAGGCCAAACGCTCATTTGGGTCATGTTATCAGAAATCTGAGGTCAGCTGTTAGAACAGCAGCAACACTCCGGATCGACGTTATCACATCTAAGCTCTCCTTTGATTCTGGATCTGGACCGTCTTAGTCTAACGTTACACCAAACAGAACCTCCAGGCCGCCAGGATTCGGGCTAACACGCCACCTGGCTGATAGCAATCAATGCTGGATGAAGCCAAATCAATGGCGGCTAATGGAGGGGGGCTTTCTGCTCCTAATGAACGCTTCGGGTCTCTATCAGACCATCAGCAGAAACGACTTCAGGGTTTTTCAGGTCCTCAACCAGACAGCAGATGGGTTTTCTTCAGCTGCTTGACGCCACATGAAGGGAGAAATTTGTGAAAAAGTAAGAAAGCACAAAGAAGAGTTGTTTTAACTGCAAAGACACAAAATATTACCAATTATTGTTTGCATTTTTAAATTAATCTGCCTATACTGATGGATTATTTCACTTATAACACTGGAAAATAATTTTCTTTACAATCAATATGAAGAATTAGTTAACAAAAACAAGCTCCTGCATCTTGATGAAAAGTTACTTTTAGGGTAGTTTAGTCTTATTTCAATTGAACTAAGATGTTTCCAGTAGAAACTAAGCAAAAATACTTGAAATATTTTTGCATTTCTGCATTGTAGGGAACACTTTCTTCATTCCACATGGCAAAAATACAAAATATTACCAAGTATTTTTGTCTAGTTTCTAGTGCAAATATCATAGTACACTTTAAATAAGATTTAAGTAACTTTTAAGCAAAACTTAGCACCGTTTTATAAGTCGACAATTTCTTAATATTGACGAAAAAGTTCTAGTTTCACTGGCAGATGAAATGTTTTGTTAAAAACTAAATATTCTGCCAACGAACTGGAACTTTTCCATAAATATTAAGGAATGATTGACTTAAAACAAACTCCTACATCTTGCTGTAAAGTTACTTTAAAGTTAGTTTTGTCTTATTTAAAGTGCACTAAGATATTTGGACTAGAAACTAGACCAAAAATACTTGGTAAGATTTTCACCTTGGTTTGAATTTTCCATAATTAGCCATCAAATTTAGGTTGATTATTCTTTAAAAGTGTTCAAACTGTGACATATCTGGTTCTGGGTTTAGTTTCAGAGTTAAAAAAATGCACAAAGTCTGCAAAACCAAACTCCTCATATATTAGTTCAGGAGTTTGGTGAAGTGAACCAGACTAAGCCCTGCTCCTTCTCTGCGGCTAAAAGGTCGGATTAAATGCTGGCTTTGTTTGTGAAATGAAGATCTGACAGCTGCTGTGTTTGGATTATTTCTTCCTCTGTGTGTTTAAGCGCTCAGGCCTTTTAGCACCTGGCGGCTTGGTTTTTATTCCACCTCTTCACAGTTTCTTAGTGATTTTGATCTGGGAGCAAACAGAGGAGAGAGGGAGCTTTCCTCAGATAATAAACACAGCTGGAAGTTTCAGCTCTAAAATTCACACTGATTTTCTCTCATAAACAACAAAATGTCCCCAGGAATTAAATTTAGACCTGCTTTGTTTATGTTCTGGATATTCTGTGTTTTAAGACATCTTCTGTGCAAAATTCCTAAACCATAATTTCTCCAAGCAGTCAGATGTTCTTTGTTAATTTAAAGTGAATTTGATCATTTTGTCTTCTGATTTCTGAGTTTTGCTTTTTATTGCTTAATGCTCCTTTAAATTAACGGCACAAACTTCACCCCAGTGGTACATCTTACATATATGAAATACAAACGTTTTAATTTTAGACCTATTCATAGACACAATATTAGAAATAGTTAAAACATTTTGGTACAAAGGTAGATAAAAATGCAGTAAACTTTTGTCAAAAGAAAAAAGATTTTGGGATATTTTATAGAAAAAAATGTTGGAATATCTAAACTCCAAAAGTCAAAAATTTTCAAGAGAAAATTTAAATTTTGAGATTAATATTTGTAATTTCCTAGAAAAAATTTGAACATTTCTGAGCTCCACAAGTCAAAACTTTGCATGAAAACTTCAGACATTTTGGGATTAAGCTGAGAAACTTTGTAAGAAAATTATCAAGTAAAAACAAAAAAATTAAGATTTCTTTCTAGAAAACTTGACATTTTTCAACCAGCCATTTTGCTATAGAGTCCTTAAAGTTTAGATAAAATTAACAACCAGTATTTTAACAAGATATGAGATTGTTTTATGTAAATGAATCTTTGATATTGATAAAAATAGTACTGGTTTCATTGTCAGATTATTTAATCGACAGCGAGACATTTTTCCCATGTTATAAGCGAAATAATATGACAATAGAACAAGAACCTTTTCATAAAAATTAAGGAGTTATTGACATAAAACAAACTCTTATATCCTGGTACAAAGTTAGTTTAAGTTACTTTTGTCTTATTTCACCTGTACTACTGTATTTGCACAGAAAACTAGACTAAAATACTTGGTAAAATGTTGTGTTTTGCAGTGTAAGTCCAGTTTTTCTGCGTTTTTAGCTCATGTTGTCAAGTCAAGCTGCCATACTCAAACCTTTTTGATTACTTTATCAGATCAATAGTGTTTTAAGCTGGTTCAGTTCCTGTTGTTTTGATGCAGTCGACAGTGACAGGAGCCACTCAGTTGTTTTTCCTGCTTATATTCAAAGGAAGTGAGTGTGAGGCGGATTATCTGCGCTGTAAACAAACACTGACGGATCGGATGGTTGAGAGGAGACAGAGAATAAAAGATGCTGGGAGTTCATCCTCTTATCTCCTCACTGTTGGAGTCATCTTTCTAAGAAATACAGGAACTTCTTTTACATTTCAGGTCAGGATCTTCATATGAGTTCATCAGCAGTGAGCCTGGGAATCAAACATGCAGCGTAGATGTGACTGACCGCTAACCTTACAGCAGAGAAGAATGTGCTTATTCTGACAGGCAGGTTAAATAAACGCCGATGTTGGAGCTCAGAAAAACAAAAAAACGAGCGAGCAGATAAACAATCCTGCGGGCGAAACAGAGCGCGACAGAACAATGGGGCAAAGGTTCCCGTCAAGGAAGGCTGGAGGGGAGGAAGAGGCCGGCCGGCCGGTCGGGTCGGGTCGGCCGTGTTATCATAACAGCAGCTACAGCAGCGCTAATGTGGGAAACCAAACATGGATGTGACTGAGAGCAAGAAGGATACTCTCGGTTTTCAGCTCAGACCTGCAGCAGCAGGAAGAAAACTCTGAAAAAAGAAAACTTTAGCTCTCAGAAAGCGGGCGCCGTGTTTACACAATGTTTTACAATCAGGAGCAAGAAAAACAGCTGATATTTCTCTATGATGGCGCACTGGGGACAAAAATTGGGAGATTTATTTTATATACTTTCTAAAAAAAAAACATTGCAAGAAAAAAAAGAAATTTTGAGAATAATTTCACATATTCTCCCAAAAAAAAAAAAAAAAAGACGTCAAAAACTCAGAAAGTCTTGATCTCAAAGAAAAAAAAAAAAACACATTTCTGAGCTTTAAAGGTCGGAAATTTCTGCCAAAAATCCCAGAAATTTTAAAATCAATTTCCAAATTTTCTTGAAAAACCTTGGAATTTTCTGAGCATAAAGAGTCAAAGTTTTTTGATGCTTGAAACTCAGAAAATGTCCTTTTTTTTTTTAAGAAGTTCACCTACAAGTTTCTGAGTCTTTTCTTGCAAATTTTTGACTTTTCAAACTGAGATGTTTTCATGTTCTTGGAAGAAAATTTCTGAGATTAATTGCAAGATTTTTCAGTTTTTTTCTTGCAAATTTTTTACTTTAGGAGCCCAGGAATTTCCAAGTTTTTGTATAATTTCTATTTCAGTTAGAATGGTGGTGTCATATTTCTCTCACTGGTGGACTTTATTTCTAACATCCTGGTTTTAGAAAACAAACGCTGGCATTTTTCAAAACGCCTGCAGATCATGACAGGAAACAACAAGAGAGCCGAAACAATAGAGAAACATTTTTAAATCTTTCAAGAAGCTCATTGGATGCAGAAAATGGAGGAACATGCTGGTTGTTTTCATCAGCGAAGGAGGATAACATCAAAATATTTAAAAATTAGGCACAAGCCATGTGCCTAATTTGTACCACAACAACATTGTGGTATTCATGAATAAAACAGAAATGTAAGCTGATATAAAATATAACACTGAACATTAGAGACTCCAGATGGTTAAAGCAACAGTTTGTTGTAAATTCAGCTCCCTGTTTGCTTCCCTGATTGTACAGGAAAACAGGCGTCGCCCACATTAAAAACCATTCTGCTGTTGCTACCACATCACCGACTGCAGAGGTTAATCCCTAAAACTAATGCTTCCACATGCACACAGGCCGTCCTTCACTGCTGCATCAGATGCTATCGATAACTTCACCCTGCGCCGCAAACTGGCTTTCAGAGCAAATAACTGATGATCTGAATGGAAACTTCAACTGATACAAAGAAATTCAGTTTTTCTGACTAATTAAATACCATAACCACAACAGTTTCCTCTGAGAAATTCAGCAAAATGAAGCACGTCTCTATAAATAAATATTTTTATAACTCTGACAGCAGGAAAGGATGAGCTAACTGATATTATGGGAGGATCATTTCATTTTTAAAAGCATTAAATCAAAAAGTCTAATTAAAACAGCAAACAAAATAACAGATACAACACTTTGTTGTATAAGTTTGATCTTGCAATAACTTCCTGTTGTCGTCTTATTTGTTGTTTTCGTCAGTATTAGCATCCGGCTGTTGATCATGTGACTCGTGTGACGCAAATATAGTATTTCCATTGCAGTTTTGCGACAAATTAATTTTGATACAGTTGAAAAACCACCCTTACCGGCTCAAAAACAATTTTTTTCGAGCATATTTCAAATGAGCAAATTTATTTTCATGATTCCAATTTGTGCAATTACATGGTCATTAATTGCGTTTTCATTACAAAAGTGAGATAAACAGTCTAGTTTCATTTTGTTCGCTGTCATGATAAAACATGGTAGGTAGAACAAATTTAGAAAGTAGTTTCTTGCAGCTGTAGCAGAGTTTTATTTTATGAATAGTCCAACCTTCTAAAGTGTTGTAGACCTTGAACATTCAGAGTCACATAAAGATAGCAACAAAGTCAGCCTTCTATCACCTGAAGAACATTTCCACTCTATGACTAATGTCTGATTCACAAAAAAAATGTAAATAAAAGTTATAATGGTACTAACCTGAATGTTTTCAGAAGTCAATTCTTATACTGATGAGTTTTCACCAGAAGTCTATTCAGCATCTTGTGATTCGCAGCTCTCAGCTGTCTGCTGACGGTTCAGGTTGCATCTTTCTGAAACAAACGCTGAGCAGCAGAAACCAAATACGTGACACGAAGCATTTTTTTAATAATCCTCAGTGTCACCAGTTCAGTTCCTGAGTGATATCAGCTGCAGTGCTACTCTGACGGGAAACAATAGGGATGAATATTGGCAGAACTCACTGTTGGCTGCTGCTGCTGTGCATGACCAGGCATGAAACAACGAGCTCAGAGGAGGGCTGAGAGGATTAAAGTCAGGGTCAAAGTTCGCAGGACAAGGTCAAGGGCACAGACACACTCAGGGTAGGGTTTTCTGCAGGCTTCTCAGTTGAAATCTGGAGTGTAGACAGAAATTTTCTCAGTTATTTATTTTCAGCAGCAGCAATTCAGTTCTACTGAGTTCTTTTTTTAGAAAAACTAATCCCAAATGCCTTAAAAAAAAGTATTTGCATCCAATTCATTTATTTTGCTTTTGCTTTTTAACCATTTAAATTTTTCATATCATCAAGTAAGTTTTAACATCAGAAAATCTCTACAAGAGTGGATAGTAAAAGTTATTTTTGAATATATTAATGAAAAAAAGTTCCTGTTTTAAAACAATGTGAAAAGTAAATGCGCTCTATTGCGTTTGCAAAACCATTGCTAAGGAGGAATGATGGCACACTCTTCCTCACAAAACGTTTATTACTCTCAGATTAAATTAAACTAGTTACTATCCAACTCTGCTGTACAGCCAAAAATTATTGTTTTATGTTTTTAATTACGTTCAGTGTTTGAGTAGTACACCGGACACCTTTAATTCATCTATAATTCACATTTTGGATGTTTTTGTACTTCCATTTGGGTTTCTACTGTTTCTAAATTCAGCAAAAACGCTTAAAAAAAAAACACAAAAAAAACCTGCCCATTTTTTTGGCAATAAATTTAAGTTTTTATGGTGTCTGCAAAAACATTTGGGATATAATGTCAGCAGGTGCTGCCCCGTTCCCTAGCAACCCCAGAGAAGCCCAACCCGTTACCTAGCAACCCCAGAGAAGCCCAGCCAGTTACCTAGCAACCAAAACAGAGTTCCAGAACAGTTTGGACAGTTGGTTTTACTTGTACTGTATAGAACAGAATTTATTGATCCCCAAGATGGAATTGCTTATTAGTTCCCAAGCCAGCAGCAGTTTATTTGGATTTAAAGCGACAAGATCCCCCCAAAAAACCTAAAATCTCATTATATAAGAATGATTTTGTGCAAAAAATTTAATGAACATGTTTTATGTAGGCCACATATCTATCCTAACCTAACCTTTAACTACAAAACTTTCTATGCAAATAAAGTTAGAATACAACAAAAAGCAATCAAACTTTGATGTGAGAAAAAACAATAGTTGGCAACCAAACCCAGCGTAAACTGTGAGCAGAACGCCATCAGACCTGCAACAGCTCAGCAACCCGTTCTCCTCTGACTCAGATTCCAGCAATCAAAACCTTTTATTTTGCGAATACAGGATGACATTTCCAACATGTCCGCAACATGTTCTTGAGCCAAACATCAAAAAGAACCGCTGCGTCACCTGACAGCCGTGACCGTCATGTTTCTGATGCTACAAATCGAATTCCTGCCTCTCTCGCTTTTCAAAGTGATTCCTGTGTGACATCATGCTAGCATTTAACCACAGAAAATCCGATTCGCTTATCTTCAGCTATCAGAACATCAGATATGTCTCTCTAATCAACATATCAGGGCCTAATGGACATCCCGGTGGTTTCTGGTGGAGAATCGAATGAGAGAAGAGAGAGGTTTTAATCTGGTCAATTACTCTGTATCTTTCTGTAATACAATCAACCCGTGAAGGCCCAAATGACAAGCCCTGAGAGGCTGCAAATTAAAAGCAAATGCTTTGGAAAAAAACAACAAAAAAAAACACATTGTCTGCCACTGTGTAAAAAAACCCCTCAGCAAATCAGATGCTGAAGTTTCTTTTTCTTTAGGAACAAAATCCCCTCTCCACCATGAAATAAGATTTTCTGCCCAGAATCAGGAAAAGTCCAAAGTTTCAATCCGCTTCTCTCCTTTTTATTGTTTCTTCCTTTACTCTCTTTAATCTGATTGGAAGGTTTTAATTCAGAATAAGGAACCAATTTGGAGTTGTTGGATCTTCTCTCTGTTAGCTAAGAGGTCAGATATAGCATTGGGGGCATATATGGAGTAATTAGCCAAGTGGCCAGTTTCCATCTCGAGTCCGTTGGTATTGATGTTTAATAAAAATAAGCAAAAGCGTCATAAATTGGAAAACTGAGCAATTTTTTTTTCCAATTTGTACTCTATAAAGGTCCAATAATTTTGACTTTAAGTTGGTAAGTTGAATAGAGTAATTTTTGTTACTTTACCCTCCTCTGGGTGTAACACACTGATACTGATGGCTGTTCTCCACCTTCACATTAACTCATTACTGCTCCACTGAACCGCCTGGCATTTACAGTGACTGATTCCTCTCATCTCGCCGCGACCTGACTCTGAGGTCTCCGCGCTGCTCCTCACACACCAACAGCCCCGAGCAAACCGCATATATTGCAGGTTTAATACAGCGAATCCAGTTTTAGGACTGAAAAATGTCACTAATTCCAGCAGGCAATCAGCTTTTTAGACCGATTCTGCAGTTTTTCAAACTCCTAATGGCCTGCATGGCGGCTGGATTGATCACTCGGTCGTGACAGGAATACCTCTGTGGTTTGGCGTTGAGGTGCTTTTTTTTATTTTCACAGACTCCACTGTGAGTTTGATAAATGCCCCGGTTCCTGCGGCGTTCCGGGATCCGCTTCAGTCTGTAGGCAAACTGAATCGTCCCTGAGTGTTTTTGGTGATTGATGTCGTTCAACCCAGTGAAGCAGAATAGAGTTAGAGACATAACTTAATTAGTATCCATTATAATAACAGAATAAACCTGAATAAAAAACTTTATACCCTCATTAGAGATTCAGACATCTTGATTTCAAACATAAATTAATCTGTACTTGAAGAGAAAGGGTCATAACCCAATAACTGATTCACAACATTTATGGTGATACACATTCAATAGTTGGATATATAATATATCAATAATGAACATCTAAAGGGTGAATTATTTGAAAATTATTCTTTTTATGGTCTTGCTACTATGATGCAGCATCAGGGCCAGGCTAAAAAAATTAATACAAATAAATAAATGAGAATAAATGTCAAAAGATTTAAATAATACTTTTGCAAAAATAAAGTCATATTATGAGACTTTAATACAAGAATGAAGTCAAAATAATACATGAATAAAGTTGTATTATGACGATAAATTCATCATTTTAAAATAATTAAATCATCATATTACATTACGCTTCTATTATTGCAACTTTATTCTATGATTTTAATCCCGCAAACATGCCAAACCCACAGGGGGCAGCGTAGCCCAAAGCTACAACTGACGGCCAATCAGATTGCTTCAAGACAACTACGATTTCCTGTTAAGAATTAAACATGGCGCTCAGTTCATTTATACATTGAAGTACTTTTAAATGTATTGGAAAATAAAATTATTAAAACACAAACCCATCTTGATTGAATCATGTCAAAGGATCTCGTGTGGATTTATTGCTGCATTGTTTATTGCAGACTATTTGTTTTATTATTTAGTCAAATGTTTGACCGTATAAGGAAAATGTCTTTATAAACATGAATATTATGTCAATCTGTGAAATAAATACATAATCTAAACTACTAAATGTGTGACTGATAACATACTAAAATCTATTCAATAAACTACTATTTTTTGAAAATTTAATAATTGCAATTTAAACGTTTCACAATTTATTCAATTTTTTTTTCTCTTTTACTGATTTTTACCATTTTTGTTCCTCTCGAGGTCACAAGAGAAATTTGAAATGTTAAGTTTTTTTGTGAGTTTCCACCCAACCTGCTCCTAACCAAAGTTTTAGCTCTGAAATGGCATCTTCTGCATGAATCATTGTGACTAATTTCTCACTTGACCTTTCAGATCTTCAGAATGACATTAAATTGAATGTTTCACTGACTCTCAGGCAGGAAAAACACCCACTAACTCGTGACACGGAGCGAACAATGTAGCGTATGATTCACTCTGCGGAGTCGTTTCGCTGAGAATAAAAATGGTCATTTTTCTGATCTCGTATTGTACGCAGCTCTACGGCAAGAGCTAAAGAAGTGACAGCAACACAATGACTCTTCTGAGACACATATACCATATTTATATCTGATATATTTAGTTACACGTTAGATAAAAAAAACTAAAATAGATTATTTTTCTTTTTTTTTTTTTCTTTTTTAAAGATGGTTGTTTTCAAAGCTTTAAAGCAGATAGGTTTTTGTTTTTCAGCTATCTATCTAGCTAAAAAGCTAACGAGAAAGCATCGAAGGATTAAAATTAGAGTTGGATTGTAATGATCCTTCACACACTAATTCGACTTTATCCTCATAATTATTTAAACTTTATTCTCAAACTGTTATTCTTGTAATATTTTGAGCTTATCCTCTAAATATTATGACTTTATTCTTGTTTTATTCCAACTTTATGCTAGCACAATGTATTTGCCGTACGTTTGTGACTTTGTTCCTGTAATTTTGTCACTTTATTGATGCGTTATTTCGATTTTATTCTCATCGTGACTTTATTATCGTACAAATTTATTATCATAATTTGAATATTTTTTTATTTATATGGCCCTAATAGTCAATTGTAGATTTTTTTTTTCAATTTTTCAATTATAATACTTAAATAAAAAGTAAATTATTATATTTGACCACAAATAAAGTGTACTTGTTTGGAAACCCAGTGGAAAAAAAAGAGGAAAAGTTACAACAAATTAGAGATTTGTTGTAACTTCTAAGAACAAAACAACCCAAGTATATAATTTTTCTTTTTTGGCACTACCAGAGCTCCGTACAATGTCTTTTTGATGAAGGTTTCTGGTCCCAATCGTCTGTCAAATTCAAACGTTGCTTATCAGCTTTCAGCCAAGAATCTGACGTTTCCATGGAAACCAAATATGTTTACGTTTGACAGAGGGGAGTTGCAGTAATGTCAGTGATTTGAGAGGCTGATAAAGTCAGACAGAACCAGACTACTGAGAGTTATGAAGATGTTTCCACAGTTTCTCCAAGTCGTTAATGGAAATGAAACAAAATAAATTTCCTTCGCTAAACCTTCTTCGTCATCACCGCGCACATCAGGAGACAGCATCTTGTAATCTTGTTTTCCCAAAATCAGCTGTGTGATCATGAATAATGGAGTTCATTTCAAAGATGAAGACATGTTTTCTTTTAATCAGACTTCAGTCTCCCTTCCTCCTCCTCTGCCTCGTTTCTATATTTTTATTTTGTCCTTTAAACCCACACATGTTCACATCTGTGTGTTTACTTTGTTTGAGCCGCGTTCTCCTAACGCAACATTAACTCCGTTTTGTCACTCATCGCCGCGTCGTGTTAACACGGTGACCTTTCAGCGCGCAGACTGACGTATCATTACCGATACCCTGCCGGGGCCCCAACATGGCCGCCAGCTACACACCATTACAAAGCCATCTAACGGCCTTCCAAATCACTCCCTTATGGTGGAACGCAGCAGGCGTTTAACGGAAACGATTAACATGCACAGAAAAACGAAGGTCAAGGCAGGACGTAGATGAGAGCAGAAAGTTATGTAAAGACGCGGTACAGAAACTGGAAATTGTCCCATTTGGGTTGGACTCAGGGTGTACTCACACCAGCCCTGCGGCAAATTATTTATTTTCCGTTTCTAAAGCTACGCTAGCCATCAGCTCCACATGTTTGAATGCACGTACCGCGAACTCCTCCGCCATTCGCTCCGAACCGGAAGGAGAAAGACCTCTTCTTCCTCTTCTTCTTCTTTCTAATTTTATTGCCGTGTTGCAAAGAGAAAGACTGGCGTGTTCCAGTCATGTTAAGGATGCTTATTGGTCCCCCGAAAAACGATTCAATTCCAGACATTTTTATCTGTCAATGAAATCCCTCCGGCCCGAACTTGAACTTTATGCTGCTAAATGCTAGCACTAGTACACAACTCATAGGCGGAAGTGAGAGCGTTGCGCAACATTAATAATTGTCCGGCTGAAACAGGTGCGCTAAACATGAAAACATCATATTAGATGCCAAATCAATCCTATGGAAGTTGCTGTGATGGAAGAAAATTAATGTTCGTGTTATGACGTGATATTGTATAAACCTGATAATTATAATGTATAAAAGTATTAATTATATTGTATAAACGTGATACATATTGTACAAAATAGTCATGCTTAGACAATATAACTATCAAGTGAATGCAATGTATGTACAATATAATTATTACATAATAACGTTTGTTTGACAAATTTAATAGTCGAGGAAATCAAATAATTTGAAGAATTGTGTCAGTTTTAATAATAATAATATTTATATGTCTAAAAGTTGCCTTTCAGGCCAAAAAAAGGGTAGTAAAAAATAAAAACAATACATTATATTCGACATTGTCTTCCACTTCCAGTGTTAAATGTTCGATTTATGTGTTCCTACATTATTATGCCATTACATTACTTGAAAACAAATATTATCGTTTATCGCAATAACCTCTGCGACAATTTGTCCTTGTGACAGTACAAGTATTTATGTAACAAACTCCAAAGTGTCTTTTTCCCTGGGAATATGTTTTGTTTTGTCTCTCTGAAGTGTTGGGTCTCATAAATCAGGTGCAGAGCTGCTTGGTGATTTGAATCCATCAGCACTTTGAGGAGAGTTGGTGAAAGTACCTCTAGAAAGTTAGTGCACCCCCTATCCCCCACAGCTCATATTTTAGACGTATAGCCTCGCTGCTCTGCAGGTCAGACATGGATTATGTAGTTAAACAAATGCTTCAGCCGGCTATCAAAACAGCCATTAGCATTTCCGCGGCTGTTAATCGGCGGTATTGAGTAAACGAAGAGGAAAACCTCTCCGCCGGCTTCCCACACATTCGGTTTAATGCCTGTGAACACACGCAGAGACACGCATGGAGGCGTTTACTGCTGGACTTTCACACAGTCACAGTCGCTGTGTCACCGGATTCCTGGCCCCACGGCGGGTTCCCAGGGCCCGACTGGGCCCGGCAGCTCCGAACCACTGAGAAAACAATTAAGTCATCAGCGCTGGGCTCTGCGGCGGAGGAAAGGGAAACTGGCCGCTATAATTTAAAGGAGGAAATGGGATTAGAGGCAGAACAATAGACGCTTCTCTGATATTCAGTGAGTCTATTCCACGCAGAGAGAAACGTCTCCAGTGTTTGGATGAGTTTAATGTGAGCCTCTGGTTTGAGAACCTGTAGGGGGCGCTGTGGGACACTGTCACAGCTTCTGCAGGCCTGCATGAACTAATTATTCTATCAATTATATAAAATGTTAAATATTTGTGATTTTTCATTTACATAAGCCTTTTTTAAAAATGCAAATAAGCAAATAATTCAAGCAATTTTTAATAAGAACATACAAATTTACTGCCTGCAATGCAATATCAGCATTTTAGCCACTTTACTGCCTAAAATGCTGATACTTGTATGATATCTGTATGTATTTATGTTGCAATAATCAATAAATCAATTAATTGTGTGATTATTTGATTGATTGAAATTTTTTAAGAGATTTTTTTTATTGTTCTGTATTTATATGTTTTTTTCAGCAAATTGACTTTTTTGGTGTCTGCATAGTCGGTGAATGATTACAAAATTAGTTAACGACTATTTAAATAATCGATTATTGGTTTCAGTCCGAGTCTGAACATGTAACAGGCTGTAAAGTTTCAGTTTGGTGAATAAATCCCTTCAGAGTGAGCCGCGTGGCTGTGAACGACCTCTGGAAGAACATGTGTTCTGGTTTGACCCATCACCCACTCTTTGAACTGCTAATTGTTAATTACTTTAGCTGAAAAGCTCTGAAACCATCTGTGATTGATTTTACAGGCCGGCCAGGCGGCTCTTTGATGCTGATTTATTTCCTGATTTCATGAAAGTCAGAAAAAGGTTAACACTTCTAACTCAGGACCACACAGTTTATTTAAAGAATTTTGTATTCAGATTTCTTAAGAGCAGCGCAATAATTTAAATCAATATGGAGACTTATTGGAGAAAAGGACATTTAGATTTTGGATTAAAAGGATTAAAAGGAGCCATCATAATGACTTTATATTGTATTTGGAGAAAAAAAAAAATCATTCCTCAAAAAGTTTTTTTCTTGTGCAACATCCTAATCCGATATTTATTTTGAATTATTTCCTTGAATTCATCAGAAAATGCATTATTTTCAACATTAATATCCCATTATTGTCAATATAACAAACAATAAATGTGACTGCAAATCATTCAAAGTGGATATATACTTTCTAATCCCTCCTCAGCACTCAATCTGGTGTTGCCAACTTTTGGCAGTAAAATTTCTCAGTACATCTGATATTGTCTAAGACTTACTGAAAGTAGATTGTAAACATGAGGAGATTTTAAACCACAAGGGAAAACATCCTTCAAAGAAGCTTCTACATTTGTTGAATGAATGAATCAATGAATGAATAATTAGCTCATTTTGAGCATTAACTTCCATAAATACTCAAAATTGCTCCAATGCCTCTTGTCTTATAGGGGACCTATTGTATGAAATTCATATGTTCCATGTTTTTGACTTCTATTTGGGTTTCTACTGCTTCTACAAACACCCCAAGTGCTTAAATAAACCATCCAGATTTTTTTAAATCTGGAAAACGTGCCGTTTCAAAAACATCACAACTGTAAAAATGCCAGCACTTTTGCTATAACGGCTGCTGGAAAAGACGAGTGTTTTATTCTTGACTCACCATCCAGAAATCACTTTTTGCATTTTAGTTGGTTGTGGAGAAGGCGCCACTTCTGCTTTTCAAAGATCTTGAATAAGTACACATTCGTTGGGAACCATTCTACCGTGCGAGTGTAAACGTTGAGTTGGATTTAAAGTACATTTTTTTTAAAAAGTTACTCAAATAAATTCCGACTGCATTTAATGCTCTGGGTAGATAGAAACAAGCAACAAGCTCCAGGCATTTTAAAACATGATGTTTTGGGGACATTTTCAGACATAATTACCAACGCTGTGAGGACCAGCCAGCAAAATCTGTTAAATCATCTTCGATGGAGTCCAGTTTCATGGTAGATAGGTTGAGTTATGAGTTGTTGTGACGGTCAGGGTTCATAAAATAAAGTTAAAGTAAGCTTGAGCTAGCGTCCTGATGAGAGTAGCAGCATGTATGAATGTAGGTGTGTTGCCAGCGGAGGATATGGCCGAACCATCTGCTGTCAGCTGCTTCTGCCTGAACGTTGCTTCATTTTACAGGTCACAAAACTTTCCATTTCTCATCTCAGAGGAAAAAAACAAATACAGTTCAGCATTAGAGCAGCTTCTGTAATAATAATGCGGCAGGATCTGCTCAGCTGACAGGTAGCGCATCCCAGATGGTGACATCACAGCAGGTGGCGGCTCCCCGAAGCAGGTGAAATCTTACAGAAAGCGTATCGATGAGCCGGCAGTGACAGGACCGCACGGCGTCCCGGAGATGTTTCTCCAAACATTTTTTTCCCATGACACCCCAGGGAACCAAGGCTGGAGCTCCTGGTGACAGTCTGCAGTTTCTGGGTTTTACAGGAGATTTATAGAAAGTCTGATAAAGTTTGTAATCCTAGTTGAATTTAGGAAACTTTTAACCTGAGAAACCAACTTGCAATGTTCTCACTTTATATTTCTATAAGTTTCTCAGATGAAGTTATAGACTGACTGCAAGCATAATGAAACATAATCTGCTGGGAATTGTTTACTTTTTCATCTGATTTGGGTTTCTGGGGATTATTTTTCCAGAGTGGAATCATGATACCACATAAAAACAAAACATTTTGGAGAAAAAATAATACATTTGCACATTTACTTTTTATTGGACCCACATTTGTATTGTAATGTTTTTATTGATTTTAAATGTCATGTTCTCATCACCTGTAAGTGGAAAATCATTATAATTATCTGAAATGAAAGCTGGAAAACACCAGTCTGTGTGTAATTAAACGTGTTTTATTCAGTATTTTGGGGAGAGCTGTGGCATGAAGATTTCTGTTCCATCGGCAAAACTCCATAGAAGAAATTATTATTTACTAAAATTGGTTGATTTCTGTAGAAAATAAGTAGGTAAAAATACACTAGTTCATTATGAATCAATAATTACTAATAAAACAGTTAAAATAGCTGCTATTAATGCTAAGTAGCTTATAACGACTGATTTAACAACGTATTAGCAGTTAGCATGCAAATGATGATAATCGTTCATCTTGATTGGCTGGTTTTGGGTCAGTTTGGAGCAGTTTGATCAACATCTGGCTGTTATTGGCTGGTCAGCTGCGTGTCGGTGGGAACCTGAGTGTGTGACGGCCTCCAAGGTCATTCATCCTCCTTGTGACCTCACTCCTTTCTCAGTCTTCCCCCCGCCATAATATCACTTCCTGTTCTGCAACAAAAGGACTATTTCTGTCCACAATGATCTTCCTCTGTCAGTGACACAGAAGGACAGGAGATGTGAATCTACACCAGACTAACGTAATTCCACCCAGCCAGGTTGATGTCGCCACAACTGTTTGTTCATGCAAAGCACCTTAACAGCACTTTTATATTTGTGTCTCTCTGCAAAAAGAAGAATATAATGATAAAAGTCAGAATTCTGGGAAGAAAAGTCTGAATTCTGAAAGTAAGAATTCTGAAATGAGTCAAAATCCTGACATCAAAGTCAAAATTCTGAGAAAAAAAAACAACTAAATTCTGAAATTAACAATTCTGAAATTAGTAAAAAATCTGAGGAAAAAGGTTAGAATTCTAAGAAAAAAGTCCAAAATTTGAAAGTAAGAATTTTGAAATGAATCAAAATTCTCAAATTAAATTCAAAATTTTGAGACAAAAAAATTGTAATTCTGAGAAAAAGTCAAAATTCTGAAAGTAAGCATTCTGAAATTAATCAAAATTCTGAAATTAAAGTCACATAAGTTCAAAATAATGATTGATTCATGTCTAATAGATTGTGCTTTTTGCATCTTTAAAGATTTAAAGATTTCAAAATGAATTTTTTTTTGGACAGGTAGAACTAAAAAACAAAATTTCCCTATTTTAATTTAATGAATTTTATAGTTTATTTTTGGGGTAAAACATTTGGACTGCGTTGCTCTAACTCCTGTAATAAGAGCATTTTGAGGTATTTCAGCTCCTCATGCGTAATAAATCGAATCTAAAGAGTCTGAGATGAATTTGGGCAGAAATATTAATCAGACATTAACGTCAAGAAGGGATGCGTCCCATAAACAGAATCTCCTCTGAGCGAATCAGTGATGTCTGCTGGTGATATCCTGTTTGTGTCTGGACCTGCAGCTCATTGTTGGTTCAGGTTCAGATTCTTTTAACTCCACCTGGTGCTGACCCTGTGAACTCTGAGGTCATGACCCACTGCAGGGGTCTGATGACAACCACAGAGATCCACCGGGCCTGCAGCCAGGCAGCGTCAGAAAAAACTGCTTCTGTTGCTTTAAAAGAGTCAACAGATGGACACCCAGGTAAAAGATGCAACATGTAAACCTTTCTGGGTTTACACTGCAAAAACATAAAACATTACCGAGCTTTTTTGGTTTAATTTCAAGTCCAAATATCTAAGTTTATCTGAAATAAAACTAATTTACAAGTAACGTTTCAGCAAGATATGGGAGCTTATTTTATGGCAATAAATCTCATAATACAGTAAATGGTTGATTATTTAACTTTAACAAGACATTTTTCTCATGTTATAAGTTAAATAATCTGCAGAGGAACTTCAGTTTTTCATTGATGTTAAGGAATTATTATCACATCCATAAAATCTGACAATACAACTCAAATCAATCAAAAATATCCGTGGTGTCAGAATTATGCATACAGGTTTACTGAAGTCCTGAAAAGCTGAACATGAAAAGGAAAATACTTCTGAATGGACTCTTTCAGACTTTAATCACATGTGGAGTTCCACAAGGCTCTTTCCTCGCCCCACTGCTTTTTTCACCTTTACATGACATGATTTAACTTCTCTGAAGATTTTCGAATGCCATTTTTTAAATTCAGTTTTATGCCAATGATTCCTAAATGCATTGAAACATCAAAAAGAAACATAAATAAAACATCATTAACTGATCAGATTAAAGTTTTTCAGTTTGCAGTAACTTAATTTTGTTTAGTCTCAGCTCAGCAATGGTCTTCATTAAAAAAAAAACTCTTCGATTTGTTTTTACAGGATGATATTTTGTTGTGTTTTAAAGATGTTTAGTGATGCACAAATGAATTCGACTGAATGTGAACAAATTGAAAAATGCGTAACAAGCAAAAAGTAGTTTTGTGTTCAAGAAAGAAAAAGAGCTGAATGGTTGATTTGTGCTTTCTGCTTGGGGGTCAGGGTGCAGGAAACTCAAGACTGGGTGTTGCTTCTTGGTGCAGGGATGGACGTTTGTATTATTTTTCCCAGAGGTTGCTATATTTATGTCTATTGTTTTGGGCTTGGAGCTCCCCTCTGTCTGAGCACATGTGTCCACTGTCTCTGTATGTGTGTGTACTGATGGCCAGCTGGCCGTCCTCCAGTAATGAAAATAACATGCTGACCAAAGGATGACCGCAGTACTTGAAGATGACAACGGCAGCTTGTTTTCTTTGTCCCTTTTTCCTACTTGTTTTTTTGTTTTGTTTTGTTTTGGGGTCAGGTTGTTAAATTCCCACTGCATCCCACTGAATGCAGTCGTAAACAAATTCAGACGAGACACACAACAATAGCTGGGAAGATGCATGGAGGATTCAACGTTTGTATAGTTATTGTTGAGACATGCGTCTCTGAAGTGATTCATTTTATTTTTTTACTTTATGCAAAGGTAATTGTTCTTGGAGGCCGACGTCCTTGTTTCTGATACTACCTGCTAATGCATTCAGGTTCCCATGGTTTAAAAAACTTCTAAGGCTGATTTCACACCTGATCATCTGGTAGATTTGGTTAAACTTGTTACAAATGTTGCAATTTTGAACAAATGTCAGATGTGGGTGCTTCTACAGAGCTACATTGGAGCCATAAAGTTGAATCAAAACAACTACAAAAAAAAAAAATATTTGAAACTGAAATAAGTTTGAGTAACCCTAACCTAACTCCCTTACCCTTGCCCTAAAAATTTGAAGTAAAATAGAAAATTTTAAGTAAAAATTAAGACTTAATATTGAAAATAAATAAATAAATAAATAAAAACTACCTTTTAAGTTTCAACCTTTTTTTGTCCAATTTCAAACTTTTATTTTTTGACTTTTCTTTTATTTCTGTCGAACAAACTTTATGGCCCCAATTTAGCTCCATAGATTTCATGATGTAAGCCCCAAATATCTATGATTTCCAAATCTTTCCTAAACTTCATCAAGATTTTATTGGCATTTATTTTAAATTTTTCCTGCATTTGTGGCTTTTTTAGAAACAATAACAATATTTGGTGCGATGGTTTCAGGATTTACTGAGCTTTTAATAGGAAACTAATACTTGAGTTTTGACTAAACTCATGAAAAGAAAATCACTCAAAGTGATCAAAAACAAACAAAAATGATTCCTGTGACTCGGGGTTAGCTCTAAGTGCTAACCTCGCTCTTATGGTGAACAAAATCCAAATTAAAGGCTAAAAATGTGTTTAGTTGCAGGCGTCCACCCTGGTGGTCAGCAGAAATCGTGGCCACCCACCTGGATGAAGAAGAGTCTGAGCACAGATGCGAGGAAGAGCGTGTTATCTCAGAGTCCTCTGGTGTTGTGACAGTGGGACGAACTGCACTTGTGTTTGTTCAGTACATTTGTCTCTTTGTTTGTTTTGGGGGTTTTCCTGTGCCAACGCTCAGAGCTTGAGCAGAAAATAAGATTTAAAAACGTTCAGGTTGTGTTTAAAATGAAAACATTCAAATAAAAACAGCAAATTAATCTTCTGTAACTCAGTCAATCTATTAAATTTTTTCTTCCTTTTGTACATAATGATTTAAAATTATTCTGCAATCTCAGAATTAAAGATTGTCGTTTTGTCTGAAATATGGCTAAAAATCCCAGACACATCAGATGTTTACTTCCTCAGCACTAGAGAGCGACATGTAAAGAGAGTTTTGGCAGCCGGAGGTTAATGCAGCATCCCAACACTCCCAGTTGCCTCCTGTGGAGACAGAACCAGTATGCTCCCAGTAACACCAGGGAGTAAAGGTGAGAAGCAGTGAAAGTCAGACGGGATCTGGGACTCACATCTCTTCCCCTGAAACGTCTGAGTGACAACAACAGATGGCGGTTTGACCGAGGCGGCCTCCTGCAGAGAGGAGTACGGAGTCCCCTGGAGGTCAACAATCACCGCCCAACGTAATGAGTTTACAGTCCAAAGCAGCAGAGTAAGTAAAAGCTTTCTAACTGTTTTAGTCAAGATTCTCCTTCAAGTTATGAGATAAATGAGCTCTAATTACATCAGGTTGTGAGTTATGGCTCAGTAAAGGGTGAATATATTAGCCGAGTTTTTATTAACAATAGAAATGCACAAAATGAAATAACAAAAATAAATTTGTTTCATGGAAACACACCAATAAAAGAAAAAAACATGGTTTTTGATAAGGTTGTGTTCTAAGATGAGATGGTTTTTCAGCCGTGTTAAAGTAGATGGAGGGGAGACACTTTTTTTCTCATCACACGGCCAATATCTGGGTGTTACTACTGGAGGAAATGACAAAGAAGACACAGGAAGAGGTAGAAAAAATATTTTTTTGTTTGTTTAGTATTAGGACCATTGCAGATAGAAAAAAGACAGAGTAAATTTATGGCACAAGTTTCAGAATTTATTTTGATTTTCTTTAAAAAAAAACTTGGAAATTTCTGAGTTTCAAAAGTTAAAAGTTTACCAGAAAAAAAACAAAACATTTTTAGAGATTTGACTCAATTAATGTCTGCAAACCAACCACTAAATAAGCAACAGATAAACTGATACTTTGATTTTTAAATGCTCTTATAAAAGCTAGCAGGTGTCTGGAAGATGTTTACATTTCCTAATTTACCTTCAGAGGAATTTGCCATATGGGGTTTCATCTGCAGGTGGCCCGCCCGGGTCGGAGCTAAAGGCTGAGCCGTTAACCTGGGACATGACCGGGTCAGCCAAAGGTCACAAACTGGAAACATGAACACCTGCAAGTTGTCTTAAATATTTACAGAAACTCTGAGAGAAACAGACCAGCAGCCTTGGAGGAGAAAATCAACCTGGATTAAAAACAAAGTTTTGTTTTGGATTAAAAACAAAGTTTTGTTTTTAATCCAGGTTTGTTTTTAATCCAGGTTTCAGGGGAAGAGACTGGTTTTAATAAAAATAATTTTCTTATCAGCTGCTGACTTTCAGAAATGAAGATTTAAATACTTACTCAATGAAAATGTTAGAAAGAGACTCGACCAGGAAGAGAGTGGGATGAAAAACGTTCTCTGTGGGTGCACACCCAACAAGAAGTGGGAAAATATTCAGTCAGGATCAAGAGAATACAAACAAAAGATTAAAATTTTGTCAAAAAATGTTTTGTCCCGATTACTAACATGCAGCAATTTACACAAATATTCACTCCTCTTAATCCTCAACGTGTTACAACATCGGTCCTGTTGGTGATAATTTGGAGCCAGTTATTTAGTTTTCAAGCTAAATATTTAATTTTCCTAACTAAATACATAGTTACAAACTAAACATTTATTTTCCAAGCTCAATATGTAATCTACAAACTAAATTTAAAATTTCCAACATTTAATTTTCAAACTAAATATTTAAATGTGTAAAAATGTGAAAAGAACCTAATTAACAACAAAAAAAGCATTTCCTTAAATAACTTTTTACATATTAATTTCTCCATTATCTGAGTAGATGGGGTCTCTGATTGGTCGTTGATTAGTTAGAATTAGTTATTTTTGTATTTCTGTGGCGGTGCTAAACACCGGGCCGCTGTCACGCCTCTCCTCTTGCATGCAGCTGTCAGTCAGGGCAAAGGCTGTGAGGTCTGCAGCACACTCCAACTAATCAAATTCCCTCAGAAAGCTGCAGGACTGGGAGGGCCGCTCCGAAATAAATCGGATAAATGGGGACGCCGGGGACCCAAAGGGAGCAGAATGATGAGAGCCAAGCGGGAAAAGCAGGAGACGGCCTCTGGAATCGATTCGTCAGGCCTTTCAGGGAGAGCCGGAGCGCTGAAACACGTTTCACTAAAAACTTATTTCACTCGTCTCAGTTTGCAGATAGATTTTATTCAGATTGATGTTTTAAACTCAGAGTTTTGTGGAAGTTGTTCATAATAGCAGCTGCTCTTTTTGCCTTAAAGATCTGCTAAAAGTTTTCTGATTGTGTTTTTAGAGGATAATTATTCCAATAGGAGGAAAATATTTGACTTTTTTCAGAACCATCAGGGACAAAAAACACCATTATTTGCCATCTAATGGATGAAATATTGATTAAAACTGCTGCATGTAACTTGCATTAAAAATATATATTTTCATACTTGTTGAAACCATGTATGTATTGTTTCATTTGCAGCTGGTACAGTTCTCTTTCACACTGCAGTGTGTTAAACAAACCAAACTGAAAAAGCTCTTCCACTTCTCGCCTGGTGAGGCGCTGCACCAAGAACCACTCAAGGAAACGACAGAAAAATCTCTGAAGAAGAAACCGAACTCAACTTCCTTCTTCACAAAATGTAGACTAAAATAGCGTCAGGTTTCAGGTGTTACTGGATTTCTCTTCTGGCTGTGGTGAAAGATCACGAGTCATTTCTCCTGCTAGCGCTAGCTAGGCTAGCACGTTTGCTTTGGTTGTGTTTACCCAGAATTTCCTGCACTGTAGTCCACTTCCTGCTTTTGGTGTTCACATAAGAATTCAAACCGTACCTGCATTTGGTTTATTGATCAATAAGGAATTTATTCCTCCGCAAACAAATCAGACTTTCTGGACAAACAAACTAACCAGAACTGGTGTGAATACATTCTAGCATTAAGTCAGTAATTCCAGATTAGGAAGACATTTTTCCCATAAATGAAATAATCTGAAAGTTTAACTAAAGCTTTTCATCAATACTAAAGAATTATTGACTTAAAATGATCCCTTAAATGTTGCCAAAAAGATTCTTTTAGGTTTGTTTTGTCTTATTTCAAGTGAACTGAGATGTTTGCTCTAGATACTACATCTAAAATAAGAGTAAAGAAAGTCTTTCTCAGTAACTGTGTTTCCATTGACCATATAATGGCACAATTTGACCTTTTGAAAATAAATTTGCTTAAAGGAAAAAAAACAGTTTTTGATAAAAAGTTCTGGAGCTTGGGTGAGGTTGTTTTGTTTTTTTTTTTTTTTTTTTTTTTTTACCATATTGAAATTGGTTTATTTCACAAAACTACAGTGAAATTTTTTTTTTTTTATGTCACATAATCAACAACTGAATGTTACTACTGGAGAAAACCATGAAGAAGACAACAGGAAGTGGTTGAATGATGTATGTTTTTTAATAACTTATCGCATGAACAAACTTATTCACTTATGCATTTTTTATTCAATGGAAAAACCACAATTACGAAATTGTGGGTATTTGATCGACATCAGCGGAATATAGACAAACTTTTGCGGAAACAGAAATGCAGATTTTCACAGAAAGTGAAATGTGTCTCTAGACAGCTCCAACCTTCTTAATGTCGTTACTGAACTGAAAAGTTGTGTCAGCGCGCAAATCTGTTCTCTAGTTCTCCTTATTCCAGATTGGGACGACTCTCCAGTGTGACCGAGGGATCACGAGGCTTTACGACCAGGGTCAAAGGTCAGCTAAGTTTAGCTGCCTTCCAGAGAGGAGGTGAGCGTTTCTCCAAAGTTTGCTGCTTCATCTTTGCTCATAGTGGCTGTGATTTAGGGTGGAGGCCTACCAGGCTCCATTGTCTGGATGAAGTAACAGTTTGGCTTTCATGTGCAGTAAGAAAGCCTCTGGGTGTCCCGATATCAGCCGTCCAGATCTGCCTCCCGCTGCAGGGAGAACATGGAAAACACTCAGAACAAGCAGCTCACTGCGAAAGCAAAGTAGAAACAGAACAAGTAGTTCTGGTCCAGTTTCAGGTATGATCATCTAAGTTCACCTGAATTAAGACAAAACTAACTCAGGAACATATGAGGGCTTGTTTTATGTAAATAATTCCTTAATTCCGACAGAAGGGCACTACACCGTTACCTAGCAACCCCAGCCAAGTCCGTTGCCTAGCAACCAAGTTCTAGTTCCGCTGGCTGATCTTTTTCATTTATAACACAATGTCTTAATATAAGTGAAATATTTACCAGTGGAGACAATATTTTTTCATCAATATTGAGGAAATATTTACTCAAAACAAGCCTCTTTATCCTGCTGAAAAGTTACTTTTAGGTTAGTTTTCTCTCATTTGAATTGCACAAAGACGTTTGCACTACAAACTAGACCAAAATATTCCTGAATATTTAACTCACCTCTTCTTTCCTAAACACACAGGAGTATCAAACCTTTTATGAATCCATCCCTAAAATCTAAAATTCACCTTTAGCTTGCAGCAGAGGGGCGGTAAGCTCCCTCTGGGATAATTGTGTGTGTGGTCGTTGCAAGGCTGCCAAATGATTTTCAATTGCTTTCCTGTGATTGTCTCCTGGCTTGGCACTTTATTGTTGTTTTTCTGTGAAAGACTCCACCCTGCAGCCCTCCAGGCGGTCAGAAGGACACCGTAAACGCTATTTGATCAAAGTTTGCCTGCAGGCTCTTTTTATTCTGCTCTGAATCACCGACTGTAACCAAGAATCTGACCTTAGATCATCATCTGACCATCCTGACATTCAGCTGGTTGCAGTCATTAAACATCCACGTCTCCATCGGCTTTTCTAGATATAAAACTTCCCAATAGGACATTTAAACCACCTCAAATGTTAAATTGATCCCAGTTTCCTCCAGGTAGGCACCAAACAGAGACCACTAGTGGATTGTTTCAAACTGAATTTATATCTGTTTTTCAGGTTTTCAATATCAGAGCCTAAAGTTTATTAATATTGAGTGAAATAATGTTTACATTGCAATAGAAAGAAATCTTACCAAGTACGTTTGGTCTAGTTTCTAGTGGAAATATCTCAGAGCACTTGAAATAAGACAAAACTAACTTTTCTGCAAGAAATAAGAGCAAATGTTAATACAGGCGGAAATGACAAAGAAGACAACAGGAAGTGGTGTAACGACGATGTCATGTTTTTTTTTTAATGACTTATTGAGTGAAAGAATTTATCCATGTGGGATTTTTCTTTCTGCATTCGTTATTTAAAGGGAACACAATCACAAAATTGTGAACATTGAGTTTTTATTCTATGAACTACTGACGACATTAACTTCAGAGCAAAAATTTAGTTTTTATTAGCAGAAAATGGTCAAAATAAGGAAAAAGAATCAGCACTTTTAATCCTTAAATAACGCAAAGAAAACAAGTTCATATTCATATAGAAACAACAATACTCATAAATCAATATAACTGAGGTTTTGATGTGGTTCGGTGCAGAAGGCTCTTCATTTTTCCAGAGCTGCAGTTTAAATTCTTTCATAAGGATTATATACCAAGACATCCTAAAAATCTGCAGAAACGGTAACATTTAAACGTCCGGGCCAATTTTCCCTTAAACCTTGTTATTACAAGAGACAAAACTCAGCTTAAAACAACAGCAGCTTTTCACACAGAGACGATGTGACAGGTTAGGGATAAGGTGTTACCTGTCCGGCAGATATATGGGTTTGGGATTTATCCGCTCCAACCAGAGGTCAGCGCAGCGGCGGCGGCGGGTTAACCTGACTCTGAACACACAGGGCCTCCATAGATCTGGAGTCGGGCCCCCCTGCCGTCAGCTCGGGGTCCTGTTGGAGCGCTGGGGGAGGCTACTGTTTCTGCCACTGTCAGTGAGATGGATGAGGGGGGAAACACAGGAAGAGAGGAGTCAGTTTAGGCTCAGGGACATCTTAGAGCATGTTTGACACGTGAGAACAATATCAAACATCCAACTGGTCCTCCTGCTGCCAACATCTGGCGTCCCAACACTGAAAAAAATACACATCAACAACCATTTCTGGTCGAGTTTATAGTGGAAACAGATTAGTACGCTTTCAATAAGACAAAACTAACTCAAAAGGAACATTTCAGCAACAAATCTGAGCTTCTTTAAGGCCGATAGTTTATTAATATTGTTGAAACAGTATAAATTATTTCACCTGTAACATGGAACTAGTAATATCTAGATTATTGCTCACCTGCTTGTTGACGTTCATCCGATCCGCCATGCAAACATTTCCAACTGAGGTTTCTGCACATTTCTGACCTTCTATCAAACTTTCCTCAATCCGACACCAACAGAATATCTGATATCTGAATTTGAGTCTTTTTTTAATGAACTAGTGTAGAGGTGGAAAATGAACTCTAATAGAAGGAAAACCATCAGTACACTGCAAAAACACTAAATTTGACCAAGCATTTTTCTTTAGTTTCTACTCTAAATGTCCTAGTGAACTTAGAATAAGACAACAATTAATTTACAAGTAACATTTTAGGAACTTCATTTAAGTCAATATGAAAAATAACTAGTTCCAGATTTTCGTTTTCAAAATGGGGAAAAAAGTGAAATAATTTTCCGTTTCCATGAATATTAGGAATTATTAACTTAAACTTTGCTGAAAAGTTGCGTCTGAGTTAGTTTTATCTTATTTCAAATGTTGTGAAATATTTGCAGAAGAAACTAGACAGAAACATTTGGTAAGATTTTGTGTTTTTGCAGTGCAAACACTGAAAAACACATGCAAAAGAAATTAGAAGGCTGCTGATGATGACCAAATTAGACTGGTCACCCCAGCTTCACCTGAATACAGGCTTCTTTGTGCACACAGGCATCCCCATACATAAAACACACACACACACACACACACACACATGCATGCACACGTGTGCAGTACAAAGGCTGAGATCCTGCACAAAGGAGCAGAGGGATGACACCATACTGTGGTAGAGACAGGCGGGATGATGGATTCGATGGATCCATCATCCCGCCTGTTTAATCAGGACATCAGTCACTGCGTCCGATGGGCTGAAGGCTGGTGGTGGCGTGGAGGGCAGCGAACAGCGAGGGGCGCCTTCAAAACCCACATCGAGTCCCACGAGGGACCATCATGACTTGATGGGAAAAAAAGGTTGACTATTTAAACAGGAGGTAGGCACAAAGTGTATTAGGACGAATATTTCGGGTTGCATCTAACTATTATTTTATTCAATGGATAAAACGTTGACACATTCTGCAGATCTTTTATTAACCACGTACACTATAACACATTAAAGGTGACCTATTCTGTTTATTTGAACAGGTTAGGATACAAAATGTGTTTATTTTTGCAAACTCAGTTAAGATAATGAGATTTTAGTCAGAATGAGCCTGTTACTTTAAATCCAAATAATCAGCTGCTGGCCACGCCCCTCCAGCTCAACGTTTACATTCGCACGTGAAAACGGCTGCAAACAGATGCACTGTTACATGACAGCACATCTTTGAGAAGCAGAAGTGAAGCCTCCTGCACAACTAACAAAAAAGTAGCAAGTGGTTTCTGGATGGTAAGTCACCAAGAAAACTCGTCTTTTCCAGTAGCCATTTTACAATGGTAATAAACCCAGCTGGCCAAATGTGCTGGAACTCTGCTTGGATTGCTAGGTAACAGAGTGGAGTTCCACTGCGGTTGCTTGGTAACGGGCTGGGCTTTGCTGAGTTAATGTGAAGACTTAAAGTTGGGTGAATGGTTAAATAAAAGTCCTTTGACTGTGAAAGCCCTCATATGAATTTTTCTGAGTCACTTCTTTAACACCATTGCAGATGTTTTCGCAGATTGGTATTTTTTATTTTTTTCAAATTCTGCAAATTTAGCTGATATCCAAATCATATCTGAAGCATCTTCAAAGAAAAGTCACGTCAAGGAATTAAAAACCTCAACTATATTTTTATTGAACTGAAAGCGCTCAGCTGCTCTTCCCCTGCAAAACGTTCTGATGACGGTGAAGGAGGAAGCGGGCGTATAAACGAGAAGGCAGAAAGAAAGGGCCTTTGAGCGATAGCTGCAGGTTCAGTAAGACCTTGGCTCCTTCCTCTTTGCCAGATCTTGAGCTTTCACACACCGCTGCCTCGCCGCTCACAGCGTCACCGTGTCGTCAGGAAGCAGCCATTGTTAGAGTTCGCAACGCTGGAAAGCACGGAGTGTGAATTGTGAACTGTTTGTTTAGCGGCGGTGGGAGGCGGCTTGTGATGAATGTATCTCTCTTCCTGTTTGGAGTTTCTCAGGAGAGATCCTTTTTTCCCATGAATACTTGTTCCCATCATCACTTTCATGCATTTCTGCTGAAGAAAAGCAGCCACGCTCACAAAACGTGGAACCAAAAGTGCAGCAGGGACTTTAAAATTACTCCTCACATCAGAAACCTAGAATTACCGTATTTTCTGGACTTAAGTCCCAGCTTTTATAACTGTCAGCCAATATTAACTGACTAATAAAAATACAATTCATTTTTCACATTTTCTTGTTCTCATGTTTCTGTTTCGGTCTAAAACAGTTCAAAGCTCTGTAGAAAACTCACCCAGACTTTTTTTTTTGTTCATGTTTTTTGGTGTCTGGAAAATGAGCTGTTTCAAAAACCAACGGCACTGCGCCGTTACCTAGCAACCTCAGCACCATTCCACCCATCACCTAGCAACCCAGCACATTTGGTCAGCTGGTTTAACCAATAGACAAGTGTTTTGTTGTTGACTTACCATCCAGAAACCATTTGCTGCATTCTTGTTGGTTGTGCAGGAGGCTCCACTTCTGCTTTTCAAAGATGCATGGTTGTATAATTGCGCATCTCTTTGCAGCTATTTTAGCATGCTAGTGTAATTGTTGAGCTGGGGAGCATGATCAGAAGCAGGTTAATTGTATTTAAAGTGACAAGACACCCTAAAACAGCCAAAATGTTACAATCTAAAAATGATTTTGTGCAAAAAATGAACATGTTTTTTATAGACCACAGACCTAAAAGGTCACCTGTGTGTAGTAAATCTACATAACAAATCGTTTTAGCTTTAATAATTCACGTAGATTCATGACTGATTTGAACATTATGATACTATATACTCCCAGTTTTCAATCTGAGCGGATTATCAGATTCATGTTCAGCTTTTTGCTTGTTTAGTTTCTGGATTTTAGGGATGAGCTGTCGAATGAATATCTGGAGATGAGAGCAACATAGATCAGATTCCCCTGGAGGCAGGCACTTCAAACCTGACCTTTGACCTCTGGGTTTGACCCAGCAGAATCACCTGCCCTCCCATCTCTTCTCTGGCCCCGCCCCTCTCAGAAAGATGAACGCCAAGTTCCCTCTCTGTGGCGGAGGTCAGCTCCGTGAGGAAGACGTTTGGCATATGGCCGTCGTCGTTAATGGAGAGCCTCTTTTCAGGGTTACTGGGTTTGAATCGACTGAATGATCGGGACGGTCGTTTCTGAGTGAAGGTCGGACATCTGGTCAGTGGATCAGCAGAGGTCAGGCTGGGATTAGATTAATCAGACAACCTTCGGACGTCCCGGCAGTGTCTGAGTACAACAAGAGAATATTGTTAACTTCAGAACCTGCTCCAATGTACAACGGCATATTAGGGCAAATGCAGATTAAAAAAAACAAAATCGAGGCGTAATTTCCCACCAAAAATCTCACAAATTTTGAGTTTAATCTCTGTAATTTTTTAGAAAAATGCAAGGATGTTTCTAGGTTTGAAAAGTTTAACATTTTCTAGAAAAAACTAAATTTTTGGTTTAATTTCTGAAATTTTTTGAGTTTGAAAACGTTTAAAATTTTAGACTTTTGAATCTCTGACATTTCCTTGTTTTTTTCTAGAAAATTTCTGAGAATTATTTCAAAATTAATGTCAATAAAAAGAAGTACATTCAGTCAAAACTCAGAAATTTTTAGATTAATCTCAGAAATGTCTTGGGGAAAAAGGCAAAACAATTTCAAGTCAAAAATGGCAAAAATTTTCTTAATCTGAAATTCAGATAAATCTAAAAACAATAGTTTGAAAAGGTGCTCATTTTAGAAAAATGTCTATTTTCTTTCTAGAAAAAAGGCACAGATTGAAGCTTTAGTGGCAGAATAATAGTAACGTCTGATTGGACACTTCAATAACCTCCTACAACCTGATTTTTCCCCTCCTCTGCTCCATGTCATCAGTTCCTCTCCTCCCCCTCCGTCCTCCCTCTTTTTTTGTGTCCTCCTCTGGGCCGAGGTGAAAGAAGTGCTCTCATTCAGGCAGTAAAAGGGAGGAGAGCGAAGCTTGCTTTCAGGTTCCCCTCCTCAATGGCTCTTTATCCGCAGACCCCTGGGCCATCAACATGACAATATGACAATGTGGCAGGGCTTTATAAAACAGATCCTGTGTTTGTTAAGTGTTTTTCCCCCTGAAGAGCAGCGGCGGGGCAGGGCCGGCGGACCTGAGAGGCTCCTCTGAAAGAAGAGGGCAAACTTTGATCACGAAATGTGAAAGAGATGGACTTTTTGATTAACTTGAGCTGGTTGGGTTGGGTTCTGCAGCTCTGGGTTTTAAAGTGCGGTTCTAGAAAATTATTCAAAAGTTATCCACTTGAATGGAAGCAGCAATGTGTGTTTTTGACAACCATTTAAATCAGGAGTGTCACTTGGGCCAAAACCATCGAAAAGGTCATAAAATGGTTCTTATTCACTTAACAATAAACTACACAAGCAATAATTAAATTTAACAAATAAAGCGGTCAGTTTTGTTTCTGGAAAAAGTTATATAAATTATTCTAGATTCAAATCTTACAAAGGGTTCTGGAGATTTGTCTTATTAAAAATAATTTAGCTGATTTTCTAGGTATCAATTGGAAGAAACAGAAAACAGCTTAACCAATTCTGCTGATTAAAATGAAAAATTAGGTCACTTTTCCCTTGAAAATTCTTGCTACATTAATTAAAAGCAGATTTGGGTGAAGCAAAGTTTTATTTTGAATAAAAGTTCTTCTGGTTTAACTTTATTCAGTTACTGTCAAGTAATAATATGCAACATTTTACAGGCTGAGCAGCAGTTGTCTTAATGGTTAGCATTAGCTTCTGCTATTTTTTAAAACTGTGTTTAGCAGCTTAGCAGTTTAGCATCAGCAGAGCTAATGCTAGTTAGCTGATCCCGGTAACATCAACTGATTATTTGTTGCAAACAAGCGTGGGGGCCATTTTGAAAACTGGCTTCCAGACAAAACAAGACAGAGAAAATGTGATTTCTGTGGTATAGTTTGACACCAAACACATTCATCTAATTCCAGGACAACTGGCGTCCATATTGAAAAATTGTCCACCAGCAAAATTAAATTCAAGATCAAAACATGTCAACAAATCAGTAAGAAAAATACACGTCGATACCAGGAGTACCCTGAGTGTGTAGCCTTTCAGATGGATAACTTATTTTTGACCGTTTTTATGGGCCACACCGCAGAGGAAAGCACGTTTAAACCTTCCTGACATTTGAGAACTGCTGGTTCCGTCTCCTGGGATTACCTGTGCATATGCAGCCATTTCAAAGGAAAACAGAGACGTTGAAATGGTTCGTTTTGCCCCCCGACCAGCCCAGAGCCTCTCTAAAGTCAAACAGAAAAACAAACATCCCCACTGGGATTGTGCTGCAATTCTTCTCCTTTTCACCTTCACGAAACATTTTCTATTATTCATCAAAAGGGGCTTTAAAGCTCCCACCTCTCTTTCCCGAATGGAAAAAAACAAGGCACAGATGGTTCTGTAATGCCAGCTCCTTTCATCTGCAGGAGCAAAATTTACCAGCCCATGAAAAAAATAAATAAAATAAACCTCAACTTATAAAAAAAAATAGATGCTTTGACTTCGAGCAAGGAGAAAAAAGTAAGCTTGGCCTTTGTTTCTGTCTCTAAAGCCCTATTATTCGGTTCTTTGCTTTGTTTCTGAGGAAGTTTGGATTCTGAGCCCTAAAGTTTGACAGAACATGTTTTGCTCTTTAGATCTGCTGGGATGGCAGTGACCTATCTGACAACCTTCATGAGGTTTTCTACAATTAAAAGTATTTTTATTCTGCAGATGAAGCTGCCCACTGAGTCACCCTCCTGAATCAGTACATGCTAATATTAGACTCAGCTGAAAAATACAGAATAAAAATCCTTTAGATAATTTCTCATGTAGGTTTGAGTGATGTGACCTTTTTGAAGTTGATTCGCTGGACTTTTTCATCATGTGTTTTTAAATATAGTAAAAGCGGTTTATTTTGAGCTCAGCCCTCTGGGGAACGTTATCACAATGGCCTCATTTTTCAGAGTGGAACGGCAAATCTATCTGTGCAGGATTGCGCCATTGTCAGTTTTTGTTTTCTTTTTTCTGACCCGTTCTGTTTGTTGTGCGGTATCTGATGTTCTGCGTCGCTATATTTACAAGATCAGATCAAAGCGTCATTTTAGCCTCTGGTAGAGCATGACAACAACAGTTAAAAATGGAGAAGGGAAAAGTTAGATATCGGTCAAGTGGAGACAAGTTCTGAAATCAGTGTCAGACTCTGCTGATCGCTGTCAAAGAAAGCGGCAGAGCAACACATCAGCAAAGAAATTACAACTTTAAACTTGCATCATAAATTCACCCCAGTGGTTCGCTTGGTTGAATATATTTTTCTGTCTTTGTTGTTGTTGCATCAAAAACTGATAATTTGCATATAATCTGAAGAAAATGTAATCTTTAATCTTTTAGAAAACTGCAGTAGACAACTAAAATGGACTATAATTTTGAATAATTCCTACATTAGATTTAGTAAAATGTTTATAGATAACTTGAATCTTAGTAGGAATTAACAGACAATTTCCAAATTACTCAGGGTAGGGTTAGGGTTAAGGTTGGGTATAAATAGATGCAATAATCACATACATTTAATTTAGTTAACCCTAACCCTAACACCAGAACAAAAAACTCAATTTCACATTTTCAGTTTGTGTAGTTATATGGTCTGTAGAAACACGTACTGATGTTCATACGTGTTTCTACACGTATGAACGTATTTCCTGAATGCATTTGTGTTTAAGATTATTGGAAAATGATATATTTCCTCTTTACAATTCATCAATACAATTAAATATATTTTAAAATGTTTGTTTTTCTCATGATAAACCTGAATGCGTATGATTCAGGTTTAATGCTAGCTAAGGCTAGCTTTAGTTTCTGTTAATGCTAGTTTTAGGGGGGACTAAAACTACCTGTAGTTTTAGCTTTAGTGTAGCTTCTACTTTAGTTTCGGTTTTAAGTACTAGTTTTAGTTCTAGCTTGGCTAGCTACTAGCCAAACTAGCTTCATTCGGCATTAAACCCAAATGATAAACATTCAGAGTATTTTATCATGAGAGAAATCAGACCATTTTAATATTTAATTGAAATATTTAATGAAAAATTATGCAACAGTGTGTTCTTAACGTAATTATTTTATATAATTCAAAAATAAAAATACTTTATTAATCCCAAAGGGAAATTAAATAAAGTTATAATAGTGTAAAATATGACATCTTCAAAATTAATTGCTATGTCAACTGCTATAACAGTCGTAACTGTAAATTCAGCGTAATCTAAAACAAAAGTGACGTCTTCTGTCACTTTTGACAGGTCTGATGGTTGTTCAGTTCGTGAAACTGACAGGACATTCCGAAGATTGACGGAAAATGCCGAGAACCGCAGTGCCTGCTGGGAACAACAAACTCGACAAGCGCCATCTTGCCTTGTAACGACTAAGGAGGGCGAATTAAGGAGCTGTTTAAATGCTTTTTTAAAGCAAATAGAGTGGATTCGGTTGTTTGCATTGATCGTTTATTGTAAGTCCAGAGTTAGAAGAGCAGCAGTTGGAGTAGAGTCTGCATTGCGGTCCACATTTCAGCCGTAAGACTGGTCATCATGGGCCGCTCACGCAGCCGAAGCACGTCTCGGTCTAAACACTCAAAAAGCAGCAAGCACAGCAAGAAACGGAGCCGGTCTCGATCCCGGTCCAGAGATAGGGAGCGGTCCAAGAAACGATCCAAGTCCCGGGAGTCTAAGAGAAACCGGCGCAGAGAGTCTCGCTCCCGGTCCCGGTCCACCACAGCCTCGTCCCGCAGAGAGCGAGCAGCGTCTCCCCCGGAGAGGATCGACATCTTCGGCAGGACTCTGAGTAAAAGGACCGCTCTGGACGAGAAGCAGAGGAAGGAAGAGGAGGAGAGGAAGGCAGAGATGGAGAGACAGAGGAAAATGTGGGTATAATAATCGAAATCTGCATGTGCTGATGTTGCATAACCAGCCGCTGCTGTGTGCATGCTAAGCTAACGGCTAGTAAACTGCACTCATTTGAACGGACAGGAGCTGAGATGCTAACCACCGATGCTAACGGCTGCCACTGGAGCTGTTAGTAAATGTCAAACATCATAAATCATATCCGCAAACCTTTTGATTGAGAAATATTACAGATTTTAGACAGTTTTTAAATTTACTGTCTAAGGAAATTAATTTAATTTGAATGTTTTAAATAGCTTTCAGATTATATCTGCATTAATATTAGACTTTGAAATCCTAGCACCTGAAAATTGTGAAATACTTTACTCAAATCTATTTTTGTGTCAAAGAAGTTAATATTAGCAGTGTTATTTTATATATAACTTTGAACAAATGTACTTCAGTTTGTGCCATTATATGAGAACTAAACACAAAACTGAAACTTTATCTCAAAAAACAAGATTTTTGTGTTTAATTTTGACATGAAGATATTTCTAAATACATTGGAAAAACACAATACATTGCTATATTTTTGAATATTGAACATCAGTTATGAATAGTTTGAATTATTGTTCATTTAGGCCATAGTTACACATTTTTGGGGTTGATAAAAGTGCTTGCAATTCAAAAGTGGAATTCTGAATAAGACATTAAGAAAGTTACATTTGAATGAATAAAACAGATTTTCTGCAGGTTTACATGTAGAATCGTGGTTTCCAGCTTCAGTCTTTGAGGGTCATTATCCTGTAACTTTACGTGCATCCCTGCTGCAGGCTGAATTACCTCTGTAACCTGTGATTCAGGTGTGTGGAGCAAGAAATCTGCAATCCAAAAGTTGCAGGATGTTCTAGGAGTGGCTGAGCCCTGATTTAAAGGTTGTGGGACGGATGCTTTCCATAAACCAAACCAAATTTGTCTTGACATATTTATCAAGACAAATATGTCTTGATAAATATCTGAGAAAGTCTGAATCACAGTGCATCTGCTGGTGGATGTGAAGCAACTTCATAGAAAAGGAAACTATAAATATCATTAATATTTCTCGTAGTATTACACAAAGGTGGGAAAAGTACTCAAAAATTGTGATGGAGTAATAGTTGTAATGTACTTTATGTTAAGTTAGGAACGAGGCGAGAGCTAGTTCTAAACTTACGGCATATTTTTTTTGTTGTCATAGCAACTGCCTGCCAAGATGGAGGTCAGTTATGAAGTTCATGGAAGTGTGACGTCACATGAGAGTTATGTTTATACTTTCCTTTCGTTGTTTTCGAAGCCGTGGTTCAGTTATGCTTTGCCTCCCAAGATGGCGCGGGTCAGACTTGTTAGAACCGCGGCTCGACAGCAGGAAGGTGTCTCTGCTGTCGGCCAGTTGAAGCTAACCTCTTCTTCCCGCGCCTCTTCCTCCAGCCGCCAGCAGGAGATCGAGGAGAAGCTGATTGAGGAGGAGACGGCCCGGCGGGTGGAGGAGCTGGTGGCCAAGCGAGTGGAGGAGGAGCTGGAGAAGCGGAAGGACGAGATCGAGCGGGAGGTTCTGCGGCGCGTGGAGGAGGCCAAGCGCATCATGGAGCGGCAGCTGCTGGAGGAGCTGGAGCGGCAGCGGCAGGCCGAGCTGGCGGCACAGAAGGCCAGAGAGGTAACGCTCGGTCGTTTGGGATGCACCCCCGTCTCTTTCTTCCTCCACCCACCGTCCTCCGCTTTCAGTCCCCAACAAATTATTGGAGTTTTGCTGCTTTCAGACACACAGGATGAGGGAGGAACACAAGCAGCAGAGGTTTCTCTTTGCAGCTGACATTAAAAAAGCAGCAAGTGAAAAGCTGTAGAGTAAGAAGACAAACATTCTCTCTGATTTCCAACTGAAGGTGGAAAATGTCAACATTGTGCAGCAGCGACTGACACAAATGACACATTTTTACTAGCAAAACTGATTATTAAAAACATGATCGAATGAAACTTCAACCTCACTCTAACCCAGATCCTGTTGCTATTTAACTGCACAGGTTAAATAGCAACTTCTGTTGCAATAGTAATGTTACAATAATAATACAGATTGTTCCTGGTTTGAGTGTTTCTGCATCTTCATTAAGATACTAAATTATAGTTTTGGTTGTTAATCATATTTACTCAGTAGAAACCTGTTCCCAGTTTAGCTAAATTAGTTTTTGTTTCATTAATCACACCAGCAAACGTTTCCCTGCAAAACTCAGACATGATTTAAATCATATTATTTTTTACCTCTGTTTGTTTGCAGCAGCAAACCCGATGAAGGGCTCATTTTTTAAATTCTCTGAATAATTAAGTGTAGCTCCACAACATCAGGGCGACCAGTAAAATTGTTGATTATGTTTCCTGCACCCCTCAGGAATGATAATTTCACCCCAAAACAACGTTTTAATAATCTTCTGTCACCACAGTGTTGCTCTCTGGTTCATTTCTTACAATTTTTTATACATTTTTTTATTTTTTAACTGGAATCACAAGTAGCAGTTGAGATTAACTTGATTTGTTTGGTCAGCCTGTTTGACAGTCTAAACATGAAAATGATTTGTGCCCCTCCTTTACTTTCTACATCATAGCCACCATGACTAGTTGAACATGTCAGCCTTTCTATGTTGTGATTTTCATATTTACCTAAAACTTGTTTGTTGTACATAAAACTTCATAATTAAGTCAATAATTGTATACATTTACCTTGTTTTAAACAATATCAAAAGTCAAGGTGGTTGAGGAGAACGTGTGCGGCGCACGAAACGTCTGGATTGAGGAAAACTATTTCAACGAGCTTCGGTTCAAATCAACAGACCTGAACGTTACTCAATGGGCAGAAATGTAGCTCCTAACATATGTCGACGACTTAGGCAGCGTTGCAGTGAAAACATGTTTTATTTGAATTTATAAGAGCTAAACAACCTACTGTTCTGATTTTACCCCTGAAAGAGAGTTTATTGTTACGCCTAGCTGCGGGAAAAGTGTCGACCTTCGTAGTTTTTCTTTTGCTTTGCAAAGACGCCCTTCGCTCCAGAAACCAACAGTAGTAAAACGAGGGGATGTAATAATTCAGTATAAAAGGTTCCTCCTCCTTTCTCTCTTCCCGTTCTGTCTCTACTTAGTTTCCTCATCAGAAAAGTTCGGGGAAACCCGACTGGATCCGTGTGGAAATGTTCATCCCATCTGACTCACAGACGGTTTATCCCTTCAGGTTCTCGGCGGCTATCCGATGGTTTTATCTGATGATATGAATTAATATCTTTCTGACTGGTTATTTCCCACAGTTTGATGTTTCTTTTGGTTTCTTTTGTACCATAACTTGCTTCTCCCATAGGGCCGCTGCTCGGTGTCATTCTGTTGATGTGTTTTATTTATTTATTTTTATTATTATTATTTTTTTGTTGTTGTTTTTCGGACATACACCTCACCACCTTCCTAACTAGCTCTTGACCCGAGCTGGCGCTGCAGCCTTTCAGCTCACCTGTGACTTGTGTCCTGTTACTGTAAGTGTGCCGTGGTCGGGTCCTCCTCGAACACACACACACACACACACACCTTGTGCAGCGGCTCTCTACAGAGACAACAAAAAGCCCCACAGAGAGAGCGCTAAAGCAGATTTGACTTATAAAGAGGAGCGCGCCATATTCGACCCCAGGAGCGCCTCTCTGTCTCTGCAGGGGCCACGGTCCGGACGGGACAGTAAATATTCAGCCGTTTATTGCCGAATGCGTTCACCAGTTGTGTAGGTACACAGGCAAGGAAAATGCGTAGGTATACGTTCATTGGTGAGCCAAAACTCTTCCCTCCTTCTTCTTTTTCTCTCTTGCATTTGATGATGTTAAAAGCAGCAGATGTATTTTTTCTCTAGTCTATGTTTCTGTCCTCTGAATGTGATGAATGTGTTTGTGTTTTTTGTTTTTATTTTAAACTTTAAAATAACAGAGTAGGTGTGAATTAGGCATTTTAATTCTTCCAGGAAGAGATTTGAAGTAGTCGAGGGAGGCGTTCACGTCTCCGCTCAGTTTCTTTATGTTTGTAGAAAACAATTCAGGCTGAAGAGACTTTCTGTGGTGCAGTGACTGACTGACTGACTGAGTGTGTGTGTGTGTGTGAGAAAGAGAGAGTGAGAGAGTGTGTGTGTGCTTTGTGACTTTTTCATGCGCTAACATGGCACCATGTCACCCATCCAGGAGGAAGAGAAATCCAAGCGGGAGGAGCTGGAAAAAATCCTGGAGGAGAATAACCGCAAGATCGCCGAGGCGCAGGCCAAGCTGGTACGACCCGACCCGGTTCTGAACCCGGTTCTGAACCCGGGATGAAATCTAGTTGTTGCTTTATATTGAAAATGATGCGAGGGAGTCTTTACTGTCTCATAATTTGGTTTGATTATGATTTTTGGGACCAAAATTAGATTAAAAATCAATTTTCTTCTAAAGAATTATTCATAAAAAGGAACCCAGTGATCTGAAAATTTTGGCCAATCAATAAATTGCGTAATAAATCAAAACTTTCATTCTTATTAATATCTACTTGTTTACAGAGACATTAAAATCTATTTTATTTTTGGTTTCATATGTAAGTAGTTTTTATTACCGTTTTATTTATAGCTTTTGGTTGTTTTCATTTTGGATATTTGGAATATCTTCCAGTTCGCTGGTTAAGTTCTTTACAAAATTAAAGTTAACTTGTCTTTGAGATGGAAAATGCTGTTATTAATATGTTACTTGAAAATAGTCTCAAAACAACAACATTATCGTTTATCGTGATAATTACTGGGACAATTTATCGCCCATCGAAACCAAACAAATACAACATGACCAACAACCTCCTCCTCCAGAAAAAATAAACACAGTGGAAATAAATATCAGTCCAGTTTTATTTACCATATTAACTGTATTATTGAACAAATATATCAAACATTGATGTTTTTTAAAGAAAAAAAAAACACCGCAGATTCCTTGATGTTTTTGGAACAAACATTTAAAAACCTTGTATCCTTTTCCCCCTCCTTCCCAATCATGCACTGTTTTTTGTTGATCTTGTAAAAAATCTAGATGAGTCGTTTGAGTCTCTGCTTGTAATGCAACAATGTGTGGAAAAGAGGTTTTGCTTTGTTTAACTGATGTGCAACTGTAGCCAGACAGGACAGTTAATATGGAAATATTCTGCTGAGTCTGATAACCTGCTGTCTCCTTACTGTGGCTCAGCTTACAGTGATCCATGCATTGTTCTTTATATTTTAATAACCCAGGCTTTTGTTTTTCTTTTTAAACAGATTTTCCTTTGGACTATTTGTCCTCTGGTCCTTGTAGTTATTCCTCCTCTAACACTTTCTAATGGGTCCAAACTTCTTTTTGTTTTTGTTTTCCATCCACAAATGTGCCAAACATTGGTTGCAGTGATTGGTCAGAAAAGAATGAAATACAGAAAACATTGTGGCGAAAAGTTCCAATGTTTGTTGAAAATTGCAAACCCACATAAAATTAAAATAGTTGCAGTCGCAGCTTCCTTGAGGGATTGTTTAGAGATGGAAACCAGCCTGCGCTACATCTGGTACAAAGCACCTTATTATCATGCAAAATGGGAATTTTGTATGTTTTTAAGCTTCCATTTTGGGTTTCTCCTGCTTTAGAAAATGTCACCCAGCTGCTTTTTGGTGACCAGTTAATGTTTTTTGGTGTCTGGAAAATGAGCCTCTTCAAAAACCTCCTGATAGTTGAGTCACAAACGAGCAGACGGTGACCCCTCACCTACTAAACTCAGCAGAATTCCAGCCCGTTACCTAGCAACCGAAGCAGAGTTTCAGCTCGTTACTTAGCAACCGAAGCAGAGTTCCAGCATGTTTGATAAGTTGTAAATTAGTTTCGTTTTGTTTCAAGAGTAATGCAATATTTGTTCTAGAAACTAAACGTTTATTTACAAAGAGTTCATAATTAATTTTATTTGTTGTTTTGCTTAATTTATTTTGGATATTTAAAATGTCTGCCAGTTCCAATTTTAAATATTTCTTAGAATTTAAAATGGATTGATCTTTGACTATGTGCTTTTGCGTTAGTTCTGCCATTATATTACTTGGAAAATGATCCAAAAACAACAATATTGTTAATAATAATAAGTTTGAGCGTAACAAACTTGTGGGACAGAGTTTGCTACGGGCCTGTTTGTGTCCTGGTTCTGCTCTGACCCGGTTCGTCTCGCCCGCAGGCCGAGGAGCAGCTACGGATCGTGGAGGAGCAGAGAAAGATCCACGAGGAGCGCATGAAGCTGGAGCAGGACCGGCAGCGGCAGCAGAAAGAGGAGCAGAAAATCATCCTGGGGAAGGGAAAGTCCAGACCCAAGCTGTCCTTCTCTCTGAAGGCGGCCGAATGACACTCCCCTGCCCCGCCTTCGTCCTGCACTGCCCCTCCATCCTCATCCTCATGGTTCAGCCCCGCTCCGTGTCGTCCGCTGCGGATTTGCTCGCTTCATTTTGGAAGTGCTAAAGGAAAGGCCGGGAGGATGCTCCTTCATCGTCGCCCCTAAAAACAAACAAACAAACAGACAGAACGAACTCCTCCTGTTTGCTTTTATTTTCTCTCTTTTAGGGACCTGGAAGTTTTCATGTAGTCTGGGAGTCTTATGTAACCAGCGGTAGTCCTGCTAGGGGAAAGTCACCGGCAGCTCGGGTGGCTGTCGCTCCGCTTTTGGTAGCACTTAATTTGAAGCAGTGTGCAGAAGGCGGACGTGACCCGTCACAAACATCAAGGAATGGGAATGAATGTTTGACTTTTCTCGTGAAAGGTCACTCGGTAAATAATTACAGTTTTAATGCAAAGTTGCCTTAAAAGTGTCAACTTTGCTATATTTGGTAAATAATGATACTATTAAGGTATTTTCGGTTAAAAGTGCATTAAAAGTGTCATTATTTACGGAGTGACAGTTCATGACAGCAGTTATAGACATTTATTTGGACTCCTTCATGTCCGTGGCCGATGTCATGTCAGTCTTATGCACAGCACTTCAAATAAAGTGTTTTCTTTTTTAATTTTAAAAACAATAAAGATTAAAAAAAAAAGCACAGAAAGCTTCCCATCCGGCTGCCCCGCTCCGTGTCTTCCACCCCTCTGGAAACGTTTCTCCCCGCCACATTAAAACAATCTGGTTCTGCAGCCGAACCGGGCCTCAGCTACCCGACCTGCTGGTGATCGATCCGACAGGAAACGGAGGACAGAAGCCATTTCCTGTTCCGTGTAACCCTTTTAAAACCGTCTTATGAAAAAGCGATAGAGATCAGAAAACGAGGGGAGGAAAAAAAAAAACACTCTGGTTTGTTTTCCGACACAATTCCCCCCACGTGTGCGAACTGTTATGTTGTAGTAAATTAACTTGGCGAAGCCGCCGCTGAGTCGTAGAGGAGACACGAGTTCAGGTAAGACGAGGTCAGAGTGAGAATGCAGGTGTGTGTGTGTGTGTGTGTGTGTGTGCGTGAGTGAGTGTGTGTTTGGATGATTTATTTGACCTCAGGTGGGTATAATAACTTTATTCTGTGGAATCTTAATTTTGTCATGTGAGTTTTTCCCCCCTTAAATTGTCAAAGGACTGAACAGATGAATAAATCCATTGAATGCCAACAGAAGCTGAAGGTCTCATCATTATTTCACCAGTAGAGTCAGCAGGTTTCAGCTCCTGATACCAGTAAAACCATTAATGAACCAGGATGTGCTTCACTTCTGGTTTATACAGAATAATCCCAATAAAACAGCTACTTCTTTATATTTACTCCAGATTGATTAAAATCTTGAAATTTAATTACTTTTTTATTGTTTGTCAACTCTACTTAATTTGCTCTCAGATGATATTTTGGACTTTATTTAGACAAAATGCACTCAAATCATGTTAATCTGTTAAATATATTCTTTATAAAAGCTGTACAAATTGCAAACAATCAAACTCGAGCCTTGTGTTGAGCTGAAACTTTGACTAGGCTAAAAGCAGCAAATTTTCTTAAATCTGACAGATTTGAGAAGTTTTTTATTTCTTTATAATGATTCATTGTGAAGATAAAATAAAAAAAGTTTAATAAAAAATATTAAAAATAAAGAAGTTTTGAAAATTTTATTCATCTTGAAAATTTTTTTTGTTCAAAAGTTTTAAAACTTTTTTCTTACAGGATCAAAAAATTGTTTCTACTTACACAAGAAAATATATGTATTTTTTTTTTTTAATTTTGCTACTTTTTTGTTCTGTTCGTTTGAACAAATTTTTGGTCGCAATTTAGCTCCATACTCAGTCTTCACCCGGGGTTTCCTCTCCACGGCGGCCGGGATCGGTGCGCTTCACCCCGGCTTGTGTTCTCCGCAGTGCCCCGCTGCTGCCTCCCTTCCTCCATAACTGATTTTATTCTTTAAAAGAAGTATATTAAATCTGAACTTTAAATGTGTAGTGGGTATATTAACCTAATCAATTAGATAATAGTGAAGCATATTGCGGTTTTTATAGGTCAGTAATATAAACCCCAAACAGCTTCCTGCAGCTTTTGATGTCTAATTTCCCTAAAAACACTTTCCGATAGAATTAAAGCAACTCAATCAGCATCCAATCAGCGGTTCACACGTTTCAATCCACAGCTGGCAGAATCCCGAGTGGGTGAGAGTCCCTTCAATTAGCGGCTGGTCGCGAACAGGAGGCGTGAAGAGCTTAAAACAATGTTTTCACAGCGAATCACGCCCTAAAACAGCATCTGAGCGAGTTTGAGTAGAAATGACTGAAATGGCGGAGATATGATGTAGAAAAGGAATCAGGAACTGCGTTTCTGTTCAACAAATAATTGAGCAATTTGACAGTTTGAAAACTGAACTCGCCTGATGGAACGATTTCAAAATGAAATGTTTTTCCCAGAGGTTTCTGTTTGTTTTCAGACACATAGAAATTGGTTAATGTCGCAAAACTGAAATGGAAACAGTTGCATCACCTGAGTCACATGATCAACAACCGGATGTTACTACTGTCGCAAACCACGAAGAAGAGGAGGAGAGGAAGTGGCAGGAGGATGTAGGCGCTGCATGTTTTTAAATGAAGGGACTTATTCACATATGATTTTTATTATGTTTCTTGTTTAATGAAAACCCTGCAGTTTTTCCCCTTAATTTGTCCTTGAAAATATTGACTCAAATTAAATTATTATTGTTTTACTCACGTTTTTGACACAAGAACATGCTTTAAAAATAAAAACTTTTTCAATGATATGAAAACCTGAATTTCCTACAAAAAGTTTAAGCCCAGAAGTTGTGATAAATGTTTTTTTCTCACCGTAAAATAATTGAAAAATTTGACTTGTGGCTGTCGATAATAAACTTATTTCTGTCTCGATTTAAATTTGAATAATTTCTGCTGCAAAATACTGATTCATATATGATCAAAAATGTTTGTAACTCTGTTTATAGTAATTATTTTTTTATAAACAACTTCTGCTATGTATAACTGCAGCCTTCATAGAGGAAGATTTAATAAATGGTTGAATTGAAGTAATTTTGTAAGTATATTTACACATTTAAACCAACATGTCTGCTTTATATGAATGAAATGTATCCTAAATGTTACTCAAACTGTATTGTTTCATTTGTAAGTTTTAGATATTTGAATACAAATATGACAAAATAAGTAAATAAATCTATAGTTGTCAGGATTTTTGCAGCTTCTGCACAAAGTGATTATAAAGTTTGATTTGGGTCTAAATAATCTGATAATTTTTACTTTTCTTCAAATAATAAACATATTTATGTCTGGATTTAAATCTGAATAATTTCTGTTGCAAAATAATGAGTCTTATTTACTCCTACAGCTAAATAAAAAACATTAACACTAATTTAAAAGTTTAGTCTGATGGATGAAGCTGCAGCCTTCATGGTGGAATATCAAAATAAAAGGTTTAAAAATAAAGAACCATTTTAAAGCTGCATGAGTTCTCATGATTTCATCTTTATTTTAATTATTTGATGAGTTATAATTTTACTTTTGAGGATAAACATGCCATCTTCTCTGGTTTCTCCTGATAGTTTTGCCGCTAGTGGGCGCTGTTGGCTTTCAAATGAACTTGACGCGGATGAACCGGCTGCACGCGCTCGGTTCGGAAGAGGAGTTCGGTTCTTTGGGAATCCTGCAGGAATCCAGAGTTTGGAAAATGGAAATAACCCGGATGTGTTCTGCTTTCCTCACCTGTGCAGGTGTTACATTTAACTTCCTTCCATCTCTCTTTCTTTCTCATGATCTCTCTTTTTAATATTTATTCTTATTATTATCATTATTATCATTATTATCATTATTATTATTATCATTATTATTATTATTATTATTATTATTATTATTGATTAAATCGATTGTTCGGTAACCCTTCTCCATGGTGTCCAGTGTCCCTCAGCCCGGTGACATTACAGGGTTCGGCTGTAATTTCTCACCCCGCCGATCCAGTTGCCGCCTCTGATTGACGGATCCGCTTCTTTTTAACTTCCACCAATCGGCGGCGGCGGTGGGCGGGGCCTGATCGGGAGCAGCTCCGCCAAATATTCCCAGTCTGCGTCTCTCTCAGTTACTTCCCAGCCCGGCTTGAGAGCAGCAGCCGATCAGGCGACATCCTCCCTGCGTGCGGGTCGCTGTGCGGTGCGGTGCGGTGCGGGAGGACGGATCTGCGGGACTCTAATTCTCCGCCTGCGTGCTCGGCTTTCTGTCTTTTCTGTCCTTCTTTCCTCACTTTGGGAGTTTTATTTTCTTTCTTTTCGGACCTGTTTAGAATGAGAACCTCCATCCCAGCTCCTTTGGTTTCTCTCATCCACACATCCGCTCATTTTGTTCATTTCGACCATCCGACCTCATTGTTCCATTTTTGTGCTGCTGTCACCCACAGTTTGTCGCCCTCCACCTCCACCTCCAGCTCCAGCTGAACGCGGAATACCTCAGCCTGCTGCTGTTGGATGTTGGCTCTTTTTACGCAGAGGGATTTCTATTTTTCCTGAAGGATGATGGATCTCTAACGCGCTGCGCCCTGAATGAACCAACCGTGCGCTCTTCTTTTTTCTGTTTTTTTCCCCCCCTTTCTCTTTGGAGATGCTCTGATCGGAGCTTGTTGGGTCCGAATGCGCTGGATCGGGATATAATCTGAAGATCTTTTTTTGCTTTTCTGTTGTTGTTGTTTTGTTTTCTGCGTGGACACACACGGCTGTTCCCCCTCTGACACGGAGTGTGCGCCGCATCCATCCCGGAGGCGCGCGGGCTCACCATGGGGGACTCGATGTGGAGATATTATTTTGGAGTTTTCTTCCTCGCCTTCGAACTGGACTTGTGTCGGCCGCTCATTCTCGAGTCCATCTACTGGAACACGACCAACACCAAGTAAGTGCAGCGAAATGCGCACTCATCTTCGCGCAAAAAATAATTGTGAAAAAATTAACTGCAACATTTATTGCCGATTTATTCCCTCTTTCTCCACCAAATTCGATATTTATTTTATTTTTTTATTTCTTTATTTTTTTAAATAAAGCCGCTCCTCTAAAGCTTTTCTCTCACACGGATCATTCTGGTTGAATAAATCCACAATCCCGACCGCCAGTGTGGGAATATTTACGCGCAGAGCGGAGACGGAGCTCGATGTGCGGAGAAACGACGCGCACTTTGCGCTGCGCACTGCGGGGTGAATACGTCAAATGTCGCCGCCAGAAATATCAAAAATACACACAATTTATTAAACATAATTCCAACTTTAGGAATGTGAATGTATTGTGATGGAGCGTGAAGAGAACGGAGCCTGTTTCTGAGTGTCAGTTGGGCTCCAGCGGGCCTCTGTGGGTGTGTGTGTGTGTGTGTGTGTGTGTGTGTGTGCGTGTGTGCGTGTGTGTGTGTGTGTGTGGTTGTCGAAGTGTTTTCTCTGAACAATAAGGCGGATTTCAGAGTAATTTCTGCTGGAAATGTGGCCGCAGAGATAAAGCTTTATTCAGGCCGCTGCGCTGAATCCCGTCTCTGTAAGTAAAAGTTCAACTTGGACTCTTTTTCTGCGTAACTTCAGGAACAAATACGGTATTTTCTCCCCCCCGCCGTCAGAAATAAACGCTTTACTCCTCCAGTGATGCCAGAAGAGGTGTCTTTCTTGTCGTTTTTCTGTTTTTCTGCTGCTCTCTGCCGGCGGGGGCGGACTGGGTCCCGTCTTTGTGTCCGTTTAGTCACGGTCAAAACTCCAAACTGCGCCTCCCTGACGGCGAGATGGACTCAGTGGCGCAAAGCGACGCGCATTTCAAGCTCCAGATTGCGCCTTTACGAGCCAGTTTTGGTTCCAATCCGCGAGTTAAGAGTTGGTGAAGGTTTGAGTTTCTTAGTGTGGCGACTGATCACGGATTGGCGCTAAACTGCGCTGAAAACTGCGCGTTTTCTCTCGGCAAGCTGTGTTTTTTATTGTTAAAATGTGAACTAGTGAGTTTAAGTTCCGCTCATTTACAAAATCAGACTCTTTTCAGACGAATTAAATAAAACTGCACAGCAAACCTGCCGAATTGAACTCTTCTGGAGTTATTTTAACACCTGCAAATGTGAAAAATGTGCTAAAATAATTCTGATATGTCAGTTTTCTGGAAATTGACTCGACTGAACTTCAGCTTTGCATGTCAAACTGCCTGGTTGTTTGAAATTAGTAGAAAAATACCAATTTATGATACAGAAGCAGCAAAATAACCACTTTAACGCCATAACTGGCAGATTTTTGAGTTTTAATACTCTGGATGGTTGATCTAGGTTGTAGGGAGGAACATGAGGCTCGGATGATGGGAAAGAAAGAGGAAAATTAGCAAAAAATGACCAAATAGTGAAGGAAGAAGCCTTTAAGACCCAACCTGCAGCTGCAGTTCAGCTCTAACGTAAGGAAACCAACTGGAAACGTGATAATGTGTCCACCGCTGGAGCGTGTGGAGGCCTCAGAGTGGGAGTTTTCTGGACGAGGAGCTCAGAAGTCAAAGTTAAATCTGGATTTGCTGTAATCTATTTGACCTGAATACAAAGTTTCAACTTGTTTTCAGCATCCAGAGCACCAGAAACGAGTCACTTTGAATCAACCTGATTGGAACAGAATCACATTTTTCCTTCAATCATCATTAAATGCATCAAATTTACCAACCTCCACCATTTTCAGCCTGGAAATTAATCTGTAAAAGTCGGATTCGAGATGCAGAAATCGGAATAAATACAAAATTATATTCATTTTGATGAGTCATAAGATTAAAATTTAAAAACTGATCCCTAAACTCATTCAGTTACAGAGTGACTGCAGATGCAGACATGAAGGCGCTCCTCTAGCAGTCTGTTTTACTGTAAATTGGAAGAAGCCTCTGACTGAAGACAGTATCCGCTACCATATTTTTAAAGTGTGCACCGATTGCAGTTTTCTGGCCGATCACTTCAAAATGCCGATTCCGATTTTGGCCAAAACTGATATTTTTTGTCTTAAATGTTGCTAAAAATATCATGTTGCTAAAAAATATGCTGCGTTGACAACATTTATGGTGATTATCATTAACTACAAACTTGCAGAAAGGAACGGTCAGTCAATAAAATCGGCTTCATTTTTAGTGCAAACATCTTAATACACTTTAAATAAGGCAAAACTGACTTATGAGAAACTTTTTAGCAAAATATATCAACTTTTTAAAGTCAGTAATTCACTGGCAATGATAATATTTTAGTTATAAAATGAAAAATTGTCATGTTATAAGTACATAATTAACTTTTTTTTAATCAGTATTAAGGAATTACAGACCTTAAAAAAAGTGGTAAGATTTGAGGTTTTTTGCAGCGAGCCGATCACCGGTCCCTCAAACTTCAGGAGATTTTGGCTGATTTATCTTTGCATCCTTTAGGGGTTTTTTTTTTCAACTTTTTATGTTGATTGTTTTTGAGAAAAAACAGGAATTTGTGAAAATCAGCTGAACGCAAATCGGTCCAGGCCAAAACCAGCAGCAGATCGGTGCATCGGATCGGTTAGCGTCGGGTTTTTAGCGCTCTCTCTTCTGGTTTTTATGGTCTAAACTTTAAGTCTCGGTTCCAGCTTAATGTGTGTGTGTGTTTCTCCGTCGATTAAACCTTATTGTTGCTGGTCTTTTTTAAACGAGCCTCGTCAGAAAAACAAGAGAGTGACCCCTGCTCACATCACCGCGCCTCCTCCAACCGCTAATCCATTTTGTAGCTGGGAGGGAGAAACAAAAGAGAGCCCCGCTTTACACGGGATATGGAAACGCAGCGCTGCCTCTCCTCCGCTGCAGTTCATTAAGAGATTACAGAGGAGCCCCAAAGGCCCTTTGTGACCGGGCAGCGGCGGGGGCACCTCAGGGGTCCTTTTCTAAACCAAGGATTTTCTTTTTTTTTACTTGCATAAAAGTTGTCAGGTTCTTTTTTTTTCTTTAAAACAGGAGAATTAATCCAAGACTTTTCGTTTTTAGAGCCCAACTTTTGTCTAAAAGAGAAGAAGAAGAAAAAGTTAAACTGGGGAAGAGTTTTTTTTTTTGCTGCTGCGTCTCTCAGGGGAAGGAGGGTAATTATGTCTGGGTCTGGATTACAGGATGAAAGGTAGAGGGGAGTAAAGACCCCGTTTCTCTCTGCAGAGATCTGCATGGATTAACCCCTCGCTGCAGCCGCGTCGGTCTGAATCCGTAATGAACCGCTGCAAAAACGCTGCAAAAACGCTGCAAAAACACCAAATCAAGCCAAATATCTTTGGTCACGTTTCATCTTAGCTCACAAAACTAACTTCTAAAACTTTTCAGCAAGACAAAGCAGCTTGTTTTAGGTCAATAATTCCTTAACAGAGACGAAAAAGGCCAATTTTTTCACTTTTCTCTCATGTTTTCAGGGTAAAATCTGCAACTAGTATTTTTAAATCAATTTTAAGGAAATATTGACTTTAATCAAACTCCTAAAAGTTACTTGTAAATTTTGTCTTATTTCAAATTTACACAAGAAACATGTTCAAACATTATTCATTAATATTTATGGAAAAGTTCAACCGGCAGATTATTTCACTCAGAACAAAATAAAAATATCAGCAGTGTAACAGATAGATCTAAATATTTTATCAATATTCAGTAACTATTGAGGATTATTGAGAGAAAATGTATTTCAAGTGGATTAAGATATTTTCATAAGAAACTAGAGCAAAAATACTGGGTAAGATTTTGTGTTTTTGCAGTGTGGAGTGAAGGAAAGGAGCCGTACACTGTAAAAACACAACATCTAACCTAACACGTGTGTGTGGCTTCTAGTGCAAATATCTTAGTACATTTAAAATAAGACAAAACTAACTAAACTGTAACTTTTCTTTGAGATGTAGGAGCTTGTTTAGAGTCAATGATTCTTTAATAATATTGTAGTTAAACTGGCAGATAATTTCAGCTGTAAAAATAATGTTTTTCTATGTTATAAACTGCAAGTGGAACAAGTACTTTTCAATTAATATTAAGGAATTATTAACTGCTTTATCTGGCTGCAGAGTTGCTTGTAAGTTAGTTTTTGCCTTATTAAGATATTTACAGGAGAAACTACATAAAAATGCTTGGTAATATTTTCTGTTTTTGCAGTGTATTCATGTTTTTCCACCTTTGAATCAGTTTTTCATGAAAAATCCCTTAAACTCAGACCTGAGCTGCTGCGTTGGTGTCGTGTTGAGGAGATTTGATGAGGCGTTCAGAACAGGAGCTGGAAATGTGCGGCTGGACGTAAACATGGCGGAAAAGCAGGTGAGCAGGACGAACTGGAAGCCTGAGGAGCTTCATTAAAACGTCACTGGATGTTTTTTACAGCCTGATCCGTGTTAAACTGCTCCCGGCTCTTTGATTCGGGAATATTTATGGCGGGATTGGGAGAAAAAAAAGACGTTTTAGGAAGACTTTAAAGGGCCAAGCGTGCCTTAAAGCCTGTTGGTGGGTGGCGTGTGTGTGCGTGTGTGTGTGTGTGCGTGTGCGTGCGTGTGCGTGTGTGTGTGTGTGTGTTCAACACATTTACAATCATGAGAGGGAATGCTGTAATTTGTTTTCCACCCCTCCCTCCTCTCTCCGAGCGGTTTTCCGTGACCTTTTCTCTTTCTTCCTTCGCTTTTATTGCTCCAGTCTGCAGCCGTCCTCTCCGCCTCTCGTCTTCGTCCTTTTGGGACGTTTCAGTTTTTATTTATTTATTTGGCTTTTCTCCTCCTCTGTCAGCGTTTATTGAGCGTTCTCGTTATGCAGCGGTTTGCAGATCAGGACACGGTGTGTGAGCGAAGACAAAAAAATTTAAATAAACAAAAGGAAAGAAAAACAGGAATAAATACGGAGCAACACAGCCTGGATTTTACTGCAAAAGCTGAAAACAGGAACATTCTCAGAGTGAAATCACGTCGTTGTTTAGATTCCTTCAATGATTTTCAATCCGTCTCATTATTCTTTAACTACACTGCAAAAACACAAAATCTTACCAAGTATTTTTCTTGTGCAAATCTCTTAGTTCACCTAAAATAAGTCAAAATTGAACCAAAAGTTGATGCAGGAGTTTGTTTTCAGTGAATGATTCTTGAATATAATTTAAAAAGTAAATAGTTCAACTGGCAGATTATTTAAAGACATTTTTCTATGTTACAAGTGCAACAATCTGCAAGTGAATCTAGTAATTTTTTAAATTATGTTAAACAATTATTGACTTAAAGCAAAATCCTATTTCACTCCTAAGTTAGTTTTGTTTTATTTTAAGTCTACTAATATATTTGCACTAAATTAGACCAAAACTGAATATCGTTTACATTGTTTTTTTTTTTTTTTACAAATGCAGCTTTTTGCTTTGCTTTGCTGAGAAAGCAAAGCAAAAAGTCAATAAATAGACTAATAATAACAATGTAATTGTTAACAAGTAAGTATGGGAACTTTTTTTAAGTCAATAATTCTTCAATATATATTTAAAAAACAAAGTTCTAGTTTCACTGGCAGATTATGTCACTTATAACCACATTATTCCACTTCAAAGTGGGATAATGTGTCAGTTGAACCAGAACTGGGTTGCTAGGCGACGGGCTGGGCTCGGCTTTGGTTGCTAGGAAACGGCTCAGAATAAGTGGAATATTCTGCCAGTGAAACCAGCACTTTTTATAATCAATATTCAACAGTTACTTACTTAAACCAGCTCCTGCATTTTGCTGAAAAGTTAGTTTGATCTTATTTCAAGAGAACTAATATATTTGCACTAAAAAAGAACAAAAATTCTTGGTAGGATTTTATGTTTTTTCAGTGTAAGACAAATTTTTAAATGATTCAGCTTCTGGTTTTCTGTTTTTATAGAAAATATGAACTAAAGGATCCATTAGAAGAAGAATCAGTACATTTGTTCACTGAAAAACTTTCTCAGACACAAAAGAAGTTAAATATTAATTGTTAAGAATTGTTCAAAAACTTGGTCACTTGATTTTTTTCCAATCATTTCTTTTAAATTCAATAATTTGTAAGCAGGTTTTGTAGTAACAATAGCTCAAACTGAAGTAAAAAGTCAATGAATTCACTGTGACCCGCAGAAAATATGGAGCAAAGTAAATTCCCTATCAGTTCAATAAAGAGCGTCGCTTTTAAACGTCAAATTCTGTCCCATTTAAGATTTTAAGTCCCACAAACGAACCCGGATTATGACAGGTCTTCCTCCCAGTCTGGTCTGGGAGAATCTGGGAACAAGCAGAAGTCCGGCGGACTGCGAGGGAAAAATTCACGAGGGCAGATCAGGAACAATGAGCTGCTTTAGATAAGATGGGGCTGTGGTCCATTAAAGGCTTTGTGTGCAGTAAAAATGTTGTGGGAGTCCGAGCGGAGATGCCAGGAGAGCGGGAACACGATCCCCCTCTGAAGCACCTGTTTGGATCAGCTGCAGCGTTTTTTGAGAGCTTTCTGGACAACCAGCTAAAATGGCGTCACGGCGTTTTCATTCACATCGGAGACGCAGCGGGTCAGGACCCAAATTACTCTACAAACTATTTAAATGTGATCCAACAGGCTGCTGAATCAAACTCATCATTTGTTTTTGGTAAATAAATAATGATAGTGGAATATTTTTATAATTTTGGGTCTATTTTTGAAAAATATTTGAAACGATTAATCATATTAATCGTGATTAATCAATTGTTGAAATAATCCTCAACTAATTTAGTAATAGATTAATCGTTAACTGAGTAATGCAGACTAAAAAAGGCACTTTGCTGAAAGAATAACTTATTTAGAGCAGTAATTACGCCAAAGTTATACTTTTCCTGTAAGTATTTTCTACCCAGGACTCCTAAAGTTGCATTTTTAGCTTCACCTCCTATTAAACACATTTTGTTGTCCAATTATTAATTTGTTAATCCAAACAATAAGCAGATAATCCCTACACTGTATTGATGTTAAACCAAGTAGAAAAGGCCGAGCTTTTCATATTTTTATAGACTTTATAAATATTTTCTTAGCTGCTGATGCATCTTTACTGTAATCAAGCTAAAGGGAATGTTGTCATTGCATTTTAATAAAATATTTATTTTCTTAATAAATTATTTGTTTTACATTTTTATGAATGTCTAATATTGCACAAAAAGGGCTTAAGTGGTTAAATAAAAAATATGCTGAATGAATATTTTTTTTTTGTCAGATTAATTGATTAATCGTCAGAATAATTAGAATAATTGAAAGTTCCAGTCGAAGCTTTACGTTATTTTTAAAGTAGACTGAAATTGAATAAAGTTTCACTTATGAACAGGTTAAACTGATGAAGCAAGTATTACTAAATAAAATGGTTTTTTGTATTTGTATGATCAGTTTTGGTCATTTTTAAATGACTTCTTGCTCTCATCAGTTTAAACTTTGAGGTTTTCCAGATTTGCTGCCCTTTCAGGAGAAGATTTTTACTTCAGAGCCAGAAATCCTTGTGAGCCTCTCAGAAATGATAGTTGGATTAATGATCAGTTTATCCAGTCCGTCGTGCCAAATCCTAGTTTTTGTTTATCCGGCTCTCTGCGGACTCCGAGTTCCAACTTGTTCTGAATCTACGAAACGAGATTTTCAGATTGTTTTAACAGCCGCTTCTAGTTTTTCTTGTCTTTTTTTTACACTTTCAGTCCTCAGATCTGTTTGTTTCAGACATCAATTACTTCATATTTATCCCACAGACATCCAAACACAGCCTGGAGGTTTTCCCACTCCGGGACGCTTCACATCCTATCACCACCTCCTCATTTCTGCATACCGAGAGGATTTTATTCCTTATTCCCAAACGCACTCAGAATGTCAGCCAAGATAACCTCGCAGCATGAGCTTCTTCTCCTCACTGACTCTGAACATTATTAGTTATTCATTAATTATTTAGGTTTGGAAAAAATTTGAAGATATTCAGCAAATGAAAGCATCCTGAAGTATCCAGTTCTGTTACTGTTATTTTATTTTTAGATAAAATCAACGTAAAACTTCCTCATACCTGAATTCTGCCTCCTCACAGGCAGGGGGCGACACTTGCCATTCAGTATCTGTTAAAATCTGTTGTAAAATCCCTTTTCTTGCTAGATTTGAGGCTGCTGACAGAGGCGACCCTAAGAGGGGGGCAGAAGGGGCCATGACCTCCCATGGAGGTCTTCACTGGATCATGTAGAAAATCGCTTTTAGTTTTTAGTTCACGCAAAAGCATGCAGAGTCGTCTTCTTCTGTCTAATCATAAACATAAAAATCCAATAAATAAATACATTAATAAATACATAATATGATTACTTCTACTGAAAAAAATTACCATAAAGTAACAAAATTATGAGAATATCAAAATATTACGAGAAGAAACTCGTACAACAGCAAAGCCAAAATAAGAGAGTCAAAAATGAAAAAAGTCAGAGATTAAGCTCAGAAGTTTTTTAAAAAAGTGGAAATTTCTGATTTGGAAAATTAATACATTTGCTAGCAAAAATGTTAGAAAATGTTAGACTGTAATTTTTTATTTGTTTACTTTTTCTACAAAATTGTCGACTTTTGGAGCTCAGAGTTTTCTTTCTCTTCTCCGGTCAATTTCTGAGACTAATGCCAGAATTTCTGAGTTTTGTTTTCCGGCAAATTTTTGACCTTTAAATTATGTCTGAGATTAATCTCAGTCCCAGTTCTTTGGCAGTTTACGATTTTTTTTTTTTCTGTCTCCGATGACCCTAATACGCCGCTTCAGGAACCTCATGCTGCGACGCAAGTCGATGCTTCACTCAGACACATAAATGGACGTTGCACACATAAAGGCAGCAGCAGCAGCAGCAGCAGCCTAGAGGCCAGTTTCCAGTGACCGCCCCTCCGTCCCTCCGTCTCCTTCAGACTCGTAGAGGACGATGGCAGATGGCGCTGCGAGGCGAAGACATAGAGTCACTCTCTCCCTTCGCCTCTGTTTCTCCTGAGCCTGCCGCTGGATGCAGCGAGCCGCCGCTGAGCGCATCCCTGCGGGTGGCACAGAAAGAGAGAGAAAGAGAGAGAAACGCCACGGCCTAGTTAGCTGCTGCTGTTTGCGACTCGCAGCTGCCTGAAGCAAACAAGGTGATGTTTGGAGAAGAAATGCAGCGGTTTCAGGAGCCCTGATGGTTGATCATTTGGATTCTTCTGATAGAAACCTTGTGAGAAATCAGAGCTAAAAATCACCAAAAAGAGGCAGCTCTTATATAAATCCGTTTGATACTAAAAGTTGTTTTTTCCCCATCAGCAAAGTCAAGATTTTACGCCTGAAATAATAGACTTTCTGTTTTATTCCCATGGCTTCCAGTTAGTTTCACTTTTATGGAATATTCTCTCCCAAATATATGGGACCGAAGCTCCTGCTATTCTGAGAGAAAGACTCAGAATAAACACAACCAATGTTGAACAGTTTAGTTCTATATTGATTAAATTTTGTTAATCAATATAGCTCATTCTCAGATAATGAGATTTTAGTGTTTCATGATGTCTGGCCATGCGGCCTAACTCAGCGTTTACACTTGCACGTGAAAATGACTGCAAACAAATGCACTATTATACAATTATATATGTTTGAAAAGCAAAAGGAGAGCCTCCTGCACAACCAACAAATCATTTCTAAATAGTAAATCAGCAACAACAAAAAATAAACACTTCTCTTTTCCAGCAGCCATTGTACAGTGCACACAGTGGTAAAACCAGCTGACCAAATGTGTTGGCGTTAGCTTGGGTTGCTAGGTAACGGTTCAGTGTGACTCAACAACCGAAACCAAAAACATAAACTTATTATCCAACAAAAAAAGCTTTTTTAAAAACCCCAGCAACATGTTTTTACATCTGATTTTCTTATCTGGTTAAAAATGTATTTTTAACACAATTTTACTCAAAACATCCAATTGAAGAAAATTTATTCATCCTCCATTTGCAAAAGATTTATGCTTTTTTTTTTTCATTTTAACCCCCAAATTTTTAATTAAATGTTTATTTTCTTTAAGAATGTCGATCACTGTTTCGATGCTTTCTGTAGGTTTTATGATGTTTTGAGATTTTACCACTGAATGTTCGTCTTAAAGTCTCACGCAGGTTTCTGTGATATTTGCAAAACCCTTTTTGATTTAAACCAATTTCATTGCTGCAACTTCATGTCCATAAAAGTGCTTTGGCATTTTTATCTACTTTCATTCAATTTGCTCTCCACTCCTACAGGACTTAATGTTTTCTGTCAAATCGCTCCAGACTGCAGAGAGCCTACACCAAAACGCTCATTATGATGCAGCTCTGAATTTATATTTCAAAACTCCAATTTGGATAGTTGAAATCTGCTGCAAACACTGTAGGCACATAAAAATGTCCCAGAAGTTTCCACTTCCTTCTGTTAAAAAACTTTTCACTTTACTGTTTATAAAACGGGACACTTTGTTTGAGCCTTGTGTTTCTGTTTGTGCTGCTCCTCAGAAAGGGAGGGAATCTCCAAAGCAACCAGCATTTTCTCTGACTCAGGAGCTTTTCATTCTTAATTTTAACCAGTCAGAGGAAGGTTCTGGTTCCTAATGCCTGAAACAGAAGGAAGTTGATATTTGTTGGATCTCTGGGCAGCAGATGCCTTTTCCGACTTTAGCTTGTTGAAAAATGCTCCAGTTTTTTCACCTCGTTTCCAAATGCTAAAATTAAAGCCAACTTGTTTTCCCCATCAGTGGCACTAAATAGGGTATGCATCTGGTTGTTCTCAAATCGGTAATGTTGCTTTTAATCGGACATTGACGTCATCACAGCAGAAGAAGCCGGACTGGATGTGAACAGTGGCTGAATATCATAATTATGATATTATGAAAGTTGCAGTTTTTCTTTCTTTGTATTAGCTTCCTTCATCTTTTGTTTTGTTTTCGCGTGCAGGTCACTGGGGATATAAACCGTCTTATTACATTTGCATTTAGTTCGTAGAGTGAATGACCATGTGAAAAAAAATTATTTTCATACAAATAACGTAGGCTGAGGCTGAAAAACGCATCACGATATGAGCGTTTCATATTGGTCCATATCGATAATTATTGATTCGATTTTTGTTTTAAATACTTGAAATTCTGGCGAGCTCGTTCTGTGACCTTTTCTGTTTTAACCCAAGTTAAAACAGAAAAATAGTCATTGTGCTGTTGTTTATTTTTAAGCGCTTGTGAAGCAAGTGCTTATTATTATTATTATTATTATTATTATTATTACTATTTACAAATGATTCCTGACTTTCCACTTACAAAAACTATTCAACACTATAAAGAAAAACCTTAAACTGCACAAGTTACTCAACAAGTGGTTGCTAGGCAATCAGAAGTTACTTTAAAAGTGGTTGCTAGGCAACCAGAAGTTACTTTAAAAGTGGTTGCTAGGTAACCTAAGAGTGAGTGAGGTAGTTGACTCTACCGACCTTGCTTGGCTGGCTGTGAGGAAGCCTTTCCTCTGCCTACGTTTCCCAGAATGCTGTGTGGTTCTGGATTGGAGTTCAGTGAAATGATCTAAATTTTTTCGGCTGTATAATCTATTGATATTGATCACCTGCCTGTCACTTTACTGTTAATGATTTATTGTCCAGCCCACACGTGAATGTAGCATCATATTCAATTTCGATGGTCAGCCGTCATCCAAAATGGCCGACCTTGGCCACCGCAGTAACACCTTCCCTTCTTCTCTTCCAGATTTGTTCCGGGCCAAGGCGTGGTTTTGTACCCACAGATCGGGGACAAGCTGGACATTGTGTGCCCGCGCGTGGACGGCGGGGTTGTCGACGGCGTGGAGTATTACAAGGTGTACATGGTTCCCAGGGAGCAGCTGGAGAGCTGCACCATCACCAAGGCCGACACGCCGCTGCTGAACTGCGTGAAGCCCGACCAGGACGTGAAGTTCACGCTGAAGTTCCAGGAGTTCAGCCCCAACCTGTGGGGCCTCGAGTTCTTCAAGGGGAAGGATTACTACATCATCTGTGAGTGTTCAGGAACGTATCCGGGTTACTGAGGCCCTAATCTCAGGGATTAGGGCCACTGAGAAAATAATAATTAGTTTCTTCTCAAAAATTTTCTTTAATCTCACTATTCTAATCTAACTCTCAGAATTTAGACTTTTCCCCCCAAAATTCTGATGTTTTTTAACAAAATTCTCACTTTAATCTTTAGAATTTGATCTTTAATCTAAGAAATGTGACTTTTTTCCCCTCAAAATTATCATTTTATCTCATATTCTGATTTTAATATGAGAAAATGACTATTTTTCTCATAGTTCTAATCATTTCAGAATTCTGATTTTTTTCAGAATTCTGACTTTAATCTCAGAATCCCAGTGTTATTCTCAAAACTCTAATTTTACTGTCTCAAATTATGACTTTCATCTGAGAATTCTGTCTTTAACTTAAAAATCTGGACAATTTTTCCACAAATTTTTACTTTAATCTCAGAATTCTGGTGCTAATGCCAAAATTCTGACTTCATTGCCTCAAATTCAAACTTGTGTTTTTTCTCATATTCTGTCTTAATCTGAGAATTATTTGACCTCAGAAATCAGACTCATTTCATAATTCAGTTTTTCTTTGAATTCTGACTTTTTTTCTCATAATTTTGTCTTTAATCTTTTGTCATACGCCGTCAGAATTCTGATAAATCGTCAGAATTTTGGACATTTTTCCCAGCGTCCCCTGACCCTCCTCCAGATAATCCGCCCTCGGAGTCGGTGTGTGTTTAGCTGGTGGCCAGCAGGTGTGTCCACTCCGCCTGGCTGATTTTCCTGCGATTTGCTAATGCCATCCTGAGAGGAAGCTCTGACGGGGTTTCTGCGCCGGCCCCCTGGTTTGAAACATGGGAGGCGGACTGAACCATCTGTGTGGCGCCGATGGGGGGCGGCTGCGTGTGCAGGGGGGTTGAGCTGCAGATCGGACCATCTGCGATCCTCTGCCACCGCCATCTGTGAGCTGTCACAGTGGGGAAGGCCGTATTTCTTAGAGGGAAGAAAGGAGAGCAAGGCGTTTGCTTCAGACTCTGCGGTTTGATCCGGGTTACCTGCACGGCGATGCGCGCCTGAACGTCGGCGTGAGAGCAAATGGAGCGGATCTGGTTCTTCTTTAGGGGCACAGGAGGATGAGCAACGTCTTGATTTACACATTTTTTGGTTTTCGAAGTTTTAATTTTGGAAAATTACTGGGCTTCCATAGTTCTGTGATGTCACCGCGCCAAGGGCGGCCATCTTGTTTGACAATAGTTTGAATTGAGGTCTACAAAACAGCAAAAGTTTAATTGTCTACTTAAGAGTTAGGCAAAGATTGTACTCCAGTAAAAGAGGCTCTACTTCAAGTAAAAAGTTCAAGAAATGACTCAGTATTCGATAAGGACTGAAGTTCTGAGGAACGAATCAAAATATCATTTATTGTTTAAAAATGACATCAGCAGATGGACCAAAACACACATAAATATATCAAAATGAATATAATTCATATAAATAACATAAATACAACATAATAAAATCAAGCAGAATCATTCAATTTAAAATTTCTGACAAAACGGCATGCTGATTAATTTTTAGTTAAAACATGTTTGTTCTTCGTTCTGTAAAGTTACTAATCAGAGTATCGATTTTAAAAGCAGCTATACTGAATAATAAAGTTACTCAAGTCAAAGAACAGAGTAGCAGAAATACTCACAGAAGTAATAACTGAAATAAATGTCACTTCTTGAGAATATTTTCTGTCATTTCCTTTAAAAAAAAAGAATAAAATTGGATCTGGTATAAAAGCACCTGTCCAAATCTTTAATTTTCTCTTGCTGCGTGTTGGGAAAAAAAATCCCCTCCATGCAGCTGCTGATTCGACAAGTTGGAACAAAAAGATCGGTGGGAAACATCAATTCGGATCTTAAGTAAGTCGGGCTGAAAATCCAATTTTCCTGCAGATTCTCCTCTGCTGATGCTCTCAGCTCCTTGATGCTTAAAATGGGACATGAAGAGCAGCTTCTGAGCTGAAACGCTCACAGACAGGTAATGAAAACAGGTGCAGACCACAGGAAACGTGCAGGCGACTGGGATCATTCTGGGTTTTTACATAAACCGCACACAACCTTTTAATATTCCATGGTTTTCACTCCTTTTGTATTGATTTATTAAGGGATTATGATAAAAATAAATTAGTGATCTGCTGCCGTTTTCTATTTTACATAATTAGATTCACTGATGAAAGATTTTGTGGCCAATTTTGTTAATCTCTCAGATTTGGGTGCTATAAATAGCAGCCTTAAGCTTTTTAAATTCATTTACTCTAAATATAGAAACTCATGAGGAGCCCTGCTGGGATTGATGATAAAAACATTTTATTAGCTCTGAATTTATTTTTATTTTTCAAAATATTCTTATTAGAGCTAAAGAGATTACAATAAATACTAATTTTATTGAACATAAGCACCTATTGACACACTTATAAATATAATATTGACAAATATTTATTAAAAAATACACTAGTTTCAGTTTTTCTTTTTTACAAAATGAAAAAATAAAACGGCTCTGCATTTATATCTAAAAAAAAAAGTGTTTATATTTTAAGCTCTCCTTGAAATCTTCAATTAGCATTATTAGCATAGCAGCTAAATTAGCAGCCTGAATGAGCAGCCAATGTGGCTCCATGTCAACAAAAGAGCATCTTTTCTAGAAACTTTCCAAGATTTTTATGTTTCCTCTAAACATTTTACGGCTCTGGAAATGGTGAATTTTTAGTCTTTTTTTCTCTCTGACTTCCACACTGAAGATTGTTATTGCCACTGCGACCTGTATTTTAGCTTTTAGCCAAGTTGATTTCTCCTCAATCTTTTCAGATTGTTGATGGAGTCCTAAATCTGATAAAATATGATCGATTAAAACATAATAATAAGAATAAACAGTAAACTGGTGATTAATTTGTTTCCTGTGCAACGTGATGTTTCAGTTGCATGTTGCTTTTTGACTTATTTGCTTCGAAACACTTCATTAGCTGAAATATGTTGTCTGGCAGGTTGCAATGCAAGAGAAAGGACCATTTCTTTAAACATATTTGAGTCCTGAACCAGCTCTACTGGTCTCAGTTTTCTCTGCAAAACCTGCAAAGAACAACAAGTTCTACTTTGCTGTTTTTTTAAGATTCGTGTGAACGTCTGAACCGAACTAGCAGCTATTGTCAGCTAATTAGATTGAGCTTATTGTGTTAGTTCAAACTTCATGAGAACTAATTTTGAATCTAAATTTATGATTGTTTTGAAAAAATAAAAGTTCATGAGATTACAAACTAGTTAGCCTCGAGAGTAAGTCATGCATTAGCTCTGTTTATTTATATCTGTTTAATGAAATTAATGCTCTTCTATTCACGTTCATAAAATGTATGTTAATTTGTCTGGATTTCCAGAAAAACCGTCTGATCGCTACTTCCAGCTTTGGCTGTGAGAGAGAAAAGTAAAGAGAAATTTCAGCCACTTTGAAAGCAGTAATTAAGGATGGTTAATCCTTAATAAAGTCTTTATTAAAGACTCTAGTTAAATAAATTCCTGTACTGTTATTTCAGAAGGAATTACACTGCAAAAACAGTACAATCATGAAGCTTTAATGGTTTAAATGTTTAAAATTTAATGGGAATTGAACAGACTCAACAGTCAGCGTTGGGGATAAATGTTGCCTCGTTTACAGAAAATTCAATTTTCAGCAGATAATTTTTTTTAAATACTTCAGAAACAATAAAAAACAGAATCATTAAGTTCAAATTTCTCCAAAACCTGAAAGAGAATCAAAATCCTTTTTGTCATTGATGTAATTCCGCTGTTGGCCTGAGGGGGTGCTGTTTCTGCATCTTTTGTCCCAATTTGTGTTGAAAAGCAGTGACGAAATCGCAGATTTTTCTATAATTAAGCTGTAATTTCTCAGTTAAAATAGCCCAGCCACTGCCGCTGGTGTGTGTGTGAGTGTGCGTGTGTGTGTGTGTGTGTGTGTGTGTGTGTGTGTGTGTGTGTGTGTTCTGACAGCAGCATCCAGGACCCATCAGACTGTGACAGCGCCTCAGAAAAGTTCACCGCCAGGGTTTCATTAGTCTCTTGGAGTGAGCACTCAATACGTAATTAATTAAGCGCCGTTTAATCCTCCATTTCTCCACACAATCGGCCTCACATCGCTTGTGCGGATCTGAGGCTCGACCGATTGGATTAACGTTGCCTCCTTTGACTTGGCTGCCAAACACTTCTGGGCTTTTTTCATTTCAAATCAGCAAGCGTCGATGACGTACGGAAAGCGACGCCGTTTCCGTTTTCGGGCGGATTTGTCGTGTGCGTCTCTGTTTTTTTTTTTTTTTAAAGTGCACAATGGTGCCACAGTCGAGTGCAGACGGGGCTTGATGTGATCCTTTGCGGCAGCGAGGCCCGAAGCCGAGAGACGAGCGAGCCGGATGATTACGTGCGCCGAGGAGGAGGGAGAGAGAGACGGATGAATACAGGGGGAAAGGGGCCAGAGAGAGTGACGAAAGAGAGCTAACGAGGGCGAGGAAAGAGAGCTAAAGAGAGGAAGAGGAGGGCAGGAGAAGGACGAAGCTGCAGCGACAGTCGGAGGGAAATCTGACCAGCCAGGGAATAAAATGGGCCTTTTTTGGTTAATTCACACAATCATTGGAATAACAAAAACAAATGTGCTGAATGGAAAGAAGATGATTTTGAAAAAACTTGTGTTTTTGCTCCAGAATAAGTGCTTTTTTTTATTTTGGTGATGAAATTATTTCACAAAACTGCAACAGAACCCGCTGATTCATTCACCTGTAAAAACACCAGAATCCTGTTTTTTTCTGCATTAGCAGAATATCGGCATAGTTTTGTATGTTTGCAATGGAAACATGGCAATTTCGAAAACGGTGGTGACATCACACGAGTCACATGATTCACAACATGGTGTTGCTACTGGCAGAAACCACAAAGAAGACGACAGGAAGCAGTGAAACGATGATGGCGTTTTTAATAACTACGTGTGATTTTAGTTGCGTTTCTTATTTAACGGAAACATCGCAGAAGTGTGACGGTTTCCTTCAACAAAGTTTCTCAGACATTTGTAGTGGACATTGAAATGCTTGACTCAGCTACAGTCCCAGTGTGGGAAATATTCACATGCATTTCTTCTCCTGCACCTTAAATTAAATAAACTCCTTTCAGTGGCGCACTAATTGGATGTTAAATCCAACCCAAATGGATTCAAACAAAAGGTTCTAAGTGGGTTTTTCCCTTCTTCCCCTGCTGATTAGAGATGGTTGTTAGGCAGCTTTGGTATTCGCGGTGACCCGGCTCTCTCGGGGGGTCGCAGGGGTCCTGAAAGGGACCGAAGGCGCCTGCTGTCACGGCCGATTACCGCGCACCGCCGTGACGGGCATTAACCAGCCTGTAACCTCCGCTCTGTGGCGATGTCCTCACGCTCTGCGTTTAGATCATCGTCCCCGAATCCATCCTGGTTCTGTCCATCAGGGCGCCTCCTCTGTTCTGACCCGATCCGAAAGGCTGCCAGTACTTATTGCATTGTGTGTTGGTTGCACACAGGAACAGGGCAGCGGCCCAGGGCGCCAGTGTTTTGGGGATGGCTCAAGGTTTTTCTTCTTCACCGCAAAAACATGAAATCTCGTTTCAAGTGCAAATATCTGATTACATTAGAACTAATTCACAAGTAAACTTTCAGCAAGACACTGAGATATCTTAATATGGATGAAAAAGTTCCATTAGCAGATTATTTCACTTCCAACATGTGCAAAATATCTTGTTTCAAGTGAAGTAATCTTCCAGTGGAACTAGATTTGGGTTGCTAGGCAACAGGCTGGGCTTGTTAAGGAATTATTTACATATAACAAGCTCCTGTATGATGCTGAAAGGTTATTCATAAATTACTTTTGTCTTATTTCACGTCTACTAGAAAGTAAACAAAAGTACTTGGTAAGATTTTAATGATTTAATGTTTTCTTTAATGATTGCAGGTTTTGTAAACATTGCACAGAAAACTCAAGTACAAATTGTGTTATTTGTACTTATGAGTACAAATAACTCATTGTGTTTGGATTTTTATTCATATTGACAATATCCAAGTATTTGTAAATTATGAAGGTATAGCCAATTTCCTTGGAAACAAGATGGAGTTCTTAAACTGCATCAGTTCATCCCTGCCAATGTATAGTTTTTACCTACTAATTTATTGTAATTTGTGTTAATAAAACTAATTTTTCCTGAGTGGATGGGGGGCTAAAAGTGTCTCCACCTCAGAGCCCCACATTCCTGTAAATCTGTTCCTGCACAGGAAACATAGCAGCTTGGTTTTATTAGTTTAATATGAATTTCTTCTATAATGTGAGGAAATGGTGTCGATTTTCCAATTTGGATTTTTCTATTTTATGGTACAAAACACCGGAAAGCGTTTTAGGAAGTCTCTATCCCAAAACAATTGACTGCCTTGTTAAAATGGCTGATTTTCCGGCCTCTTGATTTGACAAACAGCAGAAAATGAAACTGAACTCAGAGGAAGCCGAGGAGGTTGACGTGTCCAGGATTTTAAACACATTCGTTTCTTCCTTTGCTCGGATCTGCTTAGGACCAATCTCTCTCTCTCTTTCTGTCAGAGTAGCCATTTTGTTAGCATGTTGATGCTACCGTTAGCATCAACAGTAAACCAGACAAAATATTCATATCTTGTCAGTGTTTATTTTCTAAAAACCCTCAGAATGAAGCTGTTCATTTAAAATAGGTGGAAGTTTCTCAATTCTCTAAACATGAAAGTTGCGTTAATGTTGAAAATAAGCTGCTTATATGTTTTAAAACCATCTTTTTCTCTTGTAGCCGCTACTATTACAATTCCTGCTCAGATTGGGCATGAATTTAACAATCATAAAGGAAGTTTTAGATAAAAAAAAAAAAAACTCAGTTCTTTTGTTAAATTTGGACTAAATCAGCGGTGACCTTTGGTTACCTAGCAACAACATGTTGAGTAACTGGCGCAGCAGCAGTTTAAGGTTTCTTCACAACTGCTTAAAAAAAACACAGTGGGGAGTGAAAACTGTGGATGAAACAGAAAATGTCATGCGTCCAATTTGGGAATATTTGAGATATTTAAAACAAAAACTAATCAATAACTGTTTATCGATATGAATACTTATATTCTGATATGTTTTTTTTAAACCAGTTTTCTTTCTAATATTCACTGTAAAATTATTAAATATTGTAAGACGTAGCAGCTATTGATCAAATATATGGAAGAAAACACAAAATAACTCAGTCAGAACGGCATAAAATCAATCAACAAATGGTGAATCATGGTATTCCTTGTCTGTCCAAAGCAAATGAATGAAATGTTTTATTTTTCCTGCCCTCTTCCTGGAGTTTTACCGAAATTCATTTCGGAGGTGCTGGGATTAGTCGGTTCCAGCTCTCCTGTCCAGCTTGGCCCCGTCTGACTGGACCGAGGAGGGCCAAGTCATTCAGCCAGCCTGAGCCGATTCAACAATCACATTCTGTTTAAATCCAAGTCAGGCCCGCCGAGACTGCAGCCCTGGCACCGACCCCGCCGTGTTTTTATCCCGCATTCAAAAGGGGAAACAGGAATTTTAAGTTGAAAATGTTGCTGATTTTTCCGCAGAATCAGAAGCTTCTGTGAAGTGGGAAATGTTTTCTTTCCCACCACGTGAACTCTGACCCCCTTCCCAACGCTTCTCTGCCGTTAAGATGTTCGGGGCGTCCCTGCCGGATTGTCGTGTGTTTAGCTAACAGGTTTATGAAGGAAAACACACAAACACGCAGAGGAAGAGCGGGGGGTGGGATCCTGTAAGCAGCTTTGTCCGTAATGTGCTTCAGGTCAGCGAGACGAGGAGCCCGGTCCTCGTTAGCATGCGCTGCGCATCCGCTAACATCGCCATCTTACTGAGGCAGGAGGATTCAGATCAAGATGATTGGTAGCAGCAGGGAGGGAGAAAAGGAGAAACTGAATTCCCAGCCACGATGGATCGAGGTGGGATCCGAAAGATCTGATGGGCAGATAGGAAGGGAGGAGAGGAAGCAAAGCGGAGGAGAGGAGTGGGTGGGGCGGCGGCGGCGGCGGCGGTGGATGTGAATGCGGGCCACTGAGCGCTGGCGGGAGGCCAGGCCTCTAAGCTCTGGCAGCTCGTTAGCCTCTGTGTTACTGACCTGATAGACCACAAGCCCTGCTGCCCCCACAACCCACTCATGATCTAATATGGACGCGCTTCCATCAACTCACCTCTAGGGGCAGCAAAGGAGCAGAAAGGTGGAGCTTTTGCACATTTTTCCCAAAGTGACACCTCTTGTCACTCAGAAACCATCCTGATTCCTTCTGTCCACTTAATCAATTAATAAAAAAATTGATAACCAATTGGCTATCAATTTTTTTATTAATTGATTAACCAATTAATCAATTAATTAAAAACATATTCGTTTGCATAATTTATTGTTTTTCTCTTTTCTCTTTTCTTCTACCAAAAACTTGATGATGATCATAAATCATCATCATTAATTTTATTTGTTGTTTTGTTTATTTATTTTGGATATTTAAATTGGGTTCCAGATCCTTACATTTTTTTTGAAGGGCAAATTTCACAAATTTGTTTGTTTATGAGTTTCATGGTTTTGTTTGTGTGCTGCTTTTATTTCCATTTTAATTATTTTTGGTCATTTGGTTCTTTTTTCTGTCAGCATTTTGTCAGATGAGGCTACAGCTAATAGCTGCTAGTTAGCGGTAGCTTCTGTTAGCTCATTATTAGCATCTATGCTCTATGTGTTTAACCATTAGCGACCCAAATAATTGTAAGCCAGAAAACCTTTGAGATGGATAAATTCAACCACGACACGAAGAAAAAAACTGATTTTTTTTCTTTGTTGTTGCTAAAATCTCGTTAGCTTTGTTGTCTCTGCCGTTCTTGTCCGTTTCTGCTCTCTTTGTCTCATCATCCCGCCTCGGTCTCCTTTCAACCCGCTAACTGAGTCTGCTGTTCAGATCTGAGCAATCTGAGGCTTTTCAAATAAAAAAACCCTCTTCTTTAATAAGCGTCCACCGCTCTCCTGGGTGTCGTTAGCGCTAATGCACAATAAAGCGCTGAATCCGCCCGCAGCCTGCCAACATGTCTGCTGTCATCGCCGCCCTCTCGCCTCTACAGCCTCCTTCATAAGGACCATCAGCGCAGTTAGACATATTACAGTCACAATTACTCAGGCTAATTGACTTCAGGGGATGTGAAATATTCCACCGGAGAGAAGCGGCCGAGGTGATGAACAGGCAAACTGTGATTTTATTAAAGGGGAGTGACTCATATCCTTCCTCGGAGGAAGGCTCTGTTTCCCCTCACATGTATCTCCATATAGACAACTTGAATTTTATTGTTTGCATCCAGAAATTTTGCACATGTGCACAACGCTGGCGGCTGAAAAGACGGTTATTTTATCCGTCGCCTGGCTGTCGGGTTGAACTGTTAGCAGAATAAAACCTGGAGATGTTGTTAATTTAGTGGAGTGCGCCTTTCTTTCCTTCTCGCTCTCAGACACGTTGCCAACTTACTGACAGCAGCCACACGGCGGTGGCTAGTTAGCTCATTTCAACACCTGTTCTACTGATGATCTGTCAGAGTTTGGCCTACGAGTCGCCTTTTTCAATTTTTCCTGGCTGAATCGAAACTCACAGAATTCCACAGCACATCCACACGGTAAATTTATCAAAGTCAAGCTAGCATAACAAGCTGACCTACTTCCTTCTTCATCGCTGTTTTTTCCTCTTAATTAAAACCTTTTACTGATCTTCTCTAGTTTTCTAGTGTTTTTGTAGCGTCCATTGTTCTTCCATATCTTTAGCGCCTTATATTGACAACCTGACAGCTAACACCAATGCTAGTCATTGTTGGCAAGCAGCTTTTTGCGGGATATCATAAGCGCGACTTCACTTTGCAGTGTGTTGCCAGATTGGGCGGTTTTCCTCCATATTGGACTTATTTTGAACATGTTGGGCTAGAAAGAAACAACATAGATCCACAAAAAAAAACCCCACAAAATCTGTGTTCAAAGAGTCAAGACCTTAGCTGGCACAGTGGGATCTGGAAAGTAATAAATTACAACCAAAAACGTTCTGCATCGTCACAAAAAGCAGTTGATGACATTTACAGTAATATGTATGACTAAATCTGGCTTTTAACCATGAGTTTCCTTAACGACTGATGTTTTTGGAGTTGCTTTGCTTTGTGTTTGGGCTGGAAACTATCAGTCAGACCTGGCAACCCTTCTGCCCTCCGCCCGTTCTGACCCCGAGCTTCTCTCCGTTTCCTCCTGCAGCTACATCCAACGGCACCATGGAGGGCATCGACAACCAGGAAGGGGGCGTGTGCAAGACCAAGTCCATGAAGATAGTCATGAAAGTGGGGCAGAGTGAGTATCGCAGCCTCTGCAGGCGATGTGCAGCTCACCAAATAAGGTCAGAGGAGGCGGCGCCGTCGTCTCCATGACACCTGGGGCTGTAATCCAGCCAACCCGATGCATACACAAACACACGCGTTCAGCTGCACTCCCTACACATATGCTAATCTAGTTTACATGCATAATTCCCATGATTCATAGCCCAGCAGATGCAGCATTTGTACACCCTGAGAGCATCGCGTCAGGAGCGAGAGCAGCGCCGGTTCTCCTGATCCAGACGCTATTGGTTCCACCAGAACCAGCTCAGGTTCAGGATGAATCCAATCTGAGAAATTAGGCTGAAATCTGGTGGTTCATCATCATTTTTAATCTCATTAACACAAGAAGCCACAGCGTTGATGTTTGGAAATGCAGCTCCACCTTAAAACCACTGGCTCAAAGTTGTGTGCCACCTTAAAAAATTGTGACGAATGTGAGTTAATTGATACGAATTGATAGCCAACAGTCAATACTGGTAGCAGCTCCTGATGTGCCTTTATATATAACGATAGATGCTTGATTTGTCCCCATGAGGGAACTGATTGATTGATTAATTGATTGATTTGCTGCTAATCCGTGTCTATGTTGTTCTTTCAGACCCGTCTGACCCCGTTTCACCCAAAGACATTCCCACCAGAGCGCCCTACAAGCCCGGGTCGCCGGACGACGACCGGGAGAGAAACGAAGTCCAGCTGACACGAGGTCAGCCCGGTTTATATTCTAATTTACAGGAAGAAACTCACAAACTCAGGGGAATAAAGATGCATTTTTTCCACAACAGTGTCTTAAAAATTCAAGAAAAAGTTGCTCTAATGAGAAAGAGCTTGAATCGTTCTTTTTGTGTTTTCTTCTTGTAATTTCTGAGTTTCAAGTTGAACATTTTTGCCCTTTTTTACTGCTTTTTTCTATAAAATTTCGATTTTTTTCTAGCAAATCTTTGATTTTTCAAACTTTTCGACTTTTGAAAGTTTTTCCTAGAAAATTTCTGACATAAATTTCAAATTTTCTGAGAGCTTTGTAGTAAAGTTTTGACTTTTCAAACTCAGAAATTTAGTTTTTTTCTAGAAATTTTCTGAGAGTAATTTCAAAATATTTGAGTTTTTTTTACAGCTAATTTTTGACTTTTCAAACTTAGAAATTTTTCCTAGAAAATCTTTGAGTTTTTTGGTGGAAATTTGATCCTTTTTCCCTTAAGTGGCCCTAAAACGCCGCCGTTCTAGAGTTCAGGTTAAGGAGCTGCACAGAATCAGTGGTGCGTGTGTGAGTGTGAGTGCTGTGAGTGTGAGTGCGTGTGTGCGTGTGTGTGTGTGTGTGTGGGTAACAGAAAGGTCAGTGAATCATCAGCCGGTAATTGAATGTTGCCTATAAAACCGATAAGCATCTCTGGTCCTTCTAAGGTGTCTCCTGGCCGCTCGCCTTTCAGCTTTAGGGTGACATTTTCAGGAAAACGATCTGGTCGCCGTCTGCCGTCTTCGGCGCACAGAAACGGGCTTGTTTCGGGTCGAGCGGCTTCGTTTGCGCGCCTCCTATCTCTGCTATTGGATTGCAGCTCAAAAATCTCTGTGTAAGAAAATCAGGAGCAGTAATTTCCTCCGCGAGAAGCAGGAAGTGCCTGGGGACGAATGCAGGCTGACCCACATAAAGGCTCCCCTGGATCTCTGAAAAAACAACAACTGAAATAAAACCAATCAAGAGCCTTTACAAACCCAGGAAATTAAACCGAGGAATGTCCATTATTTATTTCAGACAAAACAGAAGGAAAAGGTTTAAATATATGTAACAAATATGTGACTCTTTTCTTTCAAAAACAGAGATTTTGAGATTCATCTCAGAAATGTTCTAAACAAAAACTTGATTATTTTCAAATTTAAAAAGTTAAAAGTTTTCAATAAAAAGAAATTACAAAACAAAAGAGATAAAGATTGAAAATTTGCTTAAAAACTCAGAAATGTTCAGATTAACATTTCAGAAATTTTCCATCAAAACTTGGAGTCAAAAGATAAAAATGATCAACATTTGAAAGTCAGAAAAAAAATATATTCAAGTTTGTATCTTATTAAAAAAACTTTTCTTGTAATTCCTTCTGGTAAAATTTCTTCTTTTTGCAAATTGTCATGAATTTATTTTTGTAATTAAACAAAAAGTACCTGCAGCCCAACCCTAATACTGAAACTCACATATAAATCTGAGTCAGATCTTTTATTTTGAAGCTCTGGCTTCCTGTTGCTTAAAGCGCAGCAGCAGCTCGGAGTGAAACTCTTCTACTAGAAGCTTTTGTTTAAGAAAAGGTCACATCGGATCCGTTCCTATTCAGATTCAGCAAAGACTTCAACCTTGAAAGTGGAGCAATCAGCGGCTGGATCCCGGAAAGCTGCACTCAGATAAATTGCGTTTTGAAAGACATAAAAACTAACTTGATTTTCTGGCTAAAAGCCCCAGAGGGGCAGAGAAATGGGAATATTTGATTCGGCCGTGAAACATCAATTATGGAAGGCAAGCTGTGCTCTGACTCCCAGCGATGGACGCTCTGGTTCTGATCCAACACTGAAGGCTGGGAGCGTGTGGCTCTGCTCGGGACCGGCAGCATCGGTGCAGCATCGTCGCAGCATCGCCACAGCATCGCCGCAGTTTCCACAGCGCAGACGCTGAGCGGCTCTGAGGCCCAAATGCGCTGCTAACCGAGGGAAAACGTCTGATCCATGTTCAACAAACTATTTGGACGGAAAGTTTCAGGAATATTCAAGATCAGCTGAAGTTTCGAGGTTCTACGCGGCGCATTGTCACCATCATAAAGGAGTCCATAAAAAATAAACTTTTCAAATTCGCAAAATTTTCTTTTTCTAGGAAATTTCAGAGGTAAAACTAAAGATAAATTTTCAACTTTTGAAACCCAGAAATTTTTTCCTATCAAAATTTTTAAATTAATCTCAAAAGTTCCGAGATTTTTTTGGAGCAAATTTTCAAATTTTGGAGCTCAGAAAAGTCCTTGTTTTTTTTCAAGATATTTTCTTTGATAGGTCTCAAAAATTTCTGAATTTTTGTTATGAAATTTGTGACTTTTCAAACTCAAACCTTTTTAGGTTCGTTTTTTCAAGCTAAGTTTTTACTTTTGAAACTCAAATTCCAATTCCAATACAGTTTTTTTTAGCAAATTTTAGATTTTTGAAATGGAAATTTCTGAGATTTTTCCTACTAATCTTCAACTTTTAAAACGTTTCTTTCTAAAATGAGTTTTTTGTAGATATTTTCCAGGAATTGTGGGGAGGGGCCCGCTCCAGTTATTCAGAGGGCTACAAACGGCCCCTGCGCCGCACTTTGAACAGCCTTGTTGCTCAACTTGTTGTTCTGGATCAGTCCCAGAGTTCTGGTCGGTTCTGACTCGCTCTCTCTCTGTTCCTACAGATAAATCCAAATCAGAAGAGGGCGGCGGCTCCGGCGGCAGCGGCGGGAAGTCGTCCAGCGCCATCGGCTCCGAGGTGGCCATCTTTGTGGGCATCGCCTCGGGCAGCGTCATCTTCATCATCATCATCGTCATGCTGGTCCTGCTGCTGCTCAAGTACCGGCGGCGGCACCGCAAGCACTCGCCGCAGCACACGGCCACGCTGTCGCTCAGCACGCTGGCCACGCCCAAACGCGGCGGCGGCGGCGGCAACAACAACGGCTCGGAGCCCAGCGACATCATCATCCCGCTCAGGACTGCTGACAGCGTCTTCTGCCCGCACTACGAGAAGGTGAGCGGGGACTACGGACACCCCGTCTACATCGTTCAGGAGATGCCGCCGCAGAGCCCCGCCAACATCTACTACAAGGTCTGAGGGCCGGGAAAACAAAAACGCAGAACCCGGACGAGCCCCCGGTCGGAGCGAAACGAACCGCCCCGCTCTTCCTCTCTGTCGACTCCTCCTCCTCCTCTCCTCTGATGTTTCGTCACTAGTCGTTTCCTCTCTGAGTTTTCGCCCTTCGCTCCGGGTCGGTCACAGACGATGGGGACGAGTAGCGAAGCCGCCGCCGCTCGCCGGGAAGCGGAACGGACAGCCTCTTCTTCGTTTTCGTCCACCGGGATAAAGTGAGTGGGATGGATGGATTTATGGATGTGAAAGTTTCTGAAAGTGTGAGAAAAAGACAGACTGCTGTTTTGGAAACAGAGACTTTAACGATGGGAGAAAAAGCAGGAAGTGGGCGGAGCTTGAACTCAGCTGAGCGGATTTACCAGCGGGATGCAGAGAGATTCCCACGCCGGACCTTTTGTGGGACTTTCACCCACTCACCTGTCCACCCACATGACTACCATCACACAAACACTCACCTGTGCACAGACACAGACTCACGGGTCAATGTGACGTGTTGTCGATCACAGCATCTCTCCTCATCCTCAGCTCGGTCTTATTTCGCGTTTTACTTGAAGGTTTAGAGAAAAAAAAAAACATGATTGAGTCTCTTTGTTTAGTTCCACATTTACTGGTTTTGTTCATATTTGTTTTTTATACTTTTACGACGGCGTATCTGGGCCACTTTGGGGAGGAAAACAGGAGTAAATTTCTGTCAAAAAAATCAAAGATTAACGCCTGACGTTTTCTAGGAAAAAAGTTTCAAAATTCAAAATATCGCGTTAAAAAGACGATTTGAGATTAACTTCTGAGATTTTCCAGAAAGGACTTGGAATATTTTGATTTCTGTGGTAAATTTGTGAGAAAGTGAGAAAGAGAAAGAGAACTATCTCAGAAATTTTGTAGATTAAACAAGAAAATTCTCTGCAAATTTACAAAACAAAGAAATCAGAGATTCTGAGATTGATCTCAGAAAATTTAAAGAAAAATTTGGACATTTCTGAGGTCAAAAAATTTTTACATTTTTGACTCTTGAAGCTCAGAAAATTTACGAAACTCAAAACTGAGTTTATGAGCTCATGAAATTGCTAAATTTTTCTAGAACATTTCTTTAATTAATCTCAGAATGTCAGAAACTTTTTGTTGAAATGTGGAAATGTTTGTGCTCAAAAAATCTAAACTTTCAACATTTAAAAATTTGGACCAAAAAGTCAAACATTGTCAACTTTACAAGCTCACAAAATGTTCAAGTTTTTTAAAGATTACTCTCAAAATTTCTGAGCTTTTTTCTCACAAATCTTAAAACTTTTGGAGCTAAGAAGTGTTCAAGTTCTCTGTAAAACTAAAAATATCTGAGTTTTTACTCTTGCAAATGTCCAACTTATGGAGCTCAAAATTCTCCAAGTTATTTCTTGAAAATTTCTTATTAATCTGAAAATTTCAGTTTTTCTTCTCACAAATTTTTAACAATTTTAGCTCAGAAAATTATTGACATTAATCTGTCAATTTCTGAGTTTTTTTTGCAGAAACTTCCTCCTCCTTCATTTTACTGTCCGTCCACAGCGGCCCGGCTGCGACGCCGTAATCCTCTGAATAGCTGGAGTGCAGATAGTTTTCTTTCCCGGTGTGTCATTGAAGCTCACGCGTGGCAGCAGCTCAGTAGAAAACAGGAGGAGGTGGAGGACTTTTCTCTTGCATAGCGCAGCACTTTTGACCCCTCCTTTTTTTTACGTTCGTCCCTCCGCTCTCCTCCGCCGGAGAGAGACGCGGCGACGCCCGGAGATGGGAGAGCGGCCGCGACCCGTCAGGGGCAATAAGAAATCCAGTTCGCCTTACTGCTGTAAGACCTGGTGGAGGTCAGAGCGAAGCAGTTGTAGGTACTGTAACGGATCCCGCAGGGGTCCGCTGATGACTAAGGGTACCCTAAGGGCCCAAAACTCAGCCTGGCCGGTGCTCTCCTATTCTTTTCTGTAAAGCACAGGAACATCAGCTTAAACTTTCACTGTTTTCAGTCTCCATTAGCATTTCCTTCCTGTGAGTTTTCAGTTTTCCTTTCCTTTACATCCAATAGATGTACATTAAAAAGATAAAATGGACATTTAAAGATGGAAAAAAATACAAAAATAAGATAAAATTTATTTATGGTAGACACAGAGCACAGGTGTTGTCAGGCGGAGTGGAGAGGAAGAAACTAATTTTAATATATAAGTGGTATAAGTGCACATTATGCAATCTAGGTTTTGATTATTTGATATCTGGACGGTTCGGGTCCCGGCTCCGTCTGCGAGTTATCCCGACCCAAAATAAGGTGCAGAGTAGCCGTTTGTCCCAAAGGAAAGTTCCCAGTGTGCCCGAATCTCCTCATACACGCCCTCCATGTTCCCCATGCATGCGTGTGTGTTCGCGTGTGTGTTCGCGTGTGTGTGTGTCAGTGACTTCATGCAGCATCTCAGCAGTAACTTAGGCCTCTCCCTGAGCATCTATCAGCCCATTGTTCGCATCTCCATCGACTCATGAGCATCAGATTTCACCGAAAAAGCCAAGCCTTGTTTTATCTGAGGTTTGTGCCTCTGAGAGGCTACAAAATCTGCAAATATGCAATTCTTATTTATTTTTTTAATCAATTCTAAAAGAAAAAAAGTGTTCTTAACCACTGAAAGATGTAACAACAAACCAACATAACAAAATGAGTCTGTCTGGTTTTTTTTGTTGTTGTTGTTTTTGGACATTTTCTTCTGTTTTTACTGCAAAAACAACAAAACTTTCCGGGTATTTTGGTCAAGTTTTTAGTGCAAAATCTGAGAACAACTGAAATAAGACAAAACTAACTTGGAATGAACTTTATAGCAAGATGCAGGAGCTTGTTTTAAATCAATTACTCCTTAATATTGATGAAAACACCGGCAGATTATTTCATTTGGGAAAAATTTGTTACTATAAATGAAATAATCGTGACTTAAAAGTAGGGCTGTAGATTACAATTTAGCTGACGATTAATTGATTATTCTGGCGATTAATTGATTAATCAGATTGGTACATTTGGCATATTTTCATTAAACCGCTTAAGCCTGTTTTTACATATTAGAAGTTCATTAAAAGAATGAAATAAGCAAATAATTCAGTTACTTTTTCAATTAAGAAAATAGAAATAATGTTGGCTAACATGCAGACGCAGCATTTTTTTGGGTTGATTGTAGCAAAAAATGCATCTGCAGCTAAAAAAAGTATGGCATACTAATCTGTTGATTATTTTCTATGTTAATAATTTAATAGTAAAAAAATGCTTAGTTAATAGGAAACTTTTTAACATAATTTAAACCAGATGAGGCTAAAAATGCTATTTGATTTCTATGTAGAATGTATTTAAAGAAGGTTTTTCATCTTAAATGCTAAATGTATATATTTTTTGTACAGTTTAGACTAAATAACTGCAATGACTGTTTTATCTTTATCCAAAAGGCCTTTTTTTAATCTCTGTGCTCCAGTTAACGATTAATTAATTATTTTAACAATCGATTAATTGCACTTGATTCGATTAATCGATTAAACAAGCTCCTGTTTCTTGCAGAAAAGCTATTTGTAAGTTATTTTTGTCTTATTTCAAACGTACTCAGCGGTTTCCAGTAGAAACTAGACAAAAGTAACCGTTTGTGTTTTTGCAGTGTTGACTACGTGCCGTAGTGCAAACTGTGAAAAACGAAACCATGACAAAGCATCAGTAACAGAACCTGGACAGGTATTTCGAGGTGGAGGAAAAGCGAAAAACAAAACAAAAAAAGAGAGACAAACACAAACAGAAGAATGGCTTTTTAGTTGCTTTCTGTCTGCGGCAGAATCTGACAATCTCCTTAGTTTCTTTGAATCTGGCGTCCTTTTCTCAGCCGCCGCTCGGCTGCAGCTCTGCGGCGTCTGAAGCGTTGTAGCGGCGCCGCGGCGGCCTGCAGGCGGCGGCCTGGGGGAAGCACCTCAGGCGACTGTAAAATGCCTTGCTCGTATGGTCAGCCCTTGGTCACTTGACTCAGTAAATTTGCACCGTACTTCTGTAGGTAAGAACCTGTAAATACATTAATGTTTGTATTGTATATGGATCCTGGGTTGTTACAATAGCCTTATTCACCTTTGTAGGAAAGTAAATGAAAAAAAAGAAAAAGTGGATTACACTTCAGTAAAACAGAGCATACTACTTTTTTGGTAAATAGCTTATGTAAATATTGACCAGAACCCAATAAAAAACATTTTTTATAAACTCTTAAAGTAAGATGTTTTGTATAAAATTTGAATTTTTTGCTATGTATTTTAGCTAGCGCTCTATGGAAAGCCCGTGTCCTCCCCACTTCCTCCCGTTTTGCACTGTTTCCATGGTAATTTGGTTTAAAAAAAAAAAAGAAAAAAAAAGAGAAAAGTTGCCAAACCGACTGCTGCATATTTGTGCCATAAGTGTGTACCATAAATATTTATTAAATTAGTTTGTTTTTTCTCTCTCTCTCTCTCTTATGTTCCGTTGATGGTTTTATTTCAGTCCAGTTTGTAAGTAACAGTATTATATTTGCATCGTTTATCGTCTGCCCCGTTTTATTTCGTCATGTCTCGGTTGCAGCTCCCTCGTCCCTCGCAGTGTCAGATGGCCCAGATTGTGACGAAGATTAAAAAAAGGAAAAAAAATATGAAAAGACATTTTGAAATTCAGAATTTTAAATTAATTTCGAAGAGGATAAATGACACACATTCCACCAGTCTGTTACAAACTGAAAATGTTTTTCAATAAAATGTTTTTCCTATGGACACGCTGTCTGGGAGTGCTTTGTGAATTTGAACAATAACGTCTTAATACTGTTTTTTTATTACCACTTATTACAGATTATTACTGCCTTATTACGCTCCTTTTATCGTCCAGCTTCTAATAACATGTATAACGCCAATATACATAATATGCTAATTACTGTTATGTTGTTATAACTAATGAGAATTAACAATAGTCCTGTAAAATTAGCCTGAGAACTTAATGTGAAAGCAACCCTGCAGCTGCAGCAACGATGCTAACAAATTTTAGCCCAAATGAAGCTAAAGGACACAGATGTTTTAAAATATTACGGCGCTTTCAAAAATGGTGGTTTTAGCTGTTTTTTCTGCAATGTATGCAAATAATTTCTACACAGAATGATAATAATATAAGGAATATTTGTGCTCATAAAGTAAGTTATCAATAAGCTCCGTATTTGGACAGTTTTCTATAAAAAGCTAATTTATGACACCTAAATTATATATATGCATATATATAATGACTCATAGGTTTGTAAAGGTTGCTAACTTCTAGCTAGCACCAATTAGGAGATGGAAGATATTTTAAAACATCTTAGGAGCAACGTGCAAAAGAACATCAATAAAAGATGTTTTGAACCAGATTTAGCTGAAGCGAAGTTCCTCCTGCCGTCCTGTAGCGAATGCTCGCTGCTACGAGACGTTAGAAAGTGTCAGTTTTCCGTGACGGTTACCCCTGACAACCAGGTTTTGTTTTAAAATCTGAACAGCAGTTGGATTTCATAAAGTTAGCTGGTGTCACCAATTCAAATGTATAATTCATGTTAGCATCGCAACACTTTACAATCTGTAGTTTCATTCGCCATATTGGATTGTTTTTCACTATTCTGATGTCGAGATGTGTTAAAAAAATGAATGTTTGTATAAATTGAATGTAAAGAAGATTATACTGAAGGTATTTATATGTACATAATTAAGTAGGTAATTATTTCTGAATTGACCCAAAACTCTGAAAAGTTTGATTTGGTGTTTATCGGTACGAGCGTTCAGTGACTGACTTACGCTTTTTTTTTTATTCTGCACCAACGTTATTATCTGGGATCCTTTCATTTCCATTTTCTAATGAAGCTAACCCTGCGGTGTCCAACGTGTGGCTCGAGGGCCATTTGCGGTCACTGGGATGTTTTTGTAAGGACCCTGAATGATACAAGTTTATCTCACCAGTGCAGGTATTTGATGTAGATGGAAACCCTTTTATTCAATTAGGACAGAAGTATTATATCTGTTTAAAATAAAAATTAAGTGTTTATTGCTGAGAAAAGACTAAATATTTTTGGGTTTTCTTCAGTTGAGCCCAAAATAAATTAGTAATGTTTTTTTGAGGTTTCGTATCTTCAATCATTCATATATTCCTTTCTTATAGAAAAAAAGGACAATTTTCTTTGTTTTAATGAATTAAATATGTTACGTTTATTGTTGAGCAGGAACCAAATTCTCAATAAAACTCAATGTTTTAGTTTAAAAAAATAAAATGTTGGATTACCAGCACATCTGAGTTGATAATGTTAACAAAAACAAAAAGTCTGGACACTGAACTAAAAGCTAATAAGATCTTAAAGAGTTGACGTTATCTTCAGATGTAGATAAATTCTTACAGCTCTTTCAGTTTTATTTATTTGCATTTCGCTCCTACAAGACGACAACAATCTTTAGGTCTGTTTGGATCTGGTATGAAAGTAAAGCAGGGTTCATAACAGTGTTTCTGTGTATTGTAGCACCATTAGCAGCTAATGCAGAGTCAAGTTTGATCTGCCGTCTCCATGTTAGCTCACTCCCTGATGTAATATGGACACACTGATTACAGGATCATGTTCCCCATCAGTGCTTAGGGCCAAATTATCCTTAAGCCAGTGAGTCACTCTTGTTTATTTGGCCGCTGCGTCCAGGCAGCTAGCCTGCGCAGCCAGCTCTCGTGCCAATGAGTCAGGACAACGTCCTGCCAAAACACGGCCAGGCAGAGACACCAACCCAGCAGGCTGCCATCTCTCTTCCACCTCTGCAGACCTGCAAATCAGTTCATCACCAAAGCTCTCTGCTCAGCCAGAGAGTTGGTAAGATTATAGCTGTGACGGCCAAACGACCAGCTAGCCAGCCAGCTAAGCTTCTGGGCCTAGCCTGCTAGATTAGCATGCTCTGATTCTTGGCTTCATGTGGGATTCAACTCAGGCTGCATTTGTTCACGTTCCAATTGAACATCTGTGGGATGTTCTGGACAAACAAGAAGCAGGATAATAACAGGTTTTTTTGTAGTTTAGTTTTATTTCATAGCAACTTTAGTTAGTCTAATAAAGTTTTAATTGGTTTTACAGTGGGTTCGCTAGTTTTATTACTTATTATAAGTTAACCTTAAGCTAAAATAAGCATATTAGCTACATTAGGGTAATATGCTAAACGTAGCATATTAGCCAAATGTATGTTAATGTACATATTATCTACAAATCAGGCAATGTGTAGCTAATATATCAGCATAAGTCAATGCTAAATGCTAATCCATTTAGCATTGACTCACTAAACGGAGTAAGTCAGTGTTATGAAATGACGTATAGTTTATGTCTTGTGTTTAGAGTTTAAATCAAATCAGACATTTTTGTGACTTAAATTTGACTCGATTCTTTTTTTTGTTTTGTTTTTCATCATTATCTAACACGCCAGCTGCACCAAATGTTAAGATATTAAAGCCACAGGCGATATATCCATCATTTCTAACCACGTTGTCTTCAAAGCCCTTCGTTATGAGACGGCAGCCGGAAAATGAAAACGTCTTCATGATGCCGCAGTTCGCCTGTTATCAGGAGAAACGCCTGCGAGGCCGCGGTGGAAACAGAAAACAGGCCGAGCCTCGAGTCGTTCGTCTTCCCTCGGTGGTCCGTCGTCTCCCGGATCTTTGATGAGGAGGAGGAAGATGTTTCCCCGTTTCATGTTTCTGTTTTATCTCCCTGGTTTTTGCGAGGGTCGACGCAGCGTTGCCAGGTTTTAATGGGTTTTCCATTTCGACGAGGCTGAAGGGTTTATCTATCATGGCGGTTTGTTCGGGTTTTCAGGCTCCTGACCTTTCTGTGTATCTGTATTTCAACATTGTTCAGAACCGTTTGGGCCCGGTTTGAACCCTCTGAGTGTCTTCAGTGAGAAGAAAATTAAATCTGATTCAGTCAGTTTGTTCTTCATGTTACGCTACTTTTGTTGTTTTATAACCGTCATTAATAATTTAGTTTTTGGTTAATTGTTCGAAGTTTATTTAAATGACATATTAATTAAGATTTACATGCATGAGATTATGCCGAAATGGCTTTCTGCTCTGAGTGACGGAGTCCTAATTGCACTTTCTGAAGCTTTTGAAAGAAGGTTTGTCAGCCTATTTGGTTTCATCAGTTCAGTTTTTTTCATTATTTATTTTATTTGGCTGAACAAATTAAAGTTTTTAATTTATTTAATTTATTTTTAAATGCTTCACTAAACTTGAGAATGTATTTAAGTGTGTTGTACTGGTGCAGATTATCAAATATATTTATAATTAAGCACATTGAGTTATGTGTTTAAAGTCATTTTAGCCTTGGCTTTTTGTATCGTATCGGTGTCGGACGATACTAAACATCAGTTATCTGTATCGGTATCAGAGATTAAAGCATTCCTGTTTGAATTGGCAGATTGATTTTTGTGATACTGAAGAGTAAGAAGAAGGAAAAGCAGCATCATAAAAGAGATTTTAAACAGTTGTTTTCAATTTGTGATCTATGACGGTTTCAGTGCATAATGGTTGGAGTCGAATCGGATGTTGAAAAGTAGCAGCAATGCCAAAGCTAGCGAAAATGTAGTCAATAGCATGTTGATGCCATTCAGTATACAAACATTAGTGTAAAAGCTAAAATAAGTAGCATGTAGGTAGCATGTGGACTTACATTGAAAAGGATCTAAAATGTCTATAAGGTTAACATTAGCATGATGGCTACATGCTACCTTTCTACAGTTTTTGCCCCCCTTAAGGGCAAAAACTGTCTGCTTTGGATGCATGAATCATACATTCTGCATTCAAACAGCTTTTGATCAGAGCAAAACCTTTCTGCGCAATCCGAAACTGTTTCGACGTTCGTTTATGAGCAAAGACAGCACCAAACTGCACAGAAACGTCTCAGTCCTGGTTTCAACACGGGAGTTTTGATTTCCTCTCACGCCACCGAAACACCAGGAACGTAAACAAGATGAGCCATCAGGTTGTTTTTGACTGTGGGGAGATAATCCCACACAGATTCCTGCAGAGTGACTCAGTCACTTCCTGGATGCAAAGTTACATTTATATTCAGGAACTCACTCAGCCTGGGTTCATATTTTATTTACCTCTAATATTTTCATCTATTTCTGTAGAAATAATCCCAGTTAATCTCTTGATAAACGCACCCTGATGATGCAGATTCATCCAGGTAAATGTTTTGAAGCATTTAAATCCAGAGTTGGGTAGCAACTACTTACTTTTATTTACTCAATTACATTTACTGGAGTAACTTTATTTATAGTGAAGTACAGGAAAATTTCTAGATTCTCTTCCCACTAAATGAAGAACAACAACAAAAATGATAGAAATTTAACTAAAGATTCTGCTGAATTTTTGGTTACATTTCATATTTTTTCTACAATTATTTTTTCAAACTCAGAAATATTCTTGTTTTTTCGAGAACATTTCAAAATTTAACATTATTTCTAGAATTCTTTTTGTAATTTTCAAGTTTTGAAAGCTTTTGTTTTTTTTTCTAGAAAATTTAAGTGACTAACCCAAAAAATTTTGTTTACTTTTTTATAGAACATTCTTGTCATTTCAAATCCAGAAATGTCCTTGTCTTTCTAGAAAGTTTCTGAGGTTATTTCAAAATTTGTTATTTTTTCCGTAAATTTTAGACTTTTGAAAATTAGAAATATACAAGTTTTTTTCTCTAGAAAATTTCAGTGATCAACCTCAAGTTTTCTGATTTTTTAAAAGAAATTTATTAACTATTCAGACCCAGAAATGTTCTTGATTTTCTAGAAAATTTCACTGGTGAATCGCAATTTTTCTAAAACTTTTTCTAGAAAATGTTTGACAGTTCAAGCTTTCAAATTTCCTTGTTTTTTTTCTAGAAAATTTTTGACAGTTCAAGCTTTCAAATTTCCTTGTTTTTTTTTCTAGAAAATTTCAGTTATTAATCCCAGAATTTCAGATTATTTTCTAGAAAATGTTTGACTGTTCAAACTTAGAAAGTTCTACGGGTTTTTGCAATAAAATTTTAAATATTATCTAAAAATGTCTAATTTTTGTGGATATTTACCATTCCTTTGTTCTGTCTAAACTGGCTGTTGAAGAGTCTCTTAGTCTGAGGTTTCAGGAATATCTGATGTTTAAATGTAACTCATTCCTCATCAACTCCATCCAAACTACATCTGATATGGATAAAGATTGTCGGATTAGGAATATGAACCAAAACCCAGACAGCTTAGGCTGGATGCCAAGCAGGAGGATCACATTAACGTGAAGTTATGAAACAGTTTCAGTTCGACGCTGTCGATGGTGGAAACGTTCCGACACGTGAACCTTTGGGTGTCGACATCCTGCAGAGGAATGTGAACGCAGCCAACACCTTCAGCGGCCCAATCAGAGACTCCTCACCTGCTCCACGCCTTCCTTTGATGAAGAGAGGAGGAACAAAACTATCAGGCTTAAAGGTGTTTAATCTGACCGGCTTTACTGCGTTTCCGCTAAAGTTTGATTGTTAGTCAGCAAAGCCATTTATTTTTCTGTGCGTCACTCGTTACCGTATCGAAAAGTTTGTCCAGAGACTCCACACCCTAACAGGTTTCAGTGATAACTGCTTATGATTGATCCTTATAGATCAATATTTGATAGGGTTCAGATTCTTTCTATAAGTAAATACATTTAAATTCAAACGGAAACTTTACATCCACAAAATGAGCCACATTTTCACTTAAAAAAGATTTTTGAAGTCGTCTGTGCTGCTGCTACCTGTTAGCATTGGTATGCTAAACCCGCTAACTGCTTTTAGCACAACTTGAACGCATCATTAATCTTTCCCAGCGTCCAATCGGATCGTGTTTTGAAGCTGAAATTTAACCCGTGGTGGGATGAGAAGCAGCTTCGTCGTCCATCGCTGTCATTTCTCATTTCCTAAAGTTGAAAATTTGCATTAAAGGGAAAAAAATATATATAAATAAAAGGTTGAACCCAGAAAAAGCAAAAATGCTGAAAAAGTAAAAGATTTGAAAAAAAATCTCAGAAATATTTTAAATCAATCTTTAAGTTTTCTAGGAAATTGAGGAACAATCAGAAACAGAACATTTTAAATTAATCTCAGAAATTGTCTAGAAAAAAGATATACATGGAAGTTCCACAAGTAAAAACTTTGCAAGAAAAAAAATGTTAGAACTTTGCAAACGAATCTTAGAAAATTTCTCGAAAAAAAAAAACAAAAATCAAGAAACTTTCTCACATCCAAAAGTTGAAAATAAGAACAACTTTGAGAAAATTTTCTAGCGAAAACTAGTTTTTTTCTGGCTTGCAAAGTTGAACACTTGTAAACTTCTGGAAATTGATTTTCCATAAAGTTTAAGAAAATGTGGAAATTTTTTTCTCTCAACTTTTCATCCCTTTTTTCTAGAAAATATCAATTTCAGAATTTTTTCTTTCTATCCCAATCTGCCATAAATTGTCAGAAACAAACAAGAAAAGCCAAATCCAAATAAAGTGTGACTTTATTCTACGTTATTTACCAATTAAGCTGATTGATAAATAAACCTGAATCAGAGCTGCAGTCTTTCCTCCCATCATCAGAGGGGAAACCAAAACTTTGGAGCCATTTCTCCACAAAACGAAAACTACAGCGAACACTTTCCATGTTTTCTATCTTAATGTTTTCTGTTGGAAAATTAACATAAATCTTAACAAAGCATCTCAGTGTGATTGTCTCTGTGGCAGAGTGACGGGGGTTTAGCATACATAAATATAAATGGCTGAATTAGCTGCTGGCTGAAAGGGGAAATCATCGGTGGCGGGTTCGGCCCATTGTGGCGGAGAAACAAACAGGAAGTCCAGAAACAAAAGCCTGTTGTTTTCTCCCACCTTCATTCTGGATAATCTCCGCTGATCCGTGTGATGAGGCGATGATGAGGCGGCGAGGAAGGCGACAGACGCTCGGAGGATCAGTGGAAAAATGTCTGGTAAACATGAAAGGAGGAAATTACAGCAAAAATCCTGGAAGTTTTCAGATTAATCTCAGACATCTGGAAAATAAAAATCTTTCTAGAAATTTCTGAGTTTCAAAATGTGAACATTTTTGAAATCTTATGAGTTTTTCCAAGAATATTTCAGAATTTTCTTCTTAAACATTCAAACTCAGCAGTTTCTAAGTTTTTCGAAAATTTCTCACATTAATCTCAAAATTTCAGAGTTTAACTCAGTAACGTCCAGATTTTTTTTCCAGACAAATTAAAAAATTTCTGAGCATTTTCTCAAACCTTTTTTAGATTTTAACTGAGATTATTTCTTCGATAATCATAAAATATTTGAATTTTTTTTTCTCACATATTTTTGAGATTTTGAGCTCAGGAATGTCCTTAATTTTAAAATTGCAGAATTTTTTGGTAAAAATTTATCTTTTCTTTTTTTCTATCTACCCAGTTGCAGGAAACAACGGAGCCCTGCAGGGGACATGGGGAAATGTTTTTCTCTTGCGTCGCTATACTGTACTGATCAGTTCTGATTGAATACTGTAAGCCTTTCTTACGGAGCCGCCGTATTTTCTGCTTTAATATAAGGTTATGTGAGGTTTTTCCATGACTGTTAATATATCTTTGTGAAATATCTGAAGTTTTATATCTTTTTTTAGGATAGAAAGGCACCATAAACCTATGATATGAACAGAAACTGAACATGAAAACGACCCTTTAAACCAGTCAGAGACAGAGACAAAATCAAAACTATAAAATGACTTATAACTTGTGATAATAACTCAGAACTAGTCCAAATTAAGATGTATTTTTATTTCTTTCCTACTTATGGAAAGTTTCTATTTACATCCTGGATTTGTGGTGCCTTTCTGTCCTAAAGAAAAAGATATAAAATGTCAGATATTTCACAAGGAGATATTAACATGCATGGAAAAAGGCAGAAAGTACGACCCAAACCATAACCCTAACCCGAATACCGTAAGAAGGGCTTACAGTATTTAATTATGCTGCATAGCTGATCAGTACAGTATTGCGAGGGGACGCCAAAGAAAAAGATAATTCCTGTGTCCCCTGGAGGCTCCGTAGGAAACAGACTGGATAAAGTTTGCAGGAAAAATAAAAACATAAAAACTGATTTAATGTAATCCACATTTTTCTGTGTACTGTTCAGAGGAGTCAGTCTAATAATTCAGGATACAAAGAACTCCCTTGTCTGTTCAGCATTAAAGACCCAGTAATTCAGCCTGAAACCGGCTCTAAAACATTAATCCTGGCAGTAAACAGCATCCAGAGTTCATCCACGTTCAAACTAAGAGATAAAATGTTAAACGGCTCCCCTGAGCGTCACTTGGAGTCAAACAGACCTGATCTTGTACCAAAGATGATGGAGTTTGTTTTGACTTTATCAAGTACCACACCCTGCAGTCAGGAAATCTGTGACAGCTTTTAAATTGGCCCATTAAAAGGACGGCACAGGTCCAGTGAGTCAGAGAAAACAGATGATGGACGGGTGAAAGTCTCTGAACTCGGCATCAAAACGCCGTCAAACATTTCACAATCCCGAAGATATGCGAGGAAACAGGCGTGACAAATACGCCGGACTAATTTCATAAAGTAAAGTAATCAAGACGAGAGGTTAAAAGCATGTTTCCACTTTCTCAAGAGAGATTTCAGATTAAAGAAGCTTTATTTTAACAACTGGACAAAAAGCAGGAATCGACCACTTTGTTTACATGACTGTCAGGTTTTGGAGCAGGATCCATTTTCACTTCTAAATCTGTGATTATGCTTTTCTCATCTGAGGCCAGAGAGGAAAGATCAATACAGGAGGTTCTGATGGTGATGTCAGGTCCAAACAAAAGGCTTTGTGATGGAAACTCTGCCATTTTAGATCCATTCATCTCCTGGTGTAGTCAAAGTAAGGCCAAACAGAAGCTGGACACTTTCACCAAGATGCTGCAATATAAAATAAGTCCAACAGTCATCAGCATACAGAGTGATACTGTTGTCTGTAGGTGAACAAATCCTAAATTTTTACTAAAATTAATTTGTTTTTAGGCAGAAATATGGCTGCCAAAAGTTGAATAGCTTTATTGTCAACACCTATGAAAAATTTAAACCTCGATTAGTCTAATTAACGTCTACAAATGTTTGCAGAGATCTGAGAATGGAGCCCTGTGGTTCCTCCTCGGGAGAAAATAAATTTCTTCGTGGAGCATATCTACCATTTTTAACTGAAATATCTAGCCGTAATGCTACTTGACTCACTATTGGCTGGCATATGGGAAGCAGCCAATCCAGGAGCGCGATTCATTTTCCTTGGTGCCAATTGGCTGAAGCCAAAAAAAGTGGAGGTAAGGTAAATGTTAGCTTCTGTCTTAGATTGTATATTAAAGTATATTAAAGTATATTAAGGCATTTATAAATGTTTTCAGATGTAGTATTCACGTATTTTAGCTTTTCGCTAACCCGGTTTAATACTAGCGATCCACTGTAAAGGTTTGCCATTAACTTCAGTTTACCACCAATGATGGCGCCGGATGTGTTTTAATTACTTTTTCACATGAGATTTTTGTTTTGATAAAAATATTGTGTGACTTGAAAGACGAGTTTATAAAAGTGATGTTTATATTAGAGAAGAGACCTGAATAAATTCCCCGTTTCCTGCTGTTTTGGACGTTTCCTCTGTTTCTTCTTCTCCTTCGTTGCTTTTCATGTTTCTCTCCCATTGCTGTTTTTCTAAAGATGATTTTTCCCCCACCAGGTCTGCTTTCACATTAGCCATATTTGGAGCTGCTCTTTGCAGTTTCATCAAAGCAGAGTGGCTTCAAATGGCTGAAACCACAAGTTTGTTCGGAGTGACAGAATAACCGAAGAACAAAAGTTGCTATTGGGTTTCCCGCTGTGACCTGTTGGAAAGTTTATTTGACTTTTCCAGAAGTTCCCACGTCCAACTCGGCACAAACAAGGTAAAAAGAGACGCTTTGTCTTATCGTCTATGTTCTCCGACTTCCCGGGAGAGTTTCTGAAAACTGTTGATTTTCTGTGTCTTGATTTACGCCTCTCATCGTTCAGAGATTCCACCAGCAACGGGAAACCTGGAGAGAGAGCGCAGCCAAAGCGGAGGAGAGGCGGCGAAGAAGACAAAGCCAAGTCTGTGCAGCGAGCGGCGATAGCATCGCTGCCGAAGTCAAAGAGCCCGTCTGTCTCCGTCGACTCTCAGAAGCTCAGCCAGCAAAGAGATGCGATGCACACACAGCGAAGAACACTCACAAAGAAAGACAAAACAGAGAAACGACACACGGGGTGTCCACACTGACCCCCTCATTACTTATCAGTTCATTTGGAAACTTTTTGGCTCCACTGTTGATGAATCATCTTTTCTGATTTGTTTTCTGAGCTGCAAATTAACCCGGAAAGCATCAACAGAATAAAGATGTTTGTTTTGACTTGATGCTGTTTGTGGGTAAACATGGCTGCATTCACACCAGCCATGTTTTATCCAGTTCGCGTTGTGAAAAAAGTGGAAGTGGGAATGTGATCAAACTCTGACGCGACTAAAGAACCAAACTTTGCTCCAAACAAACCTCGGTCCTGAAGTCAACTCTGGTGCGGTTCGAATGGATATGTGAACACTAACTGGAGACCGCCCCAAAAGCAGGAAGTGGACCTCAACGCAGGGCATTATGGGTAAATACAACCAAAACAAGCATGCTAGCTTAATGCTAGCTGGAGAAAGACAACAGAGAAATCTTACAACCGCTAGAATCTGACGCTGCCTCATTTTTGTTTACATTTCGTGAAGAAGAAAGTTGCAATCAGTTTCTTCTTTAGAGGTTTGTGTGTCGTTTCCTTCAGTGGCTCATGGTGCAGCGCCCCTGCAGGCGAGGAGGGGAACAGCTTCCTTAATAAGACAGGTTTGTTTGACTCAGTGCAGTGTGAAAGAGAACCGCAGCAGCTAAAATGTACCAAATGTTGCTATTTTTGTCCCCATTCACACCGAGTCTGACAGATTAACGTTTTCTTAAACAGTTTTTCAAATTATGCACACAGGGGGTTACATGGGCAGTTGCCCAGGGCAGCAACAGAAAGGGGGCGACTCCAAGAACTAGAAGATAAAATCTACCGTCTCTGTCAGTCGTCCACTTAACAACTTGCTACAACATGTAAGAATATCTAAGTTTTCCTGTAAGCTTCTATATATTTTTGCATTTAGTTTAAAAATTGAATTTATCTTCATTTTTAAATCAGATCATAAATTTTGTGTGTTTTTTCACACTTGAGGTTAGATTACACTTATTTTAACATTTAAAGAGATTTGCCACTTTCTTTAAACACTAAACTTTTCCATATTTTAGATTTGGTATAAAAAAATTAATGTATCTTAGTTTTCTATAATTTACTTTTTTGTGACTTTTTTTTACATTTTTTTTATACTTCAGTAAAGTTGTAAAATATTTTCCATTTTCTTTAAACTCTATAAACTTCTGCATATTTTGCATTAAGTATAAAAATCTAATTTATTTTAATCTACAGCCATCTCTTCCTCCGCTTCACTTCCATATTTCCTAGTTCTTCTGTAAAGCTTTTATGCTTTCAGCACAAATCGAATAATTTTAGTGACAAATTAACTGTCACAGTTAACTGCATTGTTTTGTGAGTCACTTAATTACAAACCAGTGGAGATCCATTAAAACATCTCATCCTTATTGCTGCGCAGACAAAGAAATCTGTTCTTATTTGCTCCAACAATGTGAATCTGTTCACACTGCGCTCATAAACTGGACCGTTAGCTTCAGTCCTTTGTGTAAGACGGCAACCATTTCCCATCTGGAGTCGCATTTAAATAAAATAAAACAAAGTATTTCAGCTCTGGATGGGGATTTCCATCCAGCATTATGGGACAGAATTAGTTATTTGTTCCCACTTCACCCAAACCAAGCTGGAGCCTGACAGAGTAAAGCCAAGGTGGGTGAAATACCCAGGAATTGGACTCAAGTAAGAGTAGAAATACCAAAAAGTAACAAAATCAGGAAAAACAAAATGTTTCCAAATCAGTTTATTTAAAAAAAAAACTGATGAAACTTTATTAAAAACTGCAGTTGTGTCTCTGCGTCTGTTGGATTTTTATTTTAAACATTCAGGAGGAAATCCAAACCTTTCACTCAAATAAAATTACTTATTTTACTCCTAAAAGTAAATTTTTTCATGAAGGTTAGTGAAGTAAATGCAGCTGTGCTTAAAACCTCCATGAAACTTTGAATGCTTGTATTTTTCGTGGGACTCTTTCTGATGCTAAAATGTTTGTACTAGAAATTAGATCAATAGTATTTGGTATTGATCCTATTGTTTTTACTCAGTGAGGCTGATTGTTGCGTCCTTCCCCTCTCACATCAGTCACGTTAAAATCCTCATAAAGTAATTTCATTTTCTGGTTTTAATGGAAGGAAATGTGAAAACTTTTGCAGAGTATCTGCAATCAGAGCCACAGTGAGAAATCATTAACGAGCCGCCCAACCTGCAGGTTGAGACTCATTATCATTTTCCAGGAATGAGGATTATCTGCTGCTGCTGCTGCTACTGATGTTTTTCTTTCGCTTTGAGGATCATGTGTGGCAGGTTGAATGTTTTATGCGAGGTTAACTTCCCCGCCCACTCTGAGTTTAAGCCTCTTCCCTGAGTTTTTCTGAGGCCCTCTCAGCCGCTGCGTGGGCAGGAAGAGTTTAATGGCACAAGGTTCTGGCGCAGCACGTCGTCAGATGCTGCAGGGATTCAGAACCAAGACGCTTTTTTAAAACAATGGATCAACTAAAGCCACTGGTATTACTGGTTTCATGCTTCTCTGAATAATATTGACTGTGTTTGCAAATTCAGCTGGGATTCGTTGATATGATGAGTTCCTTTAAAACATTTGGTGGAGATGCTAAACTGCAGGATTTGAGAGTTTTGTCTATAAAACTCAATCTCTCTCTCTATATGTTAAGTATTATGGGTATTGTAAATTAAAAATAAATAAAGGAGTAAATTTCTGGCAGGAAACTCAGAAATTTTCTAGAAAAATCAAGGAAATTTCTGAGCTACAAAACTTGAACATTGTGCATAAAAACACAGTTTCAGATTAATCTCAGACTTTTTCAAGAAAAAAAATTGGAAATTTAAAATCCTTTCAAATAAAAAAAAAATTGTTTCAGAATTTAGGACTCCTTTTTAGTCATAATTTTAAAATTACTTTCTAGTTATAACAAGTTTAAAAATATTTGAGTTATAAAACTAGTCTCTTTATGACGGGAAACTGTTGTTACATAGATCCTGCTCTTAAATTTACATCTGATCTCTGTCTGGATTCACGTCACCTTTGACAAAAACTCTCATGAAAATGCATGAGAAGAAGAAACTATTAGAGAACTTTAGTTCCCCAGGCTTTGTAGGCTGCAGCCCTGATCAAACTACGTTAAAGTTGAAATATAAGCTGCATAGTGATGCATTTTCACAGCAATCAGCAGAGATGTTAATTGCTGAGGGATGATGCAGCGGCAGCGTGGGCGGATGGAAATGTGTGCTTGCAGCTGAACCTCTGAATAGATCTGCTCTGTGTGACCATATGCCTTCCTATATTTTATGGATATGATCTCCAGAGCCGCAGCTCTTATTTACACCTCTGTTATTATTAATACGGTCCGTATGTGTGCATGAGATCACACCCACACACACAGCGTACTCTACATTTAAATCCAAAGCAGCACATATTTCAGTGCGGATGTGATCCATGAGTTTTACTGTCTGTGCGCCATCTGCGCACATTTCCCGCTGATTGTGTGCGGTCGGAGCGTAAAGCGGGTTTTATGCGAGCGCCTCGGAGCCGGAGGAGTAAGTTGATGCTGCGGGACAGATAAGGGTCTCTTCAGACAAAGGCAAGCTTTGTGAAGGAGGACCGCTGCAACACGATCTGCTGCAGCGTTTGCCCCCGGCGGCATGAAAAGCCCACCGCATCGCGGACCCACTGGAACAAAGTGGGTCCAGACCTTCAGATGGGAGGAACCGGTTCTGGAGGAACCGGACGTTCTCAGACTGGAGAACTAAATCAATCAATCAGTCAATCAATTAGTGAAGTTTATTTGAGCATCAAAGTGCTTTCCATCATAAAAACACTAAAATTACAAATGAAAACATCACATTTTGCATCAAAATGTTGGTCAATGTTTCACTTAATATGGTTCTAATTGATTTAAAGGAACTCAGTGTTTCTGCTGCATTTCTCTAGAAGTCTCTTCCAGATCTGTGGTGCATAGAAGCTGAATGAAGAATCACAGCTCTAAGAGAGTAAAGTCATAATACTTAAAGAATAAATTTGTACAGGAATAAAGTTCACATAATATGACAAAGTCATAATGTTTTGAGAAGAAAGTCAAACATTACCAGTTATAATATCATGAGAATAAAGTTGAAAATGACAACTCTGATATGAAAAATCTATTTTATACCTGGTAAAATGAGGAATGTTGGATGATATTGGTAATATTTAATCTATTAACATATAATTATGTTTATTGCAATTTTAATCTAATAATTAGATTTTTCTTTCTTAGCCTGAAAGTATCTGATACTTTATGATGATTTACTTCTGTCTTTGTCAGAGATTATCTGACATTAAATGGTAAAAAAGAAGTTATTCAGTTTTACATTAACTCACGAAAAACAAACCAGTTCGTTTGGACTTTGTCTGATTTTTTTAAGCATTTCATAAAAAGAAAATATATTAAAAAAATTCCATTCCAACAAGCCTAAACGTCTAAAAGTACATTACAGAAAGCTAATTGGGTTGGCTTAAAGCACAAACACTGATTTTCGATGGAATTTCGACAGGCACATACAGTAAAGCCCTTATTTAGGTTCACAAAGGCATTAAGTCCTGAATAAACACGCTCACGCACGCTAATGCTCACTAATGCACAAATGAAAGCTGCTACAAAGAACATAGCCTGGTGGAGAAGCAGACTTGCATGGATTGCAATCTGATGCATAGTCATAGCAAAACATTAACAGAAACACGTTTGGACACATTGAAGCATTTAGTCGCGTCCATATGAGGCTGTAAAAGATTTAGTGAGTTTATTTGTGTGCAGTAACTGGAGTCTCTCTTTGAACTCTACATCCTCTCTGCAAAACATGAGTGTGACTTTGGCTTTTGAGCAAAGGAAAAGACAAAAACAGATTTAAAAGAGAAAGAACACAAAGAGAGACGGAGACAGGGAGAAAGAACGTTATTCAGCAAGTTTGTGGAAGCTCTTGAAGAGTTATGTTACAGTCTGCATGTGGGTGGGAATGTGTGGCGTCTTTACTGCAAAACATATTTCAGGTAGAATGCATAAATCAAAATAAAAAGTGATTTCTCCACTTTGAGTGGGCTAGTGTGAAACAGAGAAGCACAACATTAAACTCGCAGGGAAGATTGAAATTGGAAGACAAACGTTAGATGTTTCTAGAGGATGTAGAAAAAAGTTTTTGATAACTTTTAATCCACTTAAATGAGCCATTACAGTCATTGAAATACCTTCCAAACATTTTTGAACATTTGTAACTGTATGATGACTTTTATAGAAGGGCATTGTGTACTATGCATTTTTATATGACAATCATGTTAGCGTTAGTCATTATGACTATGCTACATCAAAAATAACTTGCTAAACAAATACATTTTCCTCTGTCTCTTTAAGAAGCCACTGCTCCTCTGTGATGCTGTTTTCAGCCATTCTTTGGAGCGTTGGACTGAGAAGTAATTCCTACGATGAGCTCAACAGGTGTACAGTTTCACCAGGTGTTTGCTAATTGCAGCTGCCGCTAGTCTTGAGGAGCTGTGTGGGGAAAGCTGCATTAATATTCACAGTGGAAACCTTCTTGGCACTACCGTAGAAGGTAAAATATAACATCTATCAACGACTGTCTTATCTCCGCTCTACAGGTTAATCAGTGCGAAGATAAACAAGTGGCACTCATTGATTGGCTGTTCAGTAAATGGCAGCCAATAGTGTGTCAGGTAGAATTGGTAGCTTCTCAAATTACATATTGAGAAGCTTAATATGGTATGAATATTCTAGATTTGTCCATATAGAAACTAGAATAGGCTGGTATGTTTGAGGTGTAGAATGCCTGTAAGTCCACTCACTCCAGGATTAGTAACGATGCACCTCAGGGTTCTGTTCTTGAACCAGTACGTTTTACTTTATGTTTTCCTTCGGTAGTTATCTTGCTTGACTAGTTACAACTAATACTTGTGTCATGACTGTGAAAGCTTTAATGCTAAACTGTTTTTCTTAAAACAAATATATTTAAAAGTTCAAAAAAAGCAAATTTCCCAAATTATAAGAGAAATAATCTGCCAATGGAACTAGTATTTGTTTAACGAATATTAAGGAATTATTTACTCAAAACAAGCTCCTATAACTTGCTGAAAAATTACTCTTAAGTTAGTTTTGTCTTATTTCATGTGTATTCAGATATTGGACTAAATATTTAGTGTTTTTGCAGTGTAGTGCTACATTCATATCCTGGCCCAGACAGACTTATTTGTTCTTCCTGGGTGTTTTGAAAGTGGAAGGAGATGCCTTCAGCGATCCGGCTGTTTCCCCGTGGAACCGGCTCTCGGTTTGTTTTCCACAGGCAAACACCCACTCCACTTTTTACATTAGATTTAAAAATCTTTCCCTGTTTGACCCTGAAGCGTAGTTTAGTTTTGTTGTTTGCCCTGGGCTTTCCGTGGATGCTCCACGATGCTCTGCGGTCTTCACCTCTACCCTCCACTGTCTCTCAGAAAATGTGCAAGTCTTTCCTGCAGTTTGGGCTTTTTCTCATACAGAACTTTTAAAGCAATCCATGTTACAAAAGCAGTATTTAATATGAAACCTTAGGTAATAAATAATAATATTAAGTAAATTCATGTGATTAATGTTCATTTATTTGGTTTTGAACACATTAAAATGTAAAGGGGAACTTATCCTTTGCGCTGCATGACATGTTGCCCATGGGGAAACATTCACTGGCGCATGAAGAGAGCCACATGGAACAAGCTCATTCAGGGTGAATCTGAGTTTGTGAGAAATAAATATTTCTGGAAAGTTCTGTGTGTTTTTTGAGGCTTCATCCCACTGGGGTTACGTTCAAATAACCGACATCCTCAACTGGCTTCTTTTGATGTGGGGAAGCAGCAACTCTACCATGAACTTTTCAGAAATTACTTAACTCCCAATCTTTTTTAAATTCTTTGTCTATATTTTCCTGATTTCAAACAAACCCATAATTTAGCAAATGTTGTTTCCGTTAAATAAGAAACGATTAAAATCACGTGTGATGAGCTTTGTTCATGCAGGATCATCCTCCTTCCACTTCCTGTTAGTTTTTTGTCTTTTCCTTCATTCGACCTGATATTCTCTGTTCCATATGTTTAGGTGTTTACCTTCATTCACTCACCTGACTGAAATGAACGAGTGATTATCAGGATTCAGGTGTTAAGGAAACAGCCAAACATCTAAAACATGAAGGAGAGCGATCAAGAAGACTGACTCCTTCCAGAGTTAAACATTGTTTTTAAAAGCCCTTAAACCAGCTTTGTATTAGTTAAACATAAACTATGTGGCCGTGGTTCAGTGTTTCTAATCCCTGTAGCCAAAATAGAACCATGATGGTTGTAACATGATGGTCCTAAGCAACAAATGGGCACAAAACTTTGTCAATATTCCTCTAATGTAAACAGAATTTTCCAATTGTTTCCATTAAATAAGAAACACGATTCAAAATCACACATCAATAAGTTTCTTGAAGCGATAAATCATTTGAAAAAATTCAAAGTCATCATCTTCTGACCACTTACTGTCGTCTTCTTTGTTGTTTCTGCCAGTAGTAACACCCAGTTGTTGACCATATGACTCAGGTGATGCAAAAAGACTCTTCATTGAAGTTTTGTGAAACTTTGATATAGCTGAAAAGCCGCTTCATTCCAGCTCAAAACCTTGAGTCTTTTTTAAATTTGTGTTTCCAAAGCTCAAATTTGTTTTTGTAATTCCAATTTGCTCAATGATACAGAGCCCATTAAAAACCTCCCTGTTATTCCACCAAATATTGATTTCTGAACTCTTCCTGAGTTAAAACATCAGTATTGTTAAGTGAATATGAACTTGTTTTCTTTGTATTATTTGGGACGTGAAAGCGCTGCATCTTTTTTGTTTTTCTGCAAATAAATACTAAATTTTTGCTTAGAATTTCAGAGGCATGTTGTCAGTAGGTCATACAATAACAGAACAATGTTCATTTTACTCAAACATAAACCTATGAAATCAGAGAAACTGATCATTTTAAGTGGTCTCTTAATTTTTTCCAGAGCTGTATGGTAAATGGAAATGCAACTACTGTCCAACATTGAGATTTATTTTTATCACACAGGTCTTTAGAGTTCTGGGACCAAACAAAGCCCAGAGAGCAGCCGATTAACGCTCTGGTACCAGAGAAGAATGATCCGAAATCTCCAGAAATGTCCCAGCCCAACACACACCTACACATGCATTCTTGCCCCGTAGTAACCGCAGCGATTGGTTTCCATGGGGACCGGTCACGGCTGCAGCTCACTCCATCGGGGGGCGATGGATCTGACTGAGATCACAGAGTCCTATGGTCGTTATTTAGGATCAATACACTCACCAAACTCCATCCGCACACACACACACACGCACGCACACGCCCACACGCACATACACACACACTTCCTTTAATGCCCACCCAACCGTTAGTCCTCACACCACCACTTCATCTACTGATTAATTAATTCATGGTGAGCTCATCTTTAGATCTGAGGAGTCATATTGCTGAAGACGGTTTCTCAACTTCTGATGGACAGACAGTACAGGCATATCATACATTTTCTGAATGCTTAGAGTCTGTTGAGTATTTTAGTAGTTAACTCTTGTCCCTGATGTCCCTGTATACCACTGGGATAAATTACATGTGTCTAATTTAGTCAAAAAGTATGGAAAAATGTTATTTTTAGCTTAACCTTCAGAGCCACATAAGGACAGTTACAAAATCGACCTTCTATCAACTGAAGAAAATCTCCAAAATTAAACAACTAATGTCCCAATAAGTTATAGAGAAACTCATTCATGCGTTTATCTTTAGTCGCAGCGATTACTGCAACAACACCTTCACAGATCTGCATAAAAAGTCAATCATTCAGCTGAAGCTGATCCAGAAGCTGCTGCTGGAGTTCTGAATAAAACCAGGAAGGTCAACCCAGGTCTAAAGGTCTGGGAGAATACTCTTTAAAATCCTGTTGTCAGTTTATAAATCACTGAACGGCTCACCACCACAAAACTTTAAAGGTCTGCTGTTGTTGGATCAACCTTCCAGAACCTCTCAGGTCTTCTGGTTCTGCTCTGCATCCCCAGAACCAGAACCAAACATGGAGAAGCAGGATTCAGTTTTTATCCTAAACTTTTACACCCACCAGGATAAAGGAGTTCCTGAAGCTCTTCCACATATGAAAGCTGTAATTTGGTGGGGGAGTTCAAATATCACAGGCCTGGTGCTTGAGTGACGCTTAAAGAGAGACGGAGAGAAGAACAGGTTGGGGCTGCAGATCAAGGAAACAGAGGGGAAGATTTTGATTTACTCCTCCATCATCATCATGTCTTTCTGTTTTTAAAACTCAGAGTGAGCTAGCATCTGTCTTAATGTTAATGTCATAATGTATCTGTTATGTTTTGATCTCTATTTTCTTATAGTTTTATGTCCTGTTTTGTTTTGAAATGTGTTTATTGTTCTATGTTCCTGATTCTCTTCCTTTGATTAGACCAGTCTTGTTTCTATTAAGTTCAGTTTTTATAAGTGATTATTTCTTGTTTCTAGTTATTCGTCATTACTCTAATTTAATTGTTTTTTTAAGTCAAGTTCTATTCCTCTCGTTATAATCTGTTACTAGGCCCGAGCAGCTAAGCGCTGCGAAGGCCTACTGTTTTTGTACTGTTTCTTATTATCATTCTGCCCCCCTAAAGTGTGGCCCTTTTGGGGGCCATATCATACTCAAAAACTCACCAAACTTGGCGGAGGCCTTAAGCCTGTTTAAAAATTTCATATTTTAAGGTCGTCGGAAAAATCGCACAGAAATGGCTCAATAGCGCCATCTTGCAATTTTCAAAGGACCCTTTGCTATTCACTTACTTTATTGTAGAGACATGAAATTTGGTACACTTGTAGAGCTCCCGAAGACGCTCAAAATTTACAATTAATGTCATAGTGCAAGTATCACAGAGTCAGAATCAGAAGACATGTTGGTGTGGCGGCGTGGCGAAGTGACCTGTAACGCCATTGCCATACGTTTGGCTCTCAATTCCACAGTTTCTGGCCCAGCTGCTCCAAACTCACTAGGATGGATCCTCATCTACTCCCCGACAGGAATCCATCACAATATTTGGTGGGCATGGCCTGATTTCTCTATAGCGCCCCCTAGAAAACTTTAAATGATCAGCCCCAAGCCATGCTTTAACCTACAATTACGAAACTTGGTGCACATGTGTATCTTGTCAGGACGTACAAAAAAGTCTCTTGGAGCAATGGTCTAAACCGACCATTTTGTTGTAATATTTAGTTGTAGCGCTTCCTGTGATTAATACCTAATTAATGGCTGGGATTCAGCCTGTGCTATTGTTCTAATGTGCTGAAACTTAACTGTGCTCTGTTAATGTGCTTTGCCCTTGGTTTATTACTGACCAGTACGGTTTATTAAACTGGTACATCTTCAACTTTAGAATTTTCCTCACTCATTTTAGGATAAGGTTGAAATTGCACTTCATTTACATCTCAGTTGTAGTTAACATCAAAGCATGTGGGCGTGGCTTAGTGTCAAACTTTGAATATTTGCCATGAAACATCAAGATTAAATAACTTCCAAATGCAAGATGACAGCTGCACCAGACTTCCTATGTTTCTATAGAACAGTCTTGAACACATTTCCATGGTGACTTGATTACATCACGTTAGCCCCGCCCACTTTTAAGAGGCAGTCACCTGTTTTTTCTGCTGTATATTTTACTGTTATTCTATCATTTATATGGGTTTCATCATCTGAAAACTTGACATCTGAAAAAGCTCCTCCCCCCTCAGCATCCACAGATGATGAAGTCTGTGGATGCTGGCTGCTGACTGAACCGCATTGGGGTGTAGAAATGGCGAACTGCAGTCCTTCGCCATGTGCATAGGATCGGCTCTAAATCACACATGGATCATCGGACTGGCGCCAAACTGGATATGTATGATCTCTGTTGACCTCTAAAGAGCCCAACAGCATTGAAATGTAATTTGACTCCACTGCGCCCCCTAGGTTAATCCACCAGCTATATCTCCTCGCTAAATGCAACAATCTGCACCACCGAACGCATTGATGCGTACCGCCTGGTGGACGGGCGTGGAAACTGCGCAATGGCTTCTGCGTTGGCACGTGTGCGGCCGTGCTGGAAACTACGTGAGAGCTTCTGAGGTGGCTGGCGGCCGGCAGTTGCTAGTACCCCTGCGATGGCCAATAGGCCGGAGCGGTGCTTGGCTTCAAGGGCCGCCCGACGCCGCTTGCGGCTTTAATCTGTATTTGTTTTTCTTGAGGCATTACAAATGTTTCACTCTGTCATTATACAGTGTGTCTGGGAATAAAGTTAAAAAAAAAAAAAACATCTTCCCCCGCTCCTCCCCCCTCGCACACAACAGTGCGAGGGGGGAGTGATATCACAAACTGTGATGTCACTCATCCTCTCTGTGACATTATTGACGACTGTCTCTATATTCCAAGATTCCACAGAGATTCATTTGCGGTTTCAAAAAGTTCAAAGAAGACATCAGCGATGGCCGAGAATTTATATTATACGACGGTGGATGTTCTTGAGCAACGGTGCATGGAGCTGGACGACAAAAACAACTTGCTAAGAACAACCGTGGAGATCCTGAAGCAGAAACTCAATCAGCTGACTGGCAGGAGTGATAATGACATCAGTGAGTTGATGTCTGAAAATAAAATGTTGAGGGAGAGGAAGGAGCTACAAGAATGCAGAATCGAGGCACTAAATAATGAGTTGGAGCAAACAAGAGCAACAATAGAATCGTTGAAAAAACAGTACAATGACATGTGCAAGGAAACCCAACGATTGGAACGGAACAACATTTCCATGAGACAGAAGGTTGAGCATTCTTTGAGGGAAAAGAGAAAAGAGCGCCAGAGGTTAGATAACAAGAACAACGACTTAAACAAAGAAATAGTGGCGTTGAAAATACAATTAGACAGGCTCAAGTCACAGTCAACGCATGCACAGACTGCAGAGACAAAGGAGGGCATCGCAGAAAAGACAGCAGATGAACCCATGCCAACAGTCCTTCAGAGAGTTGGCCGTGTTTTTGTTCATATGTATCAGGAGGGTACCTTAAGATATTGGGTCCCATCGTGGATTTTTTAAAAGTGCTCCAAATCGGCCATCTGGACAAAGAACAAATTGAGCAACATCCAGACAAAAACATGCCCAACTCGCTGAAGCATTGTTGAGCCAACAATGCTGGGTCTGGGCTGAAGGACGGAAGAGTTTTGGAGACGAGGAACCTCGGATTACGGAAGAGCAGTGGTTTTCGTCCTGGTGGTGGAACAGTGGACCAGCTCTACACCCCCAGCAGGGTCCTGGAGGATGCATGGGCGTTCGCCCAACCGGTCCACATGTGTTCTGTGGACTTGGAGAAGGTGTTTTGACTATGACCTTCAGGAAGCCCTGAAGGTCATGGACTTCAGGGCTTCCTTCAGGAGTTTTATTTGACAAAACTATTAAGTTTTGTCAAATCAATATGATTTTCACTGCGTTGTTGTTGTTAGCAGCTGCTGACGGAGCTGTTAAATAGTTATTAACTATTTAACAGTAAATTATTAACTATTTAACAGTAAATAAATAGTAAATAACTATTTAGGCTACTGTTAAATAGTTATCAACTATTTAACAGAAAATAAATAGTAAATAACTATTTAACTGTTAAATAATTATTAACTATTTGGGCCCCTGCCCATAGCAATGCATGGCCGGCACCTATTAATCTTCACCTAATAGAACGTTTCTTTATTATAGTTAACTTCTTCTTCCGCTACCGTTAATGCGGGTCGCACCGCTGTGAGCCCACCCACAAAAGTGGTATCAAATGTGCGGCTCAATCCCGGCATTGGAGCTATTACTTTTATGGGGAATCGGCGTTACGACGGCGACGTAAAAAGCGAAAAACGAGCAAAATTTCCAACTGCCGAACCGCAGAGCATAACTGCCAAAACCTAGAGTGTAACTGACGTTTCGTTAGTGTGGGAAGCAGTGCGATTTTGACCCCAAATCAATTTTGAAATCGTCGTCACGCCCACAAACATTGGCGTATTGGTATCAAACTCGGTCATGACATTGACACGCATGCCTGCTCCGGTAAAATGTTTTCAAAATTTTCCAAGGGCTTACGGTTTTCTGTCAAGGTGCTTCAGAGCGAAATCAAGTTCCAGGGTAACTGACGCTCTCCACCATTCATTTTCATGCTTTTGTGGAAAATTTCAGACCTCAGCGCACACCCTTTTTCTCTCATGGCTGCAATTCATATCTGAGCTACAGATATGAATTGCAGGACTATTGGAGACGACAAATAGCCCTCTCATACGCTTCAAATGGTTTTCTGATACGTATCACGGTTCCCGAACGGCAAGGAGTTGTTCGGGCTGCTTTTTCCATTAAAACTGACTGGGTGTCTCACAAAGATAGAAATCTGTCTCTGCCTCTCTGTCTCACACACATGACAGCTGGCAGAGGATCCATTACCATAGCAATGGAAGACACCATGGGCAGCTGATTAGGACTACAAAAACGCATCACTGTAGTTTTTACTATGGCAGAACTCTGAGGAAGGAGTTGGGCTTTAGAATTACTTGTGTTTTGGGCATTTTATAATTGATTTTAAGCAACCATTGTTACACATGGAATTAGTATGTCAATTTTAGATTAAGCTTAATGAAAATTCAAAAGATTCAAAATAAAATCTTGAATATTTCTCTCAGGCCTTTCAGAAAAACTAACTGATTAGCAAGCATTTAGAATTAAGTCTCTCCTTGTGTGTCACACTGACATGACAGTTGACCTCCTCTTTAGAACTACAATGACTGCAGGTTAGGACTACAACATGGCAGAACACTCAGTGACTACAAAAGAGGTCAGAGCTTATTGTCAGAACTACAACATGGCTGAACTGTCAGTTACTACTGAGGAGGAATGAGCTGGCCTTTAGAATGGGCTCTTTGCGCCTGAGCTTCCGCCTAACGGCTCAAATGTTTCCGATCTATTGTAAACGGTACTTTACACCAGGTATTTGCAGGGCTTTTCCAAGGTAACAGTTAATAATGTACATCGATCCGAAGCCCCAACAAGTAAGCCGGAGAAAGGTTTTAAGATTTTCGCCTCATTATACATTCACAGATATGAAGGTGCGTTTTATTTTCTTTAAACGTTGTGGCTAACATTAGCTTTAGCTTATGCTAGTAGGCAATATTCTCAGACATTTTTCTTGTGAAAATTTCCTATTTAAGTATCTAAACATTTCTCATTCATTCTAACGGACAATGTTTGTACCTTATTTTCAAGTATATTACGTGCATTTATTGTTAACGACAATAAACGCGGGGCGGGGGGCAGATTACGGTTCAGGCTTTTTGCTTCCAGGCTGACGAAGCACAACGAGCCCTTAGCTTAACAGTAGAGCAGCTCTGGTGTCTCAGTTCTGGTTCAGCTGACTGTTCAGGTTCAGAGTAGTTACTTTTAGAAACATATGACCGTGTTGCTTAAGGTCTCTGTGTTATTTCGTTTTATTACTTTTGCATGCTTCTTGTGAAGGGCTCAATAGGACGGTGTTTACAGCAGTACAGGCGGATCAGTTGCTCGACTGTCCGGCTCTGCTCTCTCGTTTCCAAACACTCGCTCTTTCAGGCTGGATACAGAAGCGATTCAATGGAAATAACACAGGATGGCTCCTTTACCTTCGTCTTAAGGCTGAAGAAGCTGATCCGGAGTGACGTGAAGGCTGCAAACTTTGTTGTGCAGCGTTAGCTTTAACTGGTAGCTTTAACTTGTAGCTTAACTGGTAGCAACAAATATTTACAAGCCACCGTCTTCTTAATTCAGGATCGCTTGGAAATCCATGAAAACTTAAACAAAGTACATAGTATTGTTTTATTTGTGACTTAAGTACAGCTTTATCTTTTATAGCAGTCATAGTAACTGAAAGCGCAAAAAAGAGAGCTGCATTTGCGCATGCAGTTGTGACGTAACCGCGGCAGGTGCAAAGAGCTTATGGCAAGCCGTTTTAACATAAATTCGGTTTTGCCGCCCTTACATTCCAGATATCTCAAATTGTTTTATGACTAGACATTTTAGCAGTTTAAGATATCTCTAATTATATTTTGACTAGACAAAATACCTATTTGAGATATCTCTAATTACATTCTGACTAGTCAAAATGACGTCAGATTTACCATTGATTTGTATGGGGACTTCAATTCAAGATATCTACAATGAATTACTGACTATCTGAAATACACATTTCAGATATCTACATTTTAATTATGACTAGTTAAAAAGTAAATTCAAGATATCTCGATTGTAGTTTTGACTAGTCATAATTCTAATTAAAGATATCTCTAATTAGTCTATAATTCAAGATATCTTAAATGTATTTTTGGATAGTAGAAATGTAGTTTTGACTAGTGGAAATTGAATTATAGATATCTTAAAAGCAAATAATGACTAGACAAAACTAAATTAGAGATATCTTGAATTATAATTTTGACTAGTCAAAATTCCTTTTAAGATATCTCTAAATGAATTAGAGATATCTTGAATTATTCAACTTTTCTATTTAAGATATCTTAAATGAACATTCTGACTAGTCAAAATGACGTTACAGATATCTTGAATTAGCGTTCTGTCTAGTCAAAACGTCACTGATTTACGTGGCAATTTGAAAGTTCAATAAAACAATGAAAAATAGAAAAAAACGAAACAAGATATTTGAAAATGCACAACTTTCATGTTGAAAATGATTGACAAAGCAGCTTTAGCTTTTCAAAGCTGTTTTTAACTGCATTCGGTTCGTTGGAAATGAATAAACAGGACATTTTTTGCAGATATCATTAGCAGTCTTAATAGTTTATGAAGTTTTGCGTTCTCCGCATTTCCAACATTGCCGAGCTCTTTCTAATTTGTGGCATTTACGGACAGTTTTGTGCAGGAAACATAAAATTCTGCAGGCAACTGTTTGGACAGCACAAAGGGGCTTCAACGTCATTCTTAAGTCAGATATCTAAAATTGTAATTTTGACTAGTCATAATTACGTTCAAGATATCTTAAATTGTAATTCCGGATACGTGCCTCGTCAAATGACAAATCCAGTGACGTCATTTGAGATATCTTGAAAGGAATTTTGACGAGTCAAAACGTAATTGAAGATATCTCGAATTATTATTCTTACTAGTCAGAATGTAAATGCAGATATCTTAAATTACCATTCTGGATAGTCAAAATGTAGTTTTGTCTAGTCAAAATGCATTTTCAGATATCTGGAACGTAATTACGGATAGTCAGACGAAACCGAATTTATGTTAAAACGGCTTGCCATAAAGAGCTGGGCATTTTATAACTGATTTTAACCAAGCATTGTTACACACAGGATTAGTGTGACAATTTTAAATTAAGCTTCATAAAAATTTCAAAATAAAATCCGTGACATTCTTTTATATCACGTAATTATATCATGTAATTGCTCTCTTGGAAATTATGTGACTTTTTTAACAAAACCACTGTTACACTTTGGATTATTTTGGACATTTAAAATGAAGCTTACTGAAAATTTCAAAATAAAAGCCTTTAGATTTGTCTCTGGCGAGTGCGGAGCAAGGCAGAGCATTAGCATTAGCCTTTTACCTTAGATGAGGTATTTAGTATACTGAATGGAATAAGCCAGGCTTGTGACTCTCCACGTGTTATTGATTACATTGCAGCTTTGTTTTGCATTGATGCTAATGTTTAGCATCAGAACGCTGGGTGCAAACTGACGGGCACACTTTGGCAGGGCCCCGGTTAAATTTCTTCAGAAATTTTCTAGTTAACAGTTATTAACTACTGTTAAATAGTTAATAACTGTATTTAACAGTAAATAACTGTTTACTGTTATTTACTGTAACTATTTAATAGTAAATAGTTACTGTTAATGTCAATTACTTTCCAAATAAAGTAGTCAGTAATCTAAATTACTATTTCAAGGAGTAATCAGTAATCTGATAAAAGTTACTTTTTCAAAGTAACTATGCAGTCACTGCCTGTGTGTAGATAGTCTGGCTGTAATGAGAATATAATCTAAGAAGGCTCTAACAAGCTTCTCAGAAACACACAAAGACAAGAACATAAACATCATAGAACAGCACAATAATGTAGTTTCAGTTTATAATGCACTTTAATTTATGCATTTATCTTGATATTGAGAAACAGATTTAGTTTTTCAAAACAATTTTTTTGCTGTTTGCCTGTTGAATTTGTTTTCCCTTGAGGTTACTGACAGATCCATAAGAAAATATCCAATAATATACACTGTGTTTGGCCTCGGCTTGCAGCAAATTAGTTTTTTTGGCCCTTAGTGTATTTGACTTTGACATCCCGGCTCTACAGTTTTAAACTACAACCCCTCATTTATTGTTTCACATTAAATAGTTCAGCTCTGCGGTTTAGAACGGCCTCAGTGAGCCGCTCTTAACCACCAAATTTACTGAATTTTGTAGTTAAATGCCATATAACCTCCAAACCACATGAGTCACACAATAACCTATTAATCTGGAAAAAAATACTGAATTTGTGTTTTTACTACAAAAAAATACACTGCATTAGGTGAAAATCATTCTGCTCTAACAAACTCAGAGTTGCATAGTTGCTTTATTCACCTCTCTCTGCTAACAGAGGCGGAGACTCAATCTTCTAAGAAAAAAACAAAAGAAATAAAGGAAAACAGACGGAACAGTTCAACCTTGTATGCTCATTCACTATCATGTCTACAGGATGTGAAAACTAAACACACCATCTCAATGCAGGGAAGAACACGGGAAATACAGCAAATTCCCAGACACATCTTGTTCAATTAGTTTGTACACCTTCTCTACAGCTGCACGAAAAAACATATTGACTATGTTACATGATGCAAATAAAAGATTTTCTCTAAAGAAAAATCAGCTTCACAACTTCACCCTTTTTTTCTAGTGGCTAGCAAAGAAATAACTAAGTAAATTCAACCTCGAACTGACATTTGTCATTAAGCAATGGTCCAGAATATAAACATCACAGGAGTGTTTCAGCAAGTGTTTTGTCCTCTGGTGATATTAAGCAAAACGAAAACCTGAAAATGGAAAAATGTTACACTTCGAAAGGATACAAAAACAAAATAAACTCAATCTCAACATCAGGAGTTTTGGGTTGTGAAGCATGGCATCCTTAGTCAACGTGGGTGTTGTTCTGCGGCGATGTCCCATCCTGACCATGTCCTCCATGCTGCCTCAGGTAGGTAGACCATCTACTGAGTGGGCCGTCGGTGGTATCCCTGTTTTTTCAGGGATACGTTGTCGGAATCCCCTTGGTGGGCGATTCGAATTCCCAGTGAACTTCTCTCCAGTGGCTGATGAGGACCCAGGTGAACTTATTAAAAACCACAACCTTCACTGCGGTCATCAGTTCTTCTTCCTGAAAGTTTTAAGAAACACAAAATCTCCAGGCTGTAGGTGACGTAATGGTTTGCTCACTGGCAAAGGTCGTCCTCCTTGGGCCTGCCATCTTTAATTGATTTGTTAAAGAAATACATTAATTAATCATGTTGTCATTACATGTTGAAATAATTTTCCTGTTTCCTCCCTGTGTCTTCTGCTGGATTTGACCTTGAATTTATGTTTTTTGTTCTCCTCTGGCTCCCTGTGATTTTTTTTGGTAAGTTTATAATTTTTTCATTAAACCAAAGTCTTTGCCTTTCTGCATTTTGATCCACCATCAAAACACACATCATGATAATGGTTTTCTTATGATTTCATTGTTGTCCTTTGTTTTTGTTTTTACACAGCACTTTGGTAGCTGCTGTGTTATATTTTTAGTGCTTTATAAATAAAGCGGTTTGGTATCATCGTTGCAACTGAGGAAGAAGATTCTGGAAGCTTAACTGAATGTTGTTTGGGTGGCCAGGCTAATCTTAACATAGGAAACCTGCCATTTTGGAGAGGTTTAAGGTGGAGCTGCTGCTTCGCTGCATCAAAGGGGTCAGCTGAGGTGATTTGAGCATCAGATATTCATGCCTTTTTTATTGGTTTTCCAGACAAATTGCACCAGTGGGAGACCCACAACACATTACTTTTGAAACTTCATCTCAGATCAGAATCACACGACAACAGACATGAATGGATTGATAACATCAATAGTCTATTGTATATCGATATGCAGATGATACTCAGATATTTCAGTCATCATGTCAGGTGACTGGACTGTGTCTTTAAGATATTAAGATCAAGTTCAGTTTTATTCACCTACATGTCCTGAAGTCAGCTCTACAATGCCATTGATGCATGTGTAAGTTTACTTTGACTGAACCCGTCACCAATAGTTGAGCAATCTGGAGACAACAGGAGGCCTTCTGTAAGTAAAACTAAATGTTTGATGACTACTCACTGGTAGGTTTGCGCCGCGTCAGAATCTCTTTTCCTTTCATGTCCATCCAAGGTTCTGTTTATTGATTCGCACAAACTTCAGTGCGGATCCGTCACCCAGCAAGTGACATCTGCAACCTGCAAGCACAGCTATTTAGTTTGGGTGTGTCAAAACATAAAACAGGAAGAGGAGAAAACAAAAGAAGAGTTCTGAGACCTGATGCATTAAATGAGAGGTTAAAGCCAGACAGAATCTGAACCCTTTGACTACGCCACATGCTGATGTGGTCAATATGCAGTCCCAGTTGAGGCAAAAGCTAAAGCACACATTCCACTCCGCCTAAAACCCTCCAACACACACACTCACAGTCACATATATTAGCAAACAAAAAGATTCAGCAGGAGTCGAGAAGCAGAATGAAAAGAAAAAAGGGAAGACACCAATGAAATAATAAGAAAAGACTGTGAGAAAAAGAGGGCTGTAATTGCAATTCATTTCCAGCCCGGGCCCCTGGGGTACTGTGAGTGCGTTTGATCCCAAAGGCGAGCAAGAATGGAAATGCAGGGATTCAGTCATATGTATGCAGAGAGAGAAAGGATGGGGGAGTTGGTGGGAGAGTCGGGGAGAAGCAGAAACCTTTTAATATTCTGGGCCATGAGTAGAGATGAGAGACTGCTCTCATACCTTCAGGTTCATGAGCATAATGAGATTTTTATTTTGCTGAGTGCAGACTGTGAGCGAGACCGTGTGTCGACCCATCACGCACAAAATGCCTTCAGATCAGCTGTGTGTGCACAAAGCGCTCAGTGTGTGTGTTTTACAATTGTTACAAGTCATTTGTGAGTGTGAGGAAGGGATCCATGTCAGTTGGAGTCAGGGTCATTTCTCTCAGCGTCTCTGCTCGCCACAAACCCCCCGACAGCTAATGAAGCTAATGACTTTCATTAGCTTCATTAGTTTACGTTGACCGTTACGAAAATGAGAATAAAACTCTAAATTTCCAATAAAAAGTTTAGCTGATTTATTGACATGGGTTTATCCTGCAAAACTGCAATCAAAACACTTTATTTTTGCATCACACGAGTCACATAATCAACAACAGGATGTTGCTAGTTGCTACTGTCAGAAACATCAAAGAAGATGACAGGATGTGGTAGGAGGATAATGGCACTATTTAGGTTTTTAGCGTATTCACGTGTGATTTTAATTGAGTTTCTTATCTAATGGAATCACAAAGTTGTGTTTTTTCTACATTAGCAAAATGTCTGTAATGTTTTGTTATATTGTAATGGACATGCAGCTTACTGCAAGTTACCTGCCTGCCTTCTCTGCTGTTCCTCATTTCTCCACCCTGCTCCATCAGACCCCTGGCTCTCTGTGTCACCACCTTCCTCACACTCGTCTAAGGAATCGTCATCAATCATTCTCCACACGGGACCCTGGCAATATTTTCCTCCACGCCTCACTCTGAATCACTCGAAAGTAAGCTCTCTTATTTCATCCCTGATCAACTCGTTTCAGGCCACCATTAACTCCACTCTGATTCCAGATGCCACCCTTGGCCTTGAGTTTGACCACAGATGTCAAACTCAAGGCTCGTGGGCCAAATCCAGCCCGCCACAGCTTTTTATGTGGCCCTCTAGATTCGAGACTGGACACGAAGTGTGCTTGAATATTATGTTTTCAATCAAATCAGTGCAAACTCCTCTTTTGCTAAAAAAGTTTGGCGTTTTTTTGACCATATAACAATTGGCTTGTTGGGCAGAAATGCCATGAAACACTTTTTTCACATCAGACGAGTCACATGATCAACACCCAGATGTCGATTCTGGCACAAACCATGAAGAAGAAAATGAGGGGAAGTAGTTTGAGGATGACTTTTAATGACTTACTCTGTGAACAAACTTGATGACGCAATTGAAAATTTTTTTTTTTTTTTTTTTACTTTAGCAGAATATTAAAGTTTTGCACACATTTTAATGTAAAACCAGCTACTGACAACAGCTGACTTATACACTGAAAACACTCATAATATTAACACACTTCTTTTTATTCTCTCAAATGGTGGTTTCCCAAAACATTTAGTCCTACAACTGACAGACTCCTAGGGGCTGAAAAATGATCAGATCCACACGTCTATTGTAGCCCTGATCCGTGTGTGTGAGATGCATCACCTGAAAAACACCAGTATGTGCTGTGGGTGCACGCACACACACGCACACACGCGTTCAAACACACCTACTTGTGTTCTTTTTGTTTTGAATCGCCTGCTGAGCTCTTTTTCAGGAGGAATGAAAACCCAGACTGGAGTCATGTTTCCGTGTTGCGGTGTACGCCACAGTGGAGCTTTTGTTCAATGAATGCACAGCGTAGTGGAAGCAGGACTTTTGTTGTGTGGGAGATTTTCTCAAAAATAAGAGTCATGTGGGAGTTCAACAGCAAATAACCAGAATTTCTGTTTAACAAAAAGTTCTTTTTTTTTTTTTTTTTTTTTGCGAGTCATTTTTGTTTTTTCTGCCATTGGTGTGGAGTGTTTTTATTATTCAGCTGAACAGTCAATCTGAGTACATTCACACCAAACATACCCAAACTCTGCGTTAAAGAAAGAGTACCTCTACTTTAAGATATTTTTATTAAAGTAAAAGTAAAATGTTGGCTCCCAAGAAATGAACATGGTGACAGGTCCAATAAATGTAATCGTAAATGTAACTAGTTATTACCCGACTCTGGCTGTAATCTAACTCCAGTCCATTTGTCCAGAAAGTCCGGGTCATTTTTAAAGTGTGAATTTTTAATCAAACTCTGATGTGGTTCGAAGAGATCTCCAAGTAGTCCACTTCCAAAAGCAGGAAGTGGACTACAGCAGATAGCATTCTGGGTAAATACAACCAAAACGAATATGTGGTTCTAATGCTAGCAGGAGAAATGTTTGTTTTTGCAAAAGACTAAACAGAAATCCTAAAACTGCTAAAATCGCCTCTCCATTTCGTGTGATGCTGCAGGTTTGCTTTGTTTCTGGACCAAGTCGCATCTCTACCTTCACTAAGGAACAAAAACGTAGTTCAGAAATTCAGCTTTAACCTGCAACCAGCAGAGTGTGAATGAACTTGGATTATATTGTTTTCTTTCAAACTTTGCATATCACATTTTTAATATCTTTGTTTGGCAGATCTGAACCTGAATATTGTTTTTTTATTTGTGTGTAAATCTTTGATGCGAAGGTGACAGCGCCTCAACACCTGGCTGTGTTTAAATAATCAAAAAGCAGAATCCTCTCCGTCTCTCCTCTTTATTGTTTCTCACCACAACGCTCCCTCTCCTCCTCTCTGCGTGACACTTATTTTCATTTTAACCTCCCGCTCTTTCTTCCAAATCCGCTCTCAATCTCAAATCTTTTTTTTTTCCCTCTGCGCCCCCAGCCTTCCAGTCACCTCCCTAAGTTTTTCACTCCTCCGCTCCTGCTTGTTTTTCTCTCCGGAGGTGGTGTGTGATCTCGACGTGTCATCAATCCTCTGCAAGACTTTGAATAATTAGGATCTGCATGCATTCCCTGCGTAAGCGAAGCCTCTAATCCCCTGGAATTGTGCAAAGTAAACCATCACCTCACAGCCCTCTGGTGACCCCAGGCCTCCTCCTTAAACTCTGTTTGGTGCGCCAAACATGTCCTTTTCAACCCACATCCACACCCACGAATCAACAGTCACCTCATTGCAACGCTGGCAGTACTGCAGAGGTGCAGTGTGTAAATGAAAAATTCAGTTATAACAGTTAATCCACAAAGAACAGCACTTCCCACCACAATAAATCAATTGAAAATGTCCCTAAATCAAGCTAAAGTGTAAAGAATGTCCAGAGTTACATTTTGGGAAATTAACTTTGCCTCCTGCTCTGCTTTCTGATTAGATTCCTGCTTCCCTGCTTCTTTAAACTCCCGGCAAGTAAATGGGAAATGAAAGTGATAATAAAAATTCATTTTTCTCCCCCACTTGACTCCCTCTCACAATCTCCATGATATATACGCTAGTTTGTGAATACATATTCAAATATTACCTGAGCACTCCATTAAAACCCCCCAAAACAACCCTTTTAGTGAGTTTCCACCTCACAGTTTGGGAGATTCAGTTCAAAATTATAACATTTGTTACATATTTAGCGGCTGTGGTTCAGTTTTACAGTGCAGTGTCAAACGAACTGAACTCTTTTGAAGAAGCTGTTCCCCTCATCACCTGTGGGGGCGCTGCACCAAGAACCACTAAACTAAACAACACAAAAACCTCAGAAGAAGACATAAGCGCAACTTCCTTCTTCACAAAATGTAAAAAATTGAGTTTTCAGGATTTCTCATTTGTTTTTGGTAAAAGATGATTCATGAGCCATTTCTCCTGCTAGCATTAGTGCTTGTTTTGGTTGTATTTACCCAGAATGCCCTGCGCTGCAGTTCGGTTCCTGCTTTTGAGCAGTCTGCTCACACATGCAGTAGCAAAGCAACAGAGTTCACTTCAACCTAAACAAAACTGAGGCTTTTGCACCTAAAATCAATTGAAAATGTTGCTAAGTTGATCTGAAGTGTTGGTAAAATTAACTTCCTCCTGCTCTCCCTTCGTTTAAAAAAATATCAATAAAAATATTTTTCTCTGCCTCACTTGGCTCGCTCTCAGTCTCCATGATATAGAAACTTGCATGTGAGAACATATTCTAATATTATCTTAGCACTCCATTAAAACCAATCTCAAACCCTTTTTTAATCCCAGAAATTCCCACTTCGCCCTCCATCGTCCCACTCTTAGCTCTCCTCTGCTTGTTTTCTCAGTTTCTCCCTGCCATCTCATCATCTCACTCTTTCACCAAGTCCCCCCCTCTGGTTTTGGTTTATTTTCACATTTCTTCCATCTCTCCTTCCCACGGTGACACAAACGAACGGAGCAGTTGTCGGCTGACCCGCTGGGCGCCGCGGCCCTCCCGGGGCGCTCCATCACTGCTCTCTGGAAACATCAGGATGAATTGCTGTTGTTAAGCAAACAGTGAAGTTACAGCTGAGCTGAGCACAGGCTGATATTAATGGAGTCCCTGCTTGCACTCTGCCTCCTCAGTCAATCGGCGGCTTGCTGGCTCCTAATTTAATCAATGGCGACAGTGAGGGATAAACTGTGGGCTTCCCCTTTTCTCTGTTACCTGCCGGTAGTAATAGTTTCTCACTAGCTATTTTATTTCACAGCAATAGTTAATCTGGCATATATAATTAAACAAATCAGACTTCAGTCTAAATGAAACCATTTCAATGTCAAAATCGGTTTCACATCTGATCGATCTCAGTTTAAAGTCTGTAGAAGGCAATAATTCTAAGAGCTAACAAGTTGTGAAGTAAGATGATTTAAATATGTTACATATTTAAAGACACATTTATGGTGCACAAGAACCTTGTGGATCAGCTGCAGTGTCTGATTTGTTTTAGGAACACCTGTGAAGATACTGTTGCAATAATCAGTTTCTCTAGAGCTTGCTCAAACATTAGTCCTTTGATTCTGGAAATGTCCTTCAGGTGACAGAAGGCTGACTTTGTAACTGTGTTTATGTGGCACTGAAGGTTTGGGTTCGAGTCCATCACTACACCCAGATTTCAACCTGCTCGCTAGTTCCCAGCTGTAATAACTGAAGCTGGGTGTTGACTCTCGATCGTTCGTCTTTAGACCCAAAGATAATATCTTCAGTTTTGTTTCTGCTCAGCTGGAGATAATTATTGCACATGCACACATGATGTGAAACAATCACCAATCAAAACAGCATAGTTACTCATAAATAGCTATCAAAATTATGGCATCGGCACGTGGAAATGAATTGCAGAGCTGCGTCCGAGCACTGCAATATTTTCTCTCCCAAATTAGCATAAACACAGATCTGTGAAGTCTCGATATACAGCAGAGTCACAGCGAGCAAACACACAACACCTGTTTGTGTTTACTCAACCAGTTCGCTCCCAACATACAGCCATGCTAATAAACAGGTGCAACCTGTTTAACCCAACAGGGTTTGTAGTTACGCCTCCGCCGGCGGAGGTTAATTCAGTAACAAGCAATCAGGATATGTTCTGCTTATTTAGTTTCTGTTTTATTTAAAAAAGGGTTTTATGGAAATGAGGAACCGTCTGGGTGTATTTTAGGGTGTCTGTTTTCAGTTTCCTCAGCCTTTAAATCTCTCAGTAATCCGATCATGTCTGGATGGTCGTGTTACTTGACAGAACCACCTTAGTTATGCAACGGCTGCATCTTCATTTCCATCCTGCTACAATTGAACCGCATGTCGTGTTTCGTGGACTGCAGGAAAAGGGACGCTTGTCAAAATCGTAATGAAGTTAAAAGTACATTAGATCATAGTAATGGTTCTAAACTGATCAGTCTCATAACATATTAAAATCAGTCTAAAAAGTGAATACTTGTCTTTTAGCTAAAAGCTACTGAATGTCCATCAGGCTAAAAGAAAAAAGCAGATTTCTGTAGATTTCCCAGGATTAATAGCTGAATTTAAGGATATAATTAAAGGATGTAATTTGAAACAGACCAACACTGGACTTTATCTTTTTAGTTTGCTTTCATACTGTGTTTTTCTGTAAGCAACCTGCAAAGAAACATGTTCATGCAATATTCAAGCTACTTGTAATGTTTGGGTTATGACAACATTTAATTTTCCTTAGGAAATAATGTATTTTTGATTTTAACTTCAATCAAAATCAAGCTCAGATTAGACCTTCAAGTTAATATTCTCAAGCTGAAGGCATGTTTTTACAGTTCATTGTTCTTTCTCCTCACTAATAAAATCAATAATTCCCTTGGGATTACATTGATCACAGGATTAACGGGACACTCAGCAAGTTTTCTTTGCCGCTTGTTTGTTTTGATTGCTTAAAACTCCCCTCTTGTAACTGAGTAAGAGAGAACATGCAACACTTAACTGGTCTTACTGGTTAGCATAATGTGAAGGTAGCTCATGTTATTCAGTTAAGCTATTTTTACTGAATTAATTGTCTATTTATAAATAATAGAAAGTGTTTGTTTTTTATTGAGGCTCAACAATTACAGTCAGGAGCAGAATTAGTCATGAGTCATTTTATTCAACCCATAAGAATTACATTTTTTAGATTCTTCAAATATTTGTGGATTAATTTAGTGTCCAGTCATGATTACCACGCCTTCATTGCTTTATTTTATGACAAGTTAAAGTTCATGAGGGTTAAGCAGTAACTTGATATGAGGCTTGTTTTTGCTTCACTTGTAATCATGTCCAACAGGGTGTGTCTGAAAGGCCTTGTGTAACAATATGACGTATGTTACTAAGTTAGAAAACTGGAAATAATTTTTTCTTTGGGATGTTCTTCCTCTGCCTGATTTTAAAGAACTTTTATTGAAATCTTGTTTAAAAATGTAGATGTACCAATCCTCTCCTAAGGACTTTCTGCCTATTTTGAACTGTTTTAGGGCCTCTTGTCACTTTAAATCCAAAGAAGGTTCTGCTGGCCACGTTCCCAAAAGTCAACGTTTACACTCGCACGTAAAAATGGCTGGAAACAGAAGCGCCATTATACAACCTTACATCTTTGAAAAGCAGAAGTGGAGCCTCCTACACAGTCAACTCGAATGGAGCAAGTGGTTTCTGGATAGTAAGTCAACAAAACGCTTGCCTTTCCCACAGCAGTAATAAAACTACAGCAGTAATAAAACTAGGTGACCAAATATGCTGGAGCTACTCTGGTGTTGCTAGGTAAGGGGATGGAACGCTCTTGGGGTTACTAGGCAACAGGGTGAAGCCTGTTGCGGTTACTAGGTAGCGGTGCAGTGACTTAATCGGGAGGTTTTTGAAATGGCTCGTTTTCCAGACACCAAAAAACCTGCCAACAAACAACAGTTTCTTGTTGCTTTTTTTTAAGTGCTTGGACTGTTTTAGAAACAGTCAAAACGAAAATAAAAGTTCAAAAATCTGCAAAATTGAACGGAAGAATGGCTATATCTCAGTCTATCCACACAGTAAAACGGTTTTCGCTCACTAACAGTGTGTGTGCTTTTTGTTAAAAAATAGGTTTCATCTGTGCCGGAATCTGCTAATGTGACCATTTCCTAACAAAATGACCCAAATGACTCAAGATTAACACACCTGCGTTTTATTAAAGTCAACCGTAAATGGATCGAATCCAGAAAGTGTGAATCACTGTTTCCAGTAGGATTTCAAAGGAAAATCACAGAGAGGCAACAGAAATCACGCTCTGCCCTGTGGGGAAACATCTGATGCTTATCTGAAGATACATCCTGAGCCTGCAGCAGCGATGAGACAACATTTTAACACTTTTCACTCTTTATTAAAAGAGCTACTTCTGGTGTGTTTGGCAGCAGTCATGCAGGTGTTGATATGAGGGCAATGTGGGTGAAATGTTTCCATGATGGTGACACGAGATAACCCCAAACTTTATTCTTGCCACAGGCAGTGTTCGTGGAATTTCCCCTTTAATCTCTGAAACAACACTTCTTACATTGACACGTATGACCTGGTTTTCTCAATTCGCGACCAAAATCTTGATTTAAATGGAAACTGGCAGCTAATAACTAACAATTTAGACATTTCATATTTATAAGTAATTAGATATATGTTGCTACATCTTCAAAAACGACTGGAATGTTTTTTTTTGTGTGTTGTAGGTGTTGAGATGTTCATTGGTGCATGTATTTTAACTTTAACTGTTTACTGGTTCTTTGTAGAAACGATTCCTAAGAAGAAAAATCTCTCACTGTTTTCATAAAACAAATAAGTCCAATGATATGCAGGTCAGCAGTAATCAGCGATTAACAGATGTTCTCTCCAAAAAATCAGTTTCGGTCAAAAAATACAGTCGGTGCATCAGTGATTGAAAGGATTTAGAAAGAAAAATATTCAACTCAAAACAAAGAGTAAAGTGGGAAATTTATCCAAAATATTGATAGTATTGGTGCAAAGTTGGAATCTGTTTCGAATCGGTTGATACTTTACCGCTTAAAATTTTATATCATTTTGTATATAAAATAGTTTTTCAATTCTAAAAAAAATGTGATTTGCTCTTAAATGATATTTTATTTTATTTAAAAAAAAAAAACATTGTTCTTTTTTCCATTGTTTCTGTTCTTTGTGATAAAGTGTGTCAAAAGCATTTCGTAGACAGCGATAAAGTTTATTCAAATGCGTCTGTTCTTGGTTTTAATTCAGTAATTCAGACAAAACCAAAACACCTCAAGGTCAGAGGGTTGATGACTGATCAAACTTAAATCATAAAAAAGTATCACTATCACACACCGCTAATAAAAAGCGCTGACTTGAAGTTAAAAAATGTCTTTTTTTTCCAAGACCAGGAGTTTAGCAGGTTACTTATTTTCATTTTCTTCTACATCAAAATTACAGCCAACTTGCAGGAGTTGCTAAATGTTTCCAGGTAAAAAAATGACTTATTGCTGTGATTTACATAAATAACGAGTCATTTAATTGTGGATAAACTGTGGCAGGATTAAGTTTGGATAAAATCTTCTTAAATAATTATTTTTGGAGTAAATCATCATGCAAACACTAGCTTTCATGTTTTCTAATAGCTTAACTCCTAAATAAAGTAAATTCCTGAGCTGGTGTTTACTCTGAATGTTGGAGCTGCTCGGTGTGACCCCTGTGCAGGGCCCCTGGGGTTGGTGTGACCCTTTCCTGGGACTCAGACGTACCTATATACCGACTTTAATTTCACGACCGGCGTTAGCAGCAGCGTCGCCGCGTCTGAGATGTTGAGGCAATGAATAAGGCAATCAAACCTGCCATTTGCACCTGTAAAAACACACAAAAAATTTCCTCTTTATAAATGAAGGGGTTCTCACAGTTTTATGGTTACGAACGCAGTATGAAAAATAAAAAGGAAACTGTCGCCATGGAAACCCAGCAGTCTGTCCTCAGCCGCGAGCGTTTCCTTTCTGCACGGCTCCTTTTCGCCTCTCCACCCTCTTATCTCAGCAATAGTTGCCAATCGTCCATATTTCCTGTCGTTTCTGCTCTCACTCCTCCTTCCTCTTCCTGCTGGATCTGTTTGTTCAGGCCCCATCCATGTTCAGTGCTGTCATTTCCTGAATTAAAACCCCCCGAAATGCCTGCGTTTCTTCAGTCCGCGTGGAGCAAATGTGGTCAGAAATCATATAGGGACAGGAATTAACTGCTGAATACGACGGAAAGCTCAATCTTCATATCTCTGCTGCAACAAAAAAAACTGAAATTGAGAAAACATTTTTTAATTTAAATAAATAAAAGCAGAAGTTATTGGAGAAAAACCAGGAAGGAAACTGTCTAAAACATACTAAATTAGACATGAAACCATTTGTTTTTGTGTTTATGAATCTGTTATAAACTGATTTAAAATATAGTTACGGCTCTCCATTGTCCTCGTGGCGGCTACGCTATGCTAATCCACACAATGACTGATAAAACATCAGTCAGTTGGTTGGTCAACAATAATTAATACCTTCTGTTGGGTATTCATTACTCAATCACAATACAATACTTTAACCTTTTTGAATTCTGCTCCTAAAAATCCAAACTGAAATATTTAGCTAATTATGACTAATAAAAACCAGCAAACACACTCAAACTGAATTAGACAAACAAAAGTTACAACAAACTAAAACTGAACTCTCATAATTTCTAACCGTGTCCTCCTGAGCCGGTCTGTGGGTTTTTGCAGCGGTGTTACCTGGTGGGCCATTCAGGGTCAGGAAGATACAATAGTGTGTCAGCAGCTTATGGGGCCCCAGCAGACAAGCAGAAAAATGGCCCCCAGCAGTGCGCCGCATTCAGGCGGTGCAGATAATGGATCCAGCCGTGGGGCCGGGTCCGGCTGGCCGACGTAGCGGCTGGTAGCTCGCTGCTGGAGGTCTGCAGCGAGGGATGCAGGACGGAGGGGGCACGCAATCCAGAGAGGGGTTTAATACTGATGGAGAAAATGCTTTTCATTTTAGTTTTTCTTTAAATATGAACTTAAATTAAACACAAGATTGACCCCAGTTATTGCTGAATGTAACTAATTGCTTTGCATTTAATTTGGGGGTATCAGCATCAAGTGAGGTGAATTATTGTATTATTTATTTTGATTGAATACGTTCTATCAAGATGATTAGGACTATAAATAGAAACCAGTCTGACTTTAAAGCTGCAGTATGTCGCTTACAAAAATAGGGAATTAATGCAAATTGATTTTCCTTCCTTTCCTCTGCTTAACTATTAACATTATTAGTAGGTCATTATTGTTGTACCATTATTATTGTCTGTTTTTATCTCTGTTTTTATTTCTTGTTTATTGTTATAAAACAGAATAAGTAGAATTTATATCCAGTTGTCTTAATTATTATTATGTATCCATAGACATTTACTATTATAAGAGTCAATTTTTAATAATTTTCTATGAAATATCATTTATCTGTTGGATTTTTAGCACAGTATGTTGAACCGGAACATGAACATTATAATATGGTTTTAATCACAAATTTTTGTCATTAAGAAACATTTCATTAAATTGAGATAAGGGGTGGAATTTAATCAGTGTTCAGTTATTACGAATCCTTTTTAAACAGAAAGGTACAAATTACTTTGTTTTTGGTTCTGTATTCAACTGTTTTTTTCTGTCCTACTGGTTGCTTGTTTTCCTGTTTTTGAAAACCAGTTTGAATTACATAAATTAAAAAACCACAAATGTTTTTTCCATCGTTGTAAGTATAATGTGATGCAAAAATGCACCGCTTTGTATCTGGGGTTCATAACATCAACTCACGTTGACATGAAGTAATACATTTAATATTACAAAAGCTCAATATTCCTAGTGAATAATAACTGTCCCTCTTTCTCTCTGACACGCGCCATAGAGAACATAAATTTGTTCCATTTACGTCTGTTCAGAAGGCGATCAAACAGTTTGAAACTGTACAGTTTGTTAATATAGTCAGTTTTAATCAGTTTCTCGCTGTGATGCTGTGAATTTTCTACTGATTTCATTGAAATTTTTATCCTCATTTCAGAGTCATGAATCAAAGAGCAGACTGTGAACACCGACTGTCAAACTGTCTTCTGGCTTGTCAGGAAAAAAAAAGCCCTAATTTGAATAAAACCAATTGAAGATGGAATAAAGCAGCCAAGAAAAAAGAAAAGGAAGCAAACACAACTTTTAATAAACACGTCTGATTGAGTTTGAGATTTTATCACTCTTGGGTATTGTTGCATTCTCAGTGAAATGATGAACATTTTATAGCTTTCATAGCTGTCGTCATACTGCACTGGTTTCCATTCTTCAGTAAGCACTTTCTCCATAATGGGAGTACCGGTCCGTAGCAGAACAGTTCCAGTTTCAATACACCAATAAAAGCTGGAGTGCTATGATAGCTTATCATTTTATATATAAATGAAAAAGAGAATAAATACCTGCAAAAAAAAACTTTAAAAAGTTAAAAATTTGCTAGAAAAATATTTGAGATTAATATTAGAAATTTCCCAGAAAAAAAAAGGAACATTTTGTAAATTTCAAAAAGTCAAAGATTTGTTTCCAAATTTACTGAAGAAAAGAGAAGTGGGTGTTTCTGATTTTCAAAAGTTTAAAACAAAAGAACTGAGAAATTTTTGAAGTAATTACAAAAAATCTTTGATGAAAAATGTTTAAATTTCTGATTTTCAAAAGTCAAAAAAATTCTCACAATTTTTGTAACATTTTAACAATAATCTCAGAAATGTAGGAAAAAACAAGAACATTTCAAAATTTAAAAAGTCAAATATTTTGCTTGAAGAAAAGTGCTGATTAATGAAAATTTACTGAGTTTCAAAGTTGAAAAGGTTTGACTTTTGAAACTCAAATTTCCTTGTTTTTTGTAGAAAATTCCTGAAATTCATCTCAAAATTCCTGAATTTATTTTAGCAGAAATCTTCTCAATATGCCGTCGTAGACAAACACATACAGTCTCTGTTTCCAGATGACAGAGAAAAACTCCTGGCCTCCCAAAGACCTGACTCACACCCCCACATGTGTCTTTGACTTCACAAAACAGAAAAACAAAGCGAGGGACAGAACGAGAAAAAGACCGATCATCTGATCTCCATCTGTCAGCCCCGTTAGGAAACAAGCAGAGAGAAATGGCTCTGCATCTCAGCTGCTGCCACCCACCTCCTGTCTCACACTCTTAGATGAGATGCGTTCCTACAGATCGCATTGATTTGAAGTGTGTTTCTGCTGTTTCTGTGTTCTGCAGAGAATCTGCAAGACCGGTCAGGACCTTCGCCCTCACAGCCAGAAGAGAAAAGATGAGAAAAGAGAGGAAGGCAGAGAGGAGGAGGTTTATGAGGCTTGACCAGCACAGATATTACTTCATAAATGACAACATCATCCAAAAGGTGATTTAGTTCACTAATTCACATGGTATGCCTTTTGGAAAGATAAATTACACTCATTAATTACCGACAAATTTAATATAACTTCCATTCAGAGGGTTTTATTTGCAACAATAAAACCCTCCGAAAAAGATTTTCTTTGAGAATTTCAATATGAAATAAGAACAATGAAAAGATCTTTTGGAAAAGTCTGCTGATGGAAAATTTGTCTGAGTTTAATTAAGTTTGTAACTTTTTTTTACATTTTGAGTTTGTTCTGTCATACCGTTCAAAATTAATTTAAGAAGCTGTTCACCTCCTCGCCTGTGGAGGCGCTGCGCCAAGAACCACTGAAGGAAACAACACCAAGTGCAACTTTCTTTGCAAAATGAAAACAAGAGTGGAGTAGCGTCATAATTTTAGCAGTTGTAATATTTCTGTTTTGACTTTGGCAAAATCCCGCGCGTAATTTCTTCTTGGGCTAGCGTGTTTGTTTTGGTTGTGTTTATCCAGATTGATATTAGGTGCAACACAAAGCATTTTTATTTTACCATTCATGTTGTTTTTGCCGTTTCATATCCTAGTAAGTTGGGCCCAGAAGTTTGGTAGCAGTGTTACCGTGGTAACAGGTCCAGAATTGAAGAAACCAAGATATGTTTCTCACAAGCTTCCCAAGACAGACTGGCGCGACACATGATTGACCTTTGGGTTGTGGTGATGTTGACAGGAACCTATATTTGTAGGGCAAAGTTGATAAAGTTATGAAACTTTATTAAAAACTTCATAATACACATTACAAAATGGAGATAGCTATCACTGCTGATTAATCAACTGGTTTAAATTCTTGCATGTTTTCTTAAAGTGGAGAAGTCAAAGGCAAGTGAAACACACAGACGTCATCCAGAGAAGAGCTCTGTTCTCCTCTCTGGCTTCTGCTTGGCTCACTGGTGCGATAATTTCACCGCCTTCGCCTCCTTTATCTCCGTGTCCCAGGCTCATCATGGCCGTCAGGGGTGAAGTGGCATAAAGAGGCAAAGACGAGATGGGATCAGGCGTGGTGAAGCCTTTGGAATGTTAATCCTTCGTGGCTCAGTGGAATCGTCTGGTCAAGGCCTTGATTAAGGATTCATGGAGTATTAGAATGTTATCATCATGGCTATACATCATCTTACTGCTTTATCAACAAGTTGTCTTGGGTTAAGCCAGCAGCTAAATCCCTTTTTACGTAGGTAAAGCTGCCGTTGTGGAGGATGTGTGGGATTTTTTCAACACATATCGTGCAGGTTTGTGTGAAATAGTATCTTAGTATCTCTAGTGATTGATGGTTGGTGGGATATTTTCTCTGTTGAGGAGTATGTGCCTTGTGTTTTCTAAACTCTTTTGGTGCGTTCACACCAAGTTTAATCCAATTCCAGTATGTTTGCCTCCAAGGTCTGTGTGCTCGTTTGGTTGAAGTGAACTCTGGTGTGGTTTGAATGCATATGTGAACACCAAGCAGTCCGGAGAGCGCTCCAAAAGCAGGAAGTGGACTACAGCACCGGGCATTATGGGTCAATACAACCAAAACAAACACACTAGTCTGGCATTTATGGGAAAATGGCTTGTTGTCTTTTATGAAACACTGAAAATAAATCCTGCAACTACTAAAATAGGGAGAAAAATCTGTACTCTGGTCTCACCTATCCAAGGAATGTGGATCCAGGAGGATTTAGAATAATTTAGATTCAACTTTGCACACCTACGTCATCCTGCCCTGTTTTTCCTTCAAGAGATTTTTTTCTTCCAAACAAACTGAGCTGTTCAGTCTTTTTCAAACTATCTTGTCCTGGACTAAACTCTTAACTCAGAGTCATAGAGTCTCATTAGGTTCTTCGTGTTTTTTTTTTTTTACCAATTCTTTGAACATTGCACTTAACGTTAAAACCATAAGTTTACATGCACAAATTAAAAGACATTTAATGTTTTTTTTTTTCTGTCTGAACTAAAATGAGACCAAATTTCTCTAGTTTTAGGCTGGCTAGATTTACCAGAATTATATTTACTAAATAGAGGAACATTTTTTGGAGGGTATGTCTTTAATTTATCTTATTACCTATATTTCTGGGCAAATAGTTAAAATCTTTCCACAACAATTTCTCTTTCTGTAGAGTAATGAATCTCAAAGTTTTGAGAAATAGTTCCCAAATCTTTCCCAGAATGATGGGAGGCAACAATTGTTTTCTTTAATATCATTTTGTATGTCTTTCCACCCTGATCCACCTGTATAATATAGACCAACAAGCTGTCAACTTTTAACTGATTAATCAGTTAATCAGTGCATTAATTAGCAGCATCTGGTTTCTTTATTTCCTCCTAAGTTGTGGGAGGACCATGTTTTAGTTGGAGTGTCTGACTCAGAGCAAACCACAAAGTATTTGTGACTGGCTGAGTGAGAGAATAAGAGAGAGAGCTTTGCTGTCACTTCTAGTCCCTGATGTTGGTTTCTTGCAAAAGAGCTGAGGGAGATGGGAGCCAGAAAACTCGTTTTAATTTCCGCATACATCAAAGGACGATTTTCCTCCACATTTTTTAATGTTTAAGGGAAGTTAGCTGACAAGTCAAACTTTAGCAGGAACTTCTGAGATATCTAAACTTTTTTGCTTCGTTATTATGCCTCTTCCCTTTGCTCTGCTTCCTTCGATCCATTGATTGCACATTATCAGCTTGATGCCTATTTATTCTGAGCAGCGACATAAACATAAACAGACTCATTAAGTCTGCAAACACTGCTTCAAAAAGCAGCACAAGTAGTTGCAGTGAAAGATTCTGAATAAGTTTGATCATGTGATAAATCATTAAAAAACATGCTGCACCATCATCTCCCTACCACTTCCTGTCGTTTTCTTTGTCGTTTCCTCCAGTAGTAACATCCAGTTGTTGATGACTCATGTTTCCATTACAGTTTTGCAAAATACAAACATTTTGACACGGCCGAAAAACCACCTCATTCCAAAATATTGTTGCTGAGCAGGAGAAATAAGGGCTCAGTTTTTTATTTTGCATGAGAAAAAACACCAAATGTATATTTTTGAGTGTTAGAAATATGACTGCAAATAATTTTTAAACGATATTGTTTGATTTGGACAAATGGAGCAAAGCATGTTATCAGAGCGGAAAAAAAAAAAATCCCAGTTTTAAGAGTAATTTCCTATCATTCTCCTGCAAGCTGTTTCCTGCATGAAAGCCTTATTCCTCAAGATTTTTTGGATGATGGCTCCATTAAGAAGAAGAATTAATAATGTCCAGATGGTTGAGACATTAATTACTGGCTGGAAGTATTACAGTTTTCCCTTCAGAAATGTTATCACTAAAATTGGCTGTGAAAACTACATGTTTCAGTGGTTGGATGGAAGAAGGTTTATTTTTTTTCCTTTCTACATAAAACGTCATCGAAAAGACATTATAAATAAACACTGGAATTAACAACACCTGCAACTAAGCCTCTTTTGGAGAGACTAAGATATGCCTGTAATTATAGATATAATGTGCTTCACTGTTCAAACGATCCAGAATGTGCAATCTTTGGTAAAATTGACTAAAAAAAACCCTCAATCCAGAACATTTAATGCTGTCTGTCTGAGAGAGTGTGTCCATAAATCTGAGGTGTGGATTTAAGTGAAAGGAAAATAGGAGGAAGGTTTAGGTTACGAGGTTTAGGTGCTGATTGTTTGGTAATAAGAGCTAAGTCTTGCTCACAGAGTGACAGATTCCCACACCCCCACATTAACTCTCCCTGACTTTCGTGCTCAGGTGTCACACCTGCAGAGTGTTGCCAAAACCTCCTCTCCGCTCAGATCTCAGAAAGTTTATGGTTATCCATTAACATGAAAAGTCAACAAAATGCATCACCTTAGCATCAACGCTGTTCCTGTTTCTGCTGCGTATGCACTGCCCTAATTTCACGTTACTCTTAAATTACACGCATGGCTTGTTGGGAGGGAAAGTGAGTGGACTTGATTACTTCTCGTCCTTGCCAGAGGCGGGTTGGTGAAACACGGCCCAGAACACAATCCTCATTGTCCTTCATTGTCACCATACACCCAAGAAAAGTAGGACTCCTCATCAGCAGAGGTGAAAACACACACTGTGTGCTACATTTGGGGTTCAAACATGAATATAGAACATTTTGGGCTTTAAAATGGTTTTTGACGCAAATAATACAAAATATATTTAGAACAGAGATGGATAAAGAACCCAAAACTTGTACTAAAGTGACAGTAGTACTGCTTAAACATATTTGTACTCAAGGAAAAGTAAAAAGTAGCCATAAACTAATCGACTAAAAATAAAAAATAAATATTTGGTAAAAAAAAAATGCTTCTCAAGTACCGAGTAACTGATCAAAACGTCAACCATTAAAAAATTTAAAAATGACATCATCAGACCAAAATATAAAGTTATGTGGGAAGTTGACATAAATAAGCCAAACTTTAACCTAAACTGCAGCCGTCTGTGAATAATCTCACTGAAGGAAGAACAAACTTTGTTTAACCAGAAATTCACCCAGACGTTTTTCTCAAATAAAAGTACAAATTAGCCTAAAAATATATCAATTAAAAAAGTTGCTCAAGTAAATGTAACTGAAAAGAAGTAAGCTCATTTATCATAACTTATCAGTTGGATCATAAACGCTGCTTTCTGCTATGTTAGGATACATGTATGTTTGTACATGGAACATGGCGCACTACAGTGTTTTGGACTTGGACCATTTACTTTTTGTGAAGATTTAAACACATTTTCTTTGTTAGGCTCATGACACCCAACTCCATTTATCAGCAAAATATCTAAAAATGAATCAATGTCAGAGTTAAGATGTCTTTAAAATGGATGTTGGTACTCCTGCTTCCAAAGACCTGAGAGTTACAATCCACCCATTAAACCTCCTATTGATCCAAAATCCTGCATACACAGGATTGATGGGTAAGTCGAACAGAGACAATCTTTCTGCTTTGATAGCTTTCCTACAGTGGCTGTGCTCGGATACAGGTAAAAAACAAATCTCATCATGAATCATAAAGGCATCGATACAGTTGCTCAATCTCTGCTTGATATCTGCATGAATACAGTGAGAGACACATTCTCTACCAACTTCAAAATCTAAACTTAAATTTTCTATCTATCTAAAATAGCTTCCCAGGTGGTTACCTGTTGTTTTTATCTAGCTATAAGTAAGGAAATATGTGTTCAAAACGAGCTACCTAGCCAGACAGATGATGGTTATCTTCTGACATTTTCAGATAGATGGATAAAACTTATTACCTTTCAAAGGAAGCTCATTTCAGATGCTTTTACTTTGTTCTTTTGGTCATGGTCTTTGTCTTATGACCATCGGCGAAGGCTGGAACATAGACCAGTAAATTAAGAGATTCTTCTTCACCACAACAGACTGGAGGACTTATTTTATTATTGTAGATAAAGCCGAGATTAGAGTGACAGTGGGTTTATTTTGGCCGTGGAACACGATTCATGATAGGGTTTCCTTAGGCAAACTGGGCTCAGACAAACTAAGACTGTAAGAAAGATTATAAATGTACTTGTGAATGTAACTGATTAGGTTGTGGTGACCTGCTGTTATTTTTAGAGTAAGCTCCGAGCATTTGGAGAACACCCCACGTTAAAGTCTCTTCAGATCAGCAGGAACTACACCAAACCCATGACAGTTTTTATTTGTGGAACGGCTGCAGGCCAAACTGAACATGAATACTTTACGCTACAGTTCAGACAGTCATGTGACTCTGCTGGTATGTCACCCTGGGGTCACACAATTCAGCAGAAAGATCACACCGAGAAACAGCTGGGGGGATGCACCCACTGCCCACTGTGACCTGACCTCATCACATCCTTATGTAATACACTGTGCTGTGATCTTTGCCTTCAGCACTGCCTGCCTTGCTATCGTCTGCAGAGTCCTCCTGGTACGTCATGTCAGCCAGAGAGTCTCAAATTTATCTAACAAAAAAAAAAATCTGCTTAAAACAGTCCTCTGGCAGCGGTTAAGTTTGACTTTTTCACTGCAAAAACACAAAATCTTAGAGTACTTTTGTCTGGTTTCTAGTGCAAATATATTATTTATATAGAAGAATTATTGACTTAAACTATTTGGACAAACAAAAATATTTGGTAAGATTTTGTGTTTTTGCAGAGTTCATTGTGTTTCATTTTGACCGATGCAGTCAAAAAAATTTCCATCTCTTTAAAATGATAGTAATGATAGTAACGACTTTTGATTGCACGCCATTCAGTTCAATTCATATTCCACTAGCTGAACGGAGAATCCACGTTGTGCAATAACACATCAAGCAGATGTAATGTTTTGGATGCAGTGACAAAAAAACCCACTGACTTTAGCTTCAGTAACTACAGATAAACAATTAAATGAAACAATCACACTTAAATTATGAACATGTACATGAACTACACCCCTGTTGATACTTGGAGGTAACATATACCGTTAATACACAGTGGAAAGAAACTGAACCATTGAGAGCTTGTCTAAATTCGTTGGTTGGTGGGGAACTACTTTTCCTTCTGCCTGGGTCAGTCCATAATTTGTAAGAGCAGTGTGCCGCTCTTACCCACATTTTAAATTAAAACTTTTGAAATGTAAACATTGACAGGCCTGTGAAATAAATATTTCACTGCCAATTTCAACTTTAGTTTAATAAAACAGCAGCACTTCCTTTGGATTTACCAGACACATTATCTGCACTTGCTTTGGTCCTATGAGTATCGGGTCGGTATTACCAGCCTGAATTTGACCAAGTATTGGATCGGACAGAAAACTGGTGCTTTCTGAGCAGATCTGTCCTGTAATGTAACATGAACAGGTCAGTCTGGAGCAGAATGAAGAAAGTTGAGCTTCAACAACTTTTTAAATGTATGTAAGCAGGAACTCTGCTGGTGTGAGTCCAAAGACTTGACCAGCCATCAGTGTGGGTTTCAACCCAGGCCTGTTTCTGCAGAGGTGTTTTCATGTATGCAGGTCCTTGGCTGATGCTTGATTCATAAATCTTTCACTGCGGTTTTATTGATTGGTCGGCTCAGACTGAATGCACGTCGGCGTGTAAGTACATCATGCACTCTGCAGATTTGCTGCTGTAGATACATGCCAACAATCATCCAGAATTATTAAGCTGCAGTTCCTGAGTTGTCCCTCAGTGATCCGTGTTGTGAATGAAGGAAGCAGAACCAGATCAGTAATGGTCAGCTCCATCAGCCCTGTGTGTATTTATGGTCAGCATACATTAACTCTAACATGCTACAATCTACCCAAACAGCACGTTGCTCCGATTTGAAGCTTTAGAGTTACTTGTTGAGCGACACCCAGGTCAGGTTTTTAAGACAATGCATTTTTAAGGCATCATACGTTGCAAAAACACAAATTCTTACCAGTTTGTTCAGTTTCTATTGAAAATATTATCATGTTCCTAAAATAATGGCCTAAAACAGCATTGGGAAAGAAAGAAATGCTTATTTTTTTCACATTAGGCCATTATTTTAGGAAAGTGGCCATAACGTAGCAATAAGACAAAACTAACTTTCAAGTAACTTTTGAGGAAGATATGTAGGAACTTGCTTTATGTCAATAATTCCTTAATATTGATGAAAAAGTTCAAGTTCTTCTAGCAGATTATTTCACTTATAGCAAGACATTTTCCAATGTTGTAAGTGAACAAATCTAACTAAAGTAAAAGTCGTATGTTTTGTCAATATTAAGGATTTATTGACTTAAAAAAGCTCCTATATCGTGCAGAAAAGTTACTTGTAAGTTAGTTTTCTTATTTTTAATGTAATAAGATATTTGGACTAGAAATGATACAAAAATCCCTGGTAATGTTTTTGCAATAATAACATCCACTTTTTAGACAAAACACTATTTCTGATGTCCTTTCTACATATAATCATCCTTCTAAGAGCAATTATGACTTCCTTAGAGCTCTATCATTGCACAAACCCAAACTGCTGCCATTTTCTCTTCTAACTAAACTTTATCTTCATAAGGTTGTTTATCAACTCCATATAAAATAATAGAAATAGTGCAAAGTCTGAAAAAACCTGAATCAACCCTCTCTGGATGAATCACTGTTGGAAAGCAAGACGAATTAGACAAAATGTGTTTTATCTTTACTTTGAAATGGGAAAAAATGGATAATTCTAATCTTTCTGCAAGATCATGGTAGAGTATTTTTGTTGGATAACTTGTTTTGTTTTTAAACTTGCTATCACCAATGAGATTTGCAACTCTTAAAGATAGAATGACGTAAAATTAGACCGAAAAACGTCTCTATTGTCAGAAAATATCTGTTTCCATGTACACTTTATTTAATCACCAAATTCATTCCAAATTATATCCTAAAGCTTGGAATGATGGGACTGGCTGTTAGCTGGGAAAGCCTTGTAATTCAACCTGAGACTTGACCACATTTCAAAGGTGAACAGTTGTTCTCTTTTCCTTCTCAACCCATTCTCATGTTAATGAAATGGCACAACTTCAAGCTGCTCATGGAGCCTCACAGCTCTACTTCACTCCACAGAGAGAAGCTGAGTGTCTCCTGAGCACTCGACACCCTACTTAGCCTAAAGTGTCTCCAAAAGTTGTGAAATGGAGTCTGCAGGCTCTTTGCTGTGTTGTAAAAAAAAAAATCCACCTCTCCTAAAGCTCCCATCGCCCTTAAATTCATAATAAATAGTTAGAACCCTTCGTTAAATAATAATTTCTTTCAAATACAATGTTCAAATTGTGATTAAAGGTGGTTGAGTTTAAACAGCTACTCTGAGATCAGTCACTTTCAGATAGGAGGTGTTGAGTTTCTTCAATATAATCTGTGAAAAGATTTATCTTCGCACAGATTTTATAAAAGTTACATACTGCAGCTTTAAACAGTCAAACTAAATATTGTCAAATATATTGGTGGTGTCCAAACCTTTTGGCAGGAGGGCCAAAAATGTCCATCATGCCAAATTATTTAGTTTTTTTTATTTTTCCTTGCTAAATAAACAAACTGAGCACACAATATTTTAATGAAATATCAAAGCAGTTTGATGTCTGTAGCGTTTATAGTTTTAAAATAAAAAAGAGTCTTGCAGCTTTGCCAGATTAAAACGAAGAAACGATGGTAAACCATATGCCAATTTTTTCATCTTTTTCTAGATTGTTTTGTATCTTTTTAGCCACATGAACAGCTTCTGGCTCACTCTCGTTTTATTAAATGGTGGAACCCAAGTCTGCATCTTAGTGAAATACACTGGATGCTTTGGTTCCTTCTTACTAATAAATTAAACTAAAAGCAGAATCCTGGATGAATTCTTAAGATTTTCCATGTTGAGATTTTAATTGACTGTGTCTTTATAAACATCCTGGAATCAGTGAAAATTTCACCAAGATTGATTTTGCCTGAACTGGCAACCCAATTTTAGGCCCAAAATTGTTCCGAGGGCCACAAATGGCTCCCGGGCCACACTTTGGACATCCCTGGTCTCTATGCTGACTCATGCTCTTGAAAACACATTTGATGCCTGCGTTTTGATTTTTTTTCACCATTTCAGATGGGAATAAGTATGGGGGCTATCTTAAAGTACTCCTCACCAGAGATTGTATTTTATATTTCATGTTTTTCTTCAATTTTATGCCCAAATATGCCAGAAAAAACCACTATAAGGTTAGGGTTGATAGGGTTGATGGACATCTGTGATTGTGGTTCCAGGAAATCATGTGGGCAATCGTGTGAATTTGAGAGCTGTTCAATTATAGAAGAACTAAAGAGTTGCAAAACACTGGAGCCTTCCCTAAAAAGCATAGTCTCTGCCTCTTTTGCTATCTTTCTTAGTCATAAAATATAGATGGAAGTGCTGTGTTTTCTCCAAATGGGTAGATGTAATCTGTTTTTTAATGCATTGCAAGGGTCAAATGAGACACTTTGAGTTTTCAGAGAAATGTAGAGGTTTTGCTCCACCAGTTTTATTACATAATCCCTCAGAATACTTTAGAGAAAAAAATATGTCCATTTAGCTCCTACATTCAGCAAGGATATACCGCTGCAGCTTTTCTGCTGAGCTGTTGCTGAACTTAAAGAAAAATAGTTTAAAGATGTAGATGTAGCACTGAAAAACGGAGCAAACGACGAGGCCAAGCTGTTTAAATATGAATGAATGTTGTGCAAATGACTTTGTTGTAATGCTTAGACGAGAACAGATCCCTTTTTTATTTAGCATGGACTCCAGGGAACGCTGGTGATGTTATGGTACATTCACCGGGTGGAATCTCTAAAATGTTTATGCTGAACCCTCCTTAGGGAGTCTGCAGCTTCAACTTCAACATTAAACTTTAACACTTGAGACTTTCCTTGCAACATGCCTGTAACCAAATGGTTTACAGTAAAGCACAGGAAGAAAATCAGAGATAATCAGATAAATATGGCAGCACTGAGAAGAAAAATGTTTTCATGCACTTTTTGGGTCAAAAGTAGCGAATGAGGTTGGAGGATTGAAATGAGAGGAAAGTGTTGTGTGATGCAAATGCCAAATGCAGCAGGCTAACATGTTGAAATTGTAGATTTAATGAAAAGCAAAAACTAACAAAACTCACAGGGAACACGGGGAACCAGAGAAGAACAAAAACACATAAACCAGGAACCAAAACGGCAGCAGAGAGAACTAAGAAGTGACAGGAAATGATGGGGTTAAGCAGGATTAGAAGAGAGGAACCAGAAAAGAGGAACTGAGAATAATGTTTCCATTAAATAAGAAACACAATTAAAATCCCACGTGGAAAAGTTTGTTCATGCAATAAGTTATGAAACAAAATAGGTAGATGTGATGGCACCTTTCAAAAGCAGCCAGTTTTGGAGCACTCAAGTCACTGATTGGCTGAACCCTGAAGAGTGGAGATTAGCTTTTGTGTTAGTTTCCATGGTGCATGTTAATCATGTATTTGGTGTTTGAACTATTAAAACAGGCAGATTTAAGTGTTTTATGTCTATTAGCATTTTGTAAGCAGTCATAATCTATTTTGGTGAGCATCTGCTGTCATTTGTTGGGCTAGAAACCTCAGAGTCACAGACTAAAAGAAAGTTCAACCAAAGATTAATCATAAAATCAAAAACACAACAGACAATCATGAGTATTCTCTTTCCAACAAATCTACAGAAAAGACTCCATCACTGACCGCTACAGTAGATCCCTACTTACCACAGCGTAAGCCATTCCTGCTTTACATGAATTACTCCAACTATTTTCCCCACAGGATTAATGAAGTACTATTACATTCAAATGCTTCACAAATATTCCCCAGATCCACAAAACATGTGGACTGGATGATCCAACAGTGTGAAAAAAGTAAAAAATACCAACACGATTTACAAATTAAAGAAATCCAGAAGAGGAAATAGCTTGAATACAAAGTGGTAGACTGAAGTCTAAAGTATCCACATCTGTCAACAACATCAGCGTTCCACCAATGTGTGGGTCAGGCAGCCGAGCCAAAACATTATGCAGGATCACTGCCCTGAAATGATAAAATCTATCCCAGGATCCATGAGCTCAGAGTGAGTTCATGTTCCTAATTTGCTCCAGAAGCAAAGCAAATGTAACCCTCATCTTTATGCATCACACTGATTTCCTCCTGACATCGACTTTGTCAGGCCAATCAGCAACATTTGTCAGGTTTTGAGCCTAGCTGAAGCGCTAATATCCAGACAAAACTTTGAGGGAGCGGCAAAAAAAAAAAAAAAAAAAAAACGTAGCTCGAGATCCCTTTTAGAGATGACAGAGAAATCTGGAAGGAATGAGGAAAAACGAGAGCCAGATCAAGTGTTTGGTTCAAGACTGCGAACCTAAAAAAACTTTCTCCCAGTCAACATTACAGGGGAGGTAAACGAGTCCAGTTCTTAATAGTTCATTTAACATTTCCAGAGTTGGGTGGTAGCCAGTTACAGTCACTAAATGAATGAAAAAAAAACTTCTTGTTATTTTTACTAATTTAGTAAATAAGTACATTTTACTTTAACTCATCATGGGTTACGGCTACTCTTACTTTTTGGGTGCTAGAGTTCTGGAGTTTTTCATGCGTTGCTAGGTAACGGGTGGTGCCCTGCTGGGGTTGCTAAGTAACCTGCTGATTTGTTACGCTGCAATCTGGAGGTTTTTGACACCAAAAGCATTAATTTATTGCCAACAATCGACTGCGTGATTTTATTTTGAGTGCTTAGAAGGAGTAGAAACACAAATAGAAGTTAAAAAATGTGTGAAATGCAAATTTTGCACAATACATTCTCTTCAAGTATTAGGCCATTGATATTTTGATCAATATCTGAGTCGCCTTTTGCCAAATAAATTTTTACTCTTCAGTAATTTATTGTACATTTTACTTGAATGCATATATGTTGAGGAAGTGCTGCTCTTCAATAAAATGTTTTGGATACTTTACCCATCTCCGGACATTTCTGAGGGAAGATCTGTATTATCAAGTGGTAAAGAAACAGAAAATGATGCTGAACTCTGATTAAAACATTTCCCCACCCTTCCTCTTTCCCTCCGAGGCAACATCGGCTTGGCCTTCTTACCACACCATTAAAAATACAACACACACAAAACATTCAAGATTTTTCTGCCAAAAAAGCTGATGTATTATTAATTTTTACAAATCACATGACCTAAACTCAGGAGCAACAATATTAAATGAGCCTGGTGTGACAGTGATTAAACTTGTCGTCTGATGATAATTGTCCTGACCTACTCTGAGGGGATAATTAAAATATTAGGGACAGTTTAATACTGACAAAATGTCAGACATAATGAAAAATGAGGTTAAATAAAGAAACCTAGTTCCATTTCGTCTGCCCGAGATTAATCAGAGAACTGCCAAAAACAATCTTTTTAAACTGGTTTCCATAGGAAGGTTTTTTTTTGTTGTTGTTGTGAAGAAGATGCTCGTTTGGAGATGTTTTGTGTTCAACGAATGCTCTGAAAATGTTTGGTTCTCAGAAACAGCCTAACAGCTGCTTGCTTTAAAACTGGAACAACATCAGAGGCAAAAGCCTTTTTCAGCAAACCGGAGCCACTGATAACTGGAACAATTAAACAGACTGGAACAGAGTTAGAGTTTATGGAAGGCAAGGGAAATTATCCAGGCTTATCAGACATTTTTCTTATCGGCAACCACCAATGCAAAAAGCTACATTTAAACCATTTTGAAAGGATTTAAAACCTTCCTGCTGAGACTGACTGAGATCAGGTGAGTCAACTGACCATTGGGAAACTGATTTTCCTTTTCCAGATAAGGCATCTGGTTTTTTGTGGTATTTCTGCAAAGAATTTTGGTCCCAAATCTCTTCTAAGGCGAATTTTCTTGGCCAGTCATTGAGATAATGAACTATGAGAGTTGGCGCCTCTCAGATTCTGGTCTCTGAAAAACGGAGGACGACAGGTGGATAAAGACAGGAAACATTTGTGGACTTAAGAGATTTCCCATGTTAGACAGATAATTATGTCCAAATAAATAAATCCTGGTTTTGCATAACACAGTCAAAGCAACACTTCAGGTGAGGGAATAACAACATGACGGAAAGCACAAAGAAGTTACATTTACATATCGCTTTCCCTTTAAGAAAAGTTGAAGACATTGCGGTTCCAGCAGTGAAGAAGAACATCTAAAGGTCCGATTTATTGTCTTCTCTCAGAAACTCTTTAAAGCGAAGCCTGCTAGTTTCTGAGAAACCGCTCCCAGCCTGTTTGACGTTTGGTTTTAGATTTGCAAGTAGACTTTGGTCTGCTGCCTCCTGACTGATCCTCCAACATGGCGCCCGCCGCCGCTGCTGTTTGTTCCTCCTGTCGTAGCTTCTGAATACGACTAGGCCTTTCTCAGCTTGGCAGTCGCTGCTGACAGGCCTGCAGCTCTGAGCAGAGCGGCCCTCCACAGTGGAGGTCGTTTGATGTCTGCAGACTGCCTGGCACCGCGCTGGTTCTCTGTGTTGTCAGGTAGTTAGGCAGAGGAGACGCATGCTGTCTGCACAACTGGACACGCCGTGGCAGGAAAATGGGTCCATGAGGCAGAGATTCCTGCTTTCTTCCCGTAACGCTGCTCTGACACCTTCCAACAACTTTAAGTTTCCATCTAATCTTGATCTTTATTTGAGTTTTTTTGTTAACTGGCTCTTTGATGCTGCAGTATTGCCAGAAAATCTTGTTTCATTTCTCTCTCTCTCTCTTGCATTAAAACTGTTGTTGCTTCATGTTTTCGTCATGCATGAGCCTCAGTGGCAGAAATATGATACTCCACAGAGAACCTGTCATTAAAAACTTTTAAAATTTATGTTAAAATGAGCTTGTAAAGAGTGCTAGTGTAAATCTATCGCTAATAAAATCATTTATGAGTTTCCTTTTTACCCAGAAAGTCTCTTTCTTAAAACAAAACCGAGTTTATTACTAGAAAAACCTTTCCAGATCCAGGACAAACAAGAATATGATTTTCAAATCTCCCTCTAATCAGTCAGAGAGAGAACCTCAACGTCCTGGTTTTTATTAACTCAGATAAACCGAATATGTAATTTTGTCTTATATAAATTCATTTCTGATCCAAACGTGATGAAAACAATTCACCTTGTAGTGAATTAGTTTGTAATGCGTACAAATCTATTTATATTGTGAACAATGCAACATAAGAAAACATCAAAAGATGTCCGCCAACATCCACACTGCAAAAACACAAAATCAAGTGTTCAAATATTTTTGTAAATAAGACCAAACTAACTTCTAGCTAACTTTTCAGCAAAGCCTAGGAGCTTGTTTTAAGCCAACAATACCTTAGTATTTATGAAAAGGTCCTACTTCCACTGGCAGATTGTCAAATCAGAAAAATGAAACAATCTGCCAGTTTGTCTGTATTCAAGAATACTGGACTTAAAACAAGCTCCTATATTTTGCTGAAAAGTTATTTGTAGGTGTAGTAATCCGTTTCCACCAGAAACCAGGCCCTAAGTATTTAATTTGGTGTTTCTGCAAAGCACGCAAACAGAAAAAAAATCCCCATCATGCCAAACTAATGGCATGTAGACCCAGTATTTCAGACCGTCAGAACGCTAACCAGGAGGTTTTGGCTGTTTCTTGCTTCTTTATTGTGCCGTTCTCTCCAGAGACGTTCTGCTTGCAGGGCTGGTTAATCACAATCTTTCTGTTTCAAAATGTTCCTGGCGCTGCTCAGTATTAAACTCTTGATTGCTCAAGATGCTCAGTTTGCATGTAACAGGGCGAATTTGGGTCGCTATGTGTTCTTCCCTCCCCGCCAAGTTGATCATGTCAGTAAGAATGTGTTCTGATTAACTCGACTGGTTAAATAAAGGTTAAACAAATAAACTTAGAAAAAAGGAGTTGTAAATTTCCACCAAAAAACATTAAAACATTGACATTTTCTAAGTTCGTAAAGTCGAAAATTTGCAAAGAAATAGCTTAGACTAGAACATTTCTGAAATTAAGCTGAAAAATTAGGAGTTATTGTTTTGCATAGTTGCATCTTTTGGAGCCCATAAATTTCCTTGTTTTTCTAGAAAATTTCTAGAGATGTTTCCTCCATTTTTTTTTTTATCTACAAAGGCCAAACTATCCCTAAAAACAATAGTTGGTGAAACTATTGGCTTTAGGGAGAGGCAAAACCAACTTATGAGTACAATTTTAGCAAATCATGTTAGCTTGTTTTAAATAAATAAGTACTTAATAATGATTTGGAAAAGGTACTAGTTCCACTGGCAGATTATTTCATGTATAACAAGACATTTTTTCATGTTACAAGTGAAATATTCTGCCAATAAAACTTGAAACTCTTACTTTTTATCAGTACTAAAAAATTATCCACAAAAAACAAAATCCTGTATCTTTTGCGGAAAAGTTTCTTGTAAGTTAATTTTGTCTTATTTTAAGTGTTCAAAGATATTTGCATTTGAAAATAGACAAATACTTGGTAAGATTTTGTGTTTTTCCAGAATAGATCTTTAAATGTGCATGAATCCACCCACTGAGAACAAACTAATCAGACATCAGTAAGAATTTTTAAAAGTTTTTAATCACAGATTTTCTGGCATAACCGTTTTGCTAAATCTTCGTCCCTCCTACGATTCGCTGGCCCGTTAATGATGCTCCTCCTGATTAAACGCTTCACAATTGTTTTAGAAAAGCGATTTAGGTTTTTATTTCTGCACTGGCCGCGATGATCATGGGAGCTAATGCTGATTGATGTCGGATCTGAACCCTTTCAGCCAGGACCTGACCTCATATTTCTGCCTGTTTTCAAGCTTCAGTTGCATGTTTATTACATTGTACCCCTATTTAAAGTTCAGCCTGTCCTTTACCTTCACAATAAATTCCAACAAAACCAAATGGAAAGCTCTAATTCTGCATTAGTGATTTATATCATTAATATCAGCCAGTGAGTCATCGTTGTGAAAGTTGTGTGAAAGCGGAGGATGTGGTGTTTTTCCTGGCCAGCGGGGTTGTGCTGTGCGCTTTGTGGGCTGCCTGCTGGGCCTCTTTGGTTTTCCTTGAAGGTTTTATGGCTCGTGGATCGTTAGCAGGTATTTAAGAACAGCCTGCATGCATGGAAATATGCTGTATCCTTCACACACGCACAGATCCTAATTGTTTTGCACATTTATACAACACTGATCAGGATTAAGCCGCATCACAGCAGATGTGGATGTGTGTTAATTGGTCAATTTTCTGTTGCATGTCATTAGATCGTAAAAAAAAAGAAAAAATCTGCACAGATGAACAATTATACACGTACATGCTCTCATTAAATATTCATGAGAAAACTTTGCATGTCTATCCCAATTATGCTTTTTTTTTTTTCCGGAGTACTGGAAAGAATCACGGCTTAAAGATTTAATGAGAAAATTATTATGAGCAGAGCCTTAGATGGAAAATATTACAGTTATGATCTCAAACTAGGTGAATAAAAGTGCATACAGAACTGCAGCCCGACTCAAGACTTTGGTTCACATTGAGTTACTTTTAGCTGAGCCATTGCAACACATAAATATGCTTTGATCTACATGGTTTCATTGCAGCTCTGCCTGCGTTCAGGGTCATGATCATGCAGCCAAGTTTCAAAGGTTTGCAGCCTGTTAAATGTTTTCTTCCAAAAACTGCTCTCTATTTTAGATCTGCTCAACTTTCCATCAACTCTGACCAGCTTCCTTCTGCCTGCTGAAGAGATTTAATTTTGGTCAAGTTTCTAGAACAAATATACACTTGACTTAAGGTCAAACTAATTTAGAAGCAATTTTTTAGCAAGAATTTATTGAGTCAATAATTCCTTTACATTGATACAAATACTAGTTCCATTGGCAGATTTGTTCATTTTTTACATGGGAAAATGTAGTGAACTAAATCTGGCTGTGGAATTTACATTTGAGTTTCTAAAAATAGTCCCAAGTGCTTAAGAAAACACTTGGACTTGGAGTGTTTTTTTTTTTTTTTTTGGCAGTAAGTCGATGTTTTTTGGTGTCTGGAAAATGAGCCATTTCAACAACAACAACAACAAAACAAAAATCAGAATGTAACTTTAAAAATCAGCAGGCAGTGCTCGTCACCTAGCAACCCAGGCCACACCAAGCCTGTTACTTAGCAACCCAAGCTGAGCTCCAGTTGACTTGCCGTCCAGAAACCACTTGCCGCGTTCTCATTGGTTGTACAAAAGGCTCAAAAAAATTATTTTTCCACCAAAAATGTGTTACTATTTATGAATTTACGTTGCAGATAAATATTCGCAAATACTAAACCGTGAATATTTTAAACAATGGGAAGAAACTCTTGACTTTTTGTTCTGAAGAAATTACTTTTATTTTGCTCATTGTGAGGGATAGCTACAAAGCTAGCGACCGTCCACTGAGGCTACAAGCTTGTCAAAGTGTATGACTCTTGTTTAATAACTTGGATCACGTTTTACCTGAAGTTGATGACTTTGAATTAGACTAAGAAATGCCTTGAGATGACTCTTGTAAGTTGGCGCCACATAAATAAGTTGAAAAGAGTTGAAATGAGTTGAGTTGAAAGATACTTTGAGGACTTTGAGGAACACATTTACGGAGGTTTTGACCACATTTACATCTCTGGAGGAGCCATCCCTTAAACAGAAATGATCAGAAATGTTCTCCAGTCACATTTCATCATGGTGTTTATGATGCGTTACCACAGTAATGGCTCCCTCGCAGCTGCAGGTCTGTACATGGAGCTGCATGGCTGCTGCATGCTTGAGGGAAGCTGGAGCATAGATTGATGTGAGCAGCCTGCTGTTTGCAGCTCATGCTGAGCAGCGCTCCCTGCTGAGTTCAGGGGGAGCTGGCTGCAGAGTTGGATTCATTTTATTGCTGGTTCTTACTCAGTTTATGAGTTCTAAGATCAATCTCATAAGGAACATATTAAAAAAAACAGCTAAGGTGGTGGCACAGATGTGTTGTATTGTTGTTTTTATTACCAAAAACATTAAACTGTTATGTTGAGTAACTTTTTCCAGTGTTTTCTTTATAACTTTTATAACTCTCTCTGCCTCACCAGAAACAAAGATCCGGGTCAAATCCTGAGTGATATTGATCCATCCTGGTGTTATTAGGGATTGGAGTTACCTGAACACTAGTCCTCAGTTTGTGTGTTTGTCATTTCCGCCAGTAGTAACAGCTGGAAAGTGTTTTTCAGACGTATGAAAATACACTAGTTTTGGTGCCTCATACCAAAGACCTTTTATCAAAACAATGGAGTTTTTTTCAAAATCTGCTTGTTTCCATTAAGCAAATTTATTTTTGTAACTTCAGATTTGTTCAATTCTAGGGTGAATGGAAGAGGTTTATTGAGAGCTGACAGCCACTTTTCATCAGTTCGTGAAGCCAAGCTAGAGCCGTTAGCGCAGAGCGCTACACAACGAGACAGGAGAGCGTAGCAGCAAGATGGCGGAGCTGGCTGATCTTTGTGCTACAACTTTGTTTACGTATCATCTTTCAATTTAATCATTCACAGACCTTTCAGCTGACCACCATTCACTCCTAATAGACACATCAACCACACAAATGTCCTAAAACAAAGCTGATTATGTTGTATTGTGGCATCTTTTCCAGGTGATACTGGATTGATTTATAATTTTAGTTTGACTCTTTCACAACTTCGCCTTGTTTTATTCAGGCCTAAAATTACAGAGAAAAAAGGAAACGCCTTAAGCTAGTTAAGCTTCTTGTAATGTATCCAAACAATATCTTAGAGGCTGAACTGTGAGAGTTTGTGCAATGATAAATAAAAGGCTTAAAAAACGACGATGGAAAAACGAATGCATTAATTCACATTCTTTTAACGGCATAAATGTTTCGTGCTTTTTGGACGTCATCTGTTCTGCAGTTTGAGTGTAATTTCCTTTTCTGTTTCAGCTGTTTCTCTATCCAATCTAACGATTCTTAAAAAGTAATCTTTGAAAACATCTCCACAGGAAGAACACAAAAATTAATTCACTGTTGTAGACAAAACAACGTCGCAAAGCATAATTTTACACACAGCAATTCACGACTGATGCAACACTAAACTGTGGACATAAGAAACATAAACAACAATAAACACATAATCAAAGACAATTTATTTGTAATAAAAACATTTGACAATTAATTAGTCTTGATTAGTTGACAGCAACCTTGTGATTAATCAGATTAAAATGTTATTGAACTACAAGCAGGAATGCAGAGGCCTGTTTTAACCTTCTCTGGCCACGACTTAGACAGCAGCTCCAACTGAACCCCTATGGTGATAAAAGTCCTTCATGTCACGTTAGAGTGCATCACTGACGAAAAGCTTCAGTAAAGTCACCATGCAACACGAGAAATCTGTCAGAAGCATCAACTCTGACTGCATGATGTGCTTTTGTCTGCAGATGTGAGATAAAAGACCTTCATGGAGCATAAAAGTCTATCCAGAGGCTGCAGCCGGGGAGAGTCGTGGGGAAGGTCAGAGATCTTGGCGTTGCCGTCCCCATGGCGGGGGTTTGGGGAATGGACGGGGCAACAGCTCCTTGAGGTCGGCGGTTTGTGAGAGGGTGGGAGAAAAGCCAGAGGAGCTGCATGGACTCTTCAGAAAGATGATGGAGAACAGGTATGACAGCAGCTCAGGCGAGAGAGCTGGGCGAACTGTTGACAAAACAAAACCGGCCGATGACTTGGACACGAGGAATGCTGGGATCAGTGTCGAGTGTTGGGAGTGTGTGTTGGCTGAGAGGGATCTGTCAGCGAGTCTCATCACGCCAGGAGGACAGAAATGTTGAGAGCTGGTTAAGAGAGTTTTCTGCCCTTCAAACACTGGAAACACTGGAAACACTGGAAAGTAACGTCCAGTTCTGGTCAGGAATTACGTTTAGTCCCAATCAAGGAGTTTTCAGTTCCTCCAAAAATGACATTTTTACCAGGCGTTCCTTTCACCCCATTTACTTTTGAGGAAACCGATAATAAAACCAATCAGAGAGACATGTTTTTACAAACCATCATTCGTTGACTGTTATTGGGACAAACTCCCAAGAGTTCTGATGAATGAAGGTCTGGTAGGAGTAAATAAAAAGCCTCAGACTTTATATGAGGAAATCTGGCTGCTAAAATTTCTTGTTAAATCTGCTATTGAGATGAAAGAAGCTGATTAACACCATTACAGCTGGCTGCTGCTTTAGTCAGCCAGCCTGCCAAAGGGCAGACCACTGGGAGTAAACGCGATAAGCTACTGGATACGCAGAGCGCTGACTGAACACTGAATGGGCTCAGTGACATGAAGTCGAAAGGCAATGTTGCCCTATTCTTATGGGAAACATGCTAACATTGATTAAAAATATCCACATTGTCATAGTATTTACAGAAAACCACCAGGGCAAATCCTCGTTGCAAAGAATATCATTTGATTTCATATCAATATGTGCTTTTGTACATCAGATGTTCTCGTGTTTACACCATCGAAACATTTGGGCCAATAGCGTGTCGGTTAGTTGATACTGCCGCTTCTCCAGGAGAAAACCCACAAACAGACAAATAATTAATGGCTTTGTTCCACAGAGAAATGTGCAAATAGGAAAATCTTTGGATATTGAACCACAATAATATTTTTAAGGGTCTTTGTCTGAACTGTGATTACATCTGGAAATTATTTTATTTGAAATATGAAGTTATAAAAAATGTTTTTTTAATTTACTAAAGTTCCTCCTTAAGTTCAGTTCATTCTGAATTAAAGCTGAAACATGTTTATCTCCCACACATCTCGTTAATTTCTCCTGAAACAGCAAAATCATCCCATGTTTTTTATGCACCTTTACGATGCATCCAGAAGTTACTGAAAGAGACCTAACTGCCCGTTTTTTGGTGAAGTTTTCAAATCAGACATTCTGTCGACAACCACAAATTTACTGCCTGTAAAAAGTTAGAGCCTACACTCTGGCATGTCCACTCACATTAAGAAAATCCCCCTTGTTTTTTCCCCGGGTCAAATCATAAAATCCCCATTCTTTCCTGACACATAACTCCTCCTGACTGCTCACACAATGATTCACACAGTCATTCTGTTTTACTGTGACCTGTCTGGAGCCTCACGTTTCCAAGGTGGTTAAAACATGCAGGAAAACGATATATTTGCAAACATGAACCAACCCCGGGCTGACAAACCAGAAGGTGGAACAATGGAAGGAGAGAAAGGAGAAGAAATACCGTTCACACGTCCCCAACTGTTCACAGATGCAACAATCTGCCAGTTTCACACATTCCTCTGGCCTGAGCGAACACAGCGCCGGTTCATAGCTGTGAAAACCATCAGAGCTTCCCATTATCCGACGGCAGAGAAACCCCTCTGTGAGGTCCACAATGAACGACCTGTGTCACCAGATTCCTAACATTTATTGCGACTTCCTAAATTTCTGCTGAGGACAGGATTCGTATCGTTTCCATAGAAACGGAAGTGAAGATCCGAAGACCTGCTGGAGTTGATGATCAATGATGAAGTCACGGTCATTTGAAGGGGATCCATTATGCAAAATTTGCATGTAGCATGTTCTTGATCTTCCATTTGGATTTCTACTTCTGAGGTTAATGGTTTTTGGTGTCTGGAAATTGAGCAGTTTCAAAAATCTTCAGAATTTAATGCCACAAATCTGCAGGCAGTCCTCCTCACCTAGCAACCCCAGCGAACCCCGACCCATTACCTAGCAACCCAGGCAGAGTTCTAACCATTACCTAGCAACCCAAACTGAGCCCCAGCATGTTTGGTTAGCTGGTTTTACCGCTATATCCGCTGTGCAATGGCTGCTGGAAAAGACAAGTGTTTTGTTGTTGACTTATCCTTTAGTTTGAGTGTTTGATCAGTCAATAAATCCTGAGATTGCTGTTGCTATGAACAGAAAAAAAATCACAGAAAATGGAAATTTGTATTTAATTTTTCCAGTGAGATCCGTATTTGTTTTAAAGTTGACCTATTATGCTTCCTTGAACAACTCAGGATAAGTCTATCAGCGATTCAAAACACATTCATCACATTTTTAGCACAAAATCATTCTAAGGGTAATGAGGTTTTAGCTGTTCTAGGGCCTCCTGTCACTTTAAATCCAAATAGACTCAGTGTAAACTAAATTTTTGCATTTGCATGAGAAAATGGGAGCAAAGGTGCAGAAGGAAGAACAAAATCAGATTTCTGCAAGATGTATTTGTGATAATTATCTACAGATTTAGAAACAAAAACCAGAATGTGCATGTAAATGTAAAACTTCTACAGTAGAAAACAAAGTTTTCTTTACTCATCATAGTTTCATTGAGTTGTAGCATTTTCTGCTGCTCTGCTGCTAAAAGGTCAGAGGTCGTCCCCTGCATCTTCCCTCTTGCAGTTGTATTTTCATGCTGGTTCTTGTTTAGGTATTTTAAATGTGTTTATAATTAATTTCCTTCCCATCGTTCTCACGAAGACACGAAGTTTGTCATGGGATCTCGACGCGTGCTGCAGAAAACATCTGAAGTATTTCTGGTGCTGATAATTCCTGAACTGATTTACTGTCAGTGCGAGGGCGCGGGACTCAAAGTGCGGTTAACGTGAAAGCAATAAACCTCAGTGAGCGAGGAGGAGCAGTTAGACCAGCAGAGAAACACCCCGAGGTGCTGGAGCTGCAGACGGAGCGAGCACGCCTCCATCCCGTCACTTAGAGTCCAGAAATCCTCCTTTTGGATTTAATTAAATCCTGATTCTGGTCTGGAAATGTGTCCCTCAGCAACATATGAATCAACATGTCAGCGCAGGGACTGAGTCAGTGTATATGATGTGGGACAACTTGGTCCCATTTCTCACATTCTAACGCAGCCAGCGTGACTAAACGCCGTTTACTGTACGGTTTAAATAGAGTGCAGGAAGACGAAGGCTTTATGAAGTGAAAGCTTGTTAATGCTCCTCTGAGCAGCGCTGATGTGCAGCATCAATCAACAGAGTACAGTATATAACCACAATAACAGCTCTGCCTTAAATCTGCCCGGTGATCCGCAGAGCCGTAGCATCCTGATAAAAAACGGTTTTCCCTTTTGAAAACTTTCCCTAAATTATGTTTGGCCAGAAAAAAAAAAGTGTTCCCATAAATTTCTCCAGCAGCTGTTTCTGATCTGTTCTGCACTCTCGCTTATCAGACCAGTTTTTATCTGTCAAGTGAGAAAACTGCTGCTTTTCCATGGATTGGGATGATGCACTAATCAGAAGTTAGTGACTGATTTCAGATTGCTGATGTTATTTAACTTTATTGTTCCATTTTAAAGGATTTTTGTCCAGAACAGGGTTTATGATAAAAGGTCAGTTTAAGTCCTGACTGAAAACACATCCATTTTCCCTGGACTTCAAAACTAGTTAAAAAAAGGGGACTATTAGTACTTCATTGAATCAAGCTTTGTTTTTAAATTGCTGCAGCTAAAATGAAGAATTTCTTGGTTTTTATTCATATTATTAGCTTCTAGGATTTTTTGCCATGTTTGTAGTTATTATTTTTGTGAAACTTCGTCAGCTGCGGTTGCTGTAAATGTGCTATATAAACAAACTTGGACTTTTAAGGATCTGTTCATTAAGGCCAGGTTCCACTCATCAAAAATGTTTTTATCTTTTATATAAAACCAGCTGACCAAACGTGCTGGAGCTCAGCGTCGGTTGCTTGGTAATGTGCGGAACTCGACTGGGGTTGCTAGGTAACGGGACTTGCCGGCTGAGTTGTGACTTTACGTTGAAGAAACATTGACTTGTTGCCTAAAGAATTGCTAAGTGTTTTTCTTTTAGCATTTGATTGATTTTAGATGTAATTGGAAACCAAATGGAAGCACAAAAATATGCAAAATGTGAATTTTGCATAATATTTCCCCTATAAATTAGTACTTGGGAAAAAAAAATGCTCTAAGGCTCCTGCTTATGTACAAAATGCACATTTCTTTGAGTCAATGAAGGCTAAAATAAAATCCACATTTTTGGAGTAAATGTGACTGATATTCACTTTATTATTATTATCCTCTCTTGTTTGCACACCTCATGCTTTTTTCTGTTTTCTCCAGAAAACCAGCGTAATCCTGACATTACATCGATGCCTTCAGCTGTCGTTGAGTGACGATAATCCCTGCGTGACAACAACCTACCAAAGTTCATCTTTCAACGCCGTCTGCTCCTCAAAAATGACACCTTCGCACACAACTGTAGAGGAGGAAGACAGCGTGTGGGAGAACGGGAGCCTGAGCACCCAGGGGGCCCTTTGACGACGATGGCGGAGTCAGTTTATGGAGGAGCGGTGCGGGATAACTAGGACAGCTAAAGAGGAGCAGCCTGGACAGGCAGGTGAGGCAGATTGGTGTGATATCAGACGAATGCCTCCGGGGCTGGAAGTGTGTTTGGAGGAATGAAGACTTACACAGCGAACAGATCCTTTCTTCTTCAAAGACTTCTGATCACACAGCTTCTCTCTCTCACACACACACACAGGAGCGAGAACACACACACACACACGCGCACACACACACACACACACCTCACAGTGGTATCCTCTAACTTTCTGTTCTTGATTCAAACACACAGTTTCCATGTAAACGCTCAGAGAATGTGTGTTTGTCAGGAGTCTGTGGAGAGAAGCTCTTCATCTTAAAAAACACAAAGAACAAACGTTTCTGGAGAAGAACCACATCAGTCATTAAATTCTGAGAAACCTTTTTAAATAAACATGATTTTTATGCTATTTAATATTAAAACTCTTTAATGTTTTAGTTTGATACAATCTAGGAATAGTCTTGACATCTGAATGCATGTTATTTTTCCGTTGCATATAAATCCAACAGACTCAATCTACCGTGACTTCTAAAAGTATTTATACGCCTCTCACCTCCAAACAGAAACTTCAAAGCTACTTTATTGAGATTTTATGCAATAAACCAACACAAAGTGGCACATAATCGTCAAGTAGAAGGAAATTTACATGTAGTTTGTTTGTATTCGAGTTTCTTACATCAGTACAACCAACAGTCTGTACAAAATGACAAAAATTTAGTCAAATAGGTTGGAAAACGTCTGTTTTCAATGCAGAGATGGACTTTGACTGGGCCATTCAAGCACATGAAAATGTTTTGATTTAGACCGTTTCTTCTGTTCCTGTCTCAAACCTTTTGCAACTTCTAAGAGGTTTTCCTTTCAATTTCTGTAGGGAAAAAAGGCATGCTGCCGCCACCACCGTGTCTTACAATTAGCCAAAAGTGTGATTTTTTTATTTTGTTTTTTATTTTACTATATGCAACAATCGTAGATCCAGAACATTAAATGGTTTTTCCACATTCTTAAATAAAAGTCTCCCAGTTTGTTTTTTATTTTGAACTTGATTTTAAAAAATCCCAGAAAAGATCAAACTGTTTTGCAAACAGATTTTAATTTAAAAGCTGTAGTTTTGTCTGTGGAGGTTTATTGTTGTCAGTTTATTTAATTAATTCTTAAATTACGGTCGGTGGGCACACAAAATCAGCCCCAGGGCCCAAAATGGCCCCTGCACCCCATTTTGAACATCGATGGTTTATACAGTCTGAATATTGTCACGTTGCTGAAATAATGGCCGAAGACATTTTTGCTAAAAGTGATTTTCTTTTCTCTCTTTTTTTGCCTAAATCATCTTTTGTCAAAAATAAATAAATAGATAAATTAGTACGTTACCATATTGTACTAACATTAAGTGTCAGTATGGTAAGTTTTGCAGCGACAGCATGCTGTCGCTCTGTTTCCTCTGTTTGATGATGCCGAGTCCTCCACTGTTTTAAATTTAGCTTCCTGTGATATTCCTGCTCGCTCTCTGACGGACTTGTTTTTGTTCTCGGCGCTCGCGGACGGCCCGATTAATTTGCATCGAGAGCTTCTCAGCTGCTTGTTGTCGGTTCATAACAGCCGCTTCTTTTTTTAGTAATAATTAGGCGTCTGCTGCTCAGGAGATACGGCAGCGGCGCGCCCGTCAAAAGGTCGGTGAAGGACGTGTCGGTGTGCGGCTGGAAAAAGGTACAGATTCATCACCCGGTGTGAGAGAAAAGAACTGCAAAAACACAAAATCTTACCAAGTATTTTGGTCTACATTTGAATGTTTCAGCAAGAAATAGAAGCCTGTTTTATATCAGTAATTCCTCAATAATCTGGCAGATTATTTTACTTACACATAAGACAAATGTTATTGTTAAAAGTGAAATAATCTGCCAGTGGGCCTATGACTTTTAAGGAATAATTGACTTAAAACCGGCTCCAATATCTTGCATAAAAGTTACTTCTCGGTTAGTTTTGTCTTATTTCAAGTGTGCGAAGATATTTGGACCGAAATACTTGGTAAGATTTTGTGTTTTTGCAGAGTGGAAACCTGGATCTTACCAATGGAGAATTATCCACCAGTGCCATGAATATTAAAAGGTGAATTCAGAAACAGAGCATGTTCTCACATGTCTGAGCTTCAGGACATGTCTGTGGGTTTTGGATTATTGCAACAGATTAACAAAATAAAAGAAATGTAGCTGAACTGCAACACTGCAAAATACACTAAATCTTATTAAGTATGTTGGTCTAGTTTCTTTTGCAAATGTCTTAGTATCATTAAAAAAAGACAAAACTAAGTTTTCCAAAAGATAAAGGAGATTTTTTTAGGTAAATAATTACTTGATATTATAGCAAAAGTCCTAAATTCACTGGAAAATTATTTCACTCATAACATGGGTAAAATGTTTTATAAGTCAAACTGGTAGTTTTTCATCAATATCATTGACGGACGACAAGCTGCTATATCTTGATAAGAATTTGCTTCTAAGTTCATTTTTCTTATTTAAGTGCACCAAGATATTTGCAGTAGAAACTCGACCAAGATTTTGTGTTTTTGCAGTGAAGTGATGCAGCTCTTCATGGGGAGAGCTGCTGTCTGTCCAACCTGCATATAAACTGTGAAGTCGGTGTGAGGGTTTTTGTGGATTTAGAAATGACTCAAGCTTCATGGAAAACCAGTGACTTATGGCGGGACGTTAAACCTGCTGATTGGCCGAGGAACATGGAAACGCTCCAGGTTTGAGCTTTAGAAGTGGATGATAAACACACAGCATGGTAAATAATCTTCCAGAAGCTTTTTTTTTGCAGGACTTTTTGTCGTTCTACCTGCAGGATTTTGGTTTCCTTATGAAGCACATTTTTTAATTTTACAGATCAATTTTCACCTCCTCAAGTAAATCCTGTAATGGAGTTCTTAAGCCCAGGCTTTCGGCTGCAGGGTAATGTGATCTCATGATTCTGGATTGTCTTTCATGTCATTTATTGTTTTTGTTGATTTATACATCTCATTGTGCTGCATTCAGCTTCTTTCAAACTTAATTTTTTTTAGTTAATTTACTTTTTGCACACATAACAACTCAAACTGCTATGTCAGTTTGAGGTGCAGTTTGCTGTACCGCAGCTCAAACAAACCAACATAAAAATCTTGTCCTGATTATTTCAGTCTTTGATTTATGAACGTCTGAATCTGGATATTAACAACTGTTTGCTGTGTTTTTTAAAACTAACTGTGACTCATTATGTTGGCGCTGAAGCAGGCAGAAATCAAGGACAGACAAAGCAGACGGGTCAGCAGAAACTCAGAACGAGGAAAGTTTTTCATTTAATCAGCGCTGGATCATCCCTGGAGACGGGATTCGGTTATTTCCTGTTTGGTACGATACTTCAAATTTCCAATCTCGTTTGTCTTTTGTAATCTGGCAGTACAGATAAGCGATTTAGAGATTTATAAGACACACAGACAAACCCTTTATTGGTCTATGCTTAGCTATTAGCTGTGTTTCTGTTACAGATGTGTGCAAAATTTTCTGATATCCCACAAACATAAAAGAGACAGTTTTGTATTTGCTGCGTTTCCATGAAATGAAAAACTTTAATACGTTTGTTCACATGTAAGTGATTTAAAAACAAGGAGCACCATTTCCTGTTTTCTACTTTGTCATTTCTACCAGTAGTAACATCTGATTGTTGATCAGGTGACTCGTGTGATGAGAAAAGATTGTTTCCATTGCAGTTTTGGAAATTTTGATACATCTGAAGAACCAACTCGGCCTAGAATGAAACTTTTTATCAAACAAGGAGTTTCCTGTAAACTGACGTGTTTCCTGTAAGTGAATTTATTTTTGGAAATCCAATTGGATGCCATTTCCTCAAAGAGCGCTCTCTGTGAATTACCCACTCCTTCAGACTAGCCAGCAGCAATTAGCAAACATCTGGTGGAGCTACATCTTAGTGAAATGCTAATAAAAATGAGGTTAAAGGGTTGATAGAGGAGCCATGTTGTGATGACTTCCTGAAGATGGAGTTTCAGAAAGAGCAGGAGGTTCTTAAAGAGACAGAGGCCCAATTTACAAAGTCCAATTTCTTTGAAGTCATATTTGATATTCATACACTGAGTTTAAAGGAACTCAGTGTTTCAGCATCTTTGCAGTTTCTTGGTGCTGCTTCTCCGTGTTTGGTCTACTGGTTCCCTTCGATTTTAACCTTTTTTATTTATTTATTTATTTTAACTTGATCTCACAAATCTTTACCTCGTAGATGTTTCACCCCCAAGTTCCTCTTCTCCATCCTTGCCGCTCCGTGTCTTTAGCAAACATGTTCTTTCTGTGTGTGTGTGTGTGTGTGTGCGTGTGTGTGCGTGTGTGTGTGTGTGTGTGTGCAGTTCGATTTCAGCTTCGATTGACTTTCTTCTGCGCTTGTTTGCCCAAACATGAACAGTAACGACAAAGGCTGACCTATGCGGACTGAATGCTAACGCGAGCGAAGGAACGCGCTCCGCCGGGGCAAACGCGACGACGGAAACCCGGGAAGCACTTAAAAACGCAGCCAGAGCTGTTGACTCACTGGTCCGTCTGGGATGAGAGCCGGAGCCGGAGGGACGGGGGTGAAAACGAAGCGCTCCGCCGCCGACCGCCTCGATCAATGAAGGGCACTTATGAGAAGAATGCGCGCTGCTTGGAGGGTCTGGCATGAATGCCCCAGCATTATTTTATTTTTAATCCTGCGTGTTTTCCCGTGGCGTCTTCCCTTCCAGGAGAGGAGTCTCGCTGGAATGTCCCTCCGCTTGACTTATTTGGAAACAAGCTGCATAAACTGCGTTATTGAAATCCGCTGCAAGTGAAACGTTTCTTCCAGTGGTTTGTTGTGGAGCTCTGAAGGTGATGCTCAGGCTGTAATCAAAGACGCATTGATGTTCTGCTCCAACACCTTGACGGGGAAAATGGAGCCTTTGTCCGAACCTCTTTGATTATTTCTCCTGCTAATGGCTGCACTTGTGTCAATAAAGTCTGATTATGGGTGTGTGGTTTTCTTTTTTTTAGTTTTGTTTACTGAGCCGCACTTTCAGCAGTTGCCACCCATGACTATATTTGACTTCAGCTGAACAAAAATGTAACTGCCCACAAGATTCCCAGATAGTCTGGCAGCATTTAAGTTTGACCTCTGACCTCAGCGGGAGTGTTGGTAGGCTGTGGGAACAGAGAAGATGGTAAATTAGGGGTCTACCCCTTTATCTGCAGGAATGGGCTTTCAGTGATGGGGCGGCGGGGGAAGAAAAGTGTTAACAGGAAGATGAGGGACGGAAAGGAGAAAATAAACAATACGGTGCACAGGTTTGTCATTTATTTTGTTTTTTCTCTAATATACACAGAGCCAGAACTGTTCATATACAGTCAACTATACACCAAATTTATTTTTGGTTCATAAGCGAGTTGAACCGCGACTCTACTTTTTATAGCCATCAGGAAACTGAAATTATCTGCAGAATTGGTTCATTTCATATAAAGTTTATGCTTTTCATCAGGATTGGGGGTTTGAGAGGAATGAATACTGAAGCGTTAGATAAATTTGAGTTTGGACATGTTTCAGTAAAACGGTAAATTTGATGGTTTTTCTCAGAGCAATAACTGTTTTCCTTCATAAATCGAATGAAGTCCGTCCAGCGGTTTTGTTTTTGTTTAATTTTGTACTCGACATTTCTGAAGTTAAGATGCTTTTTGCAATTTTTAACTAAAACCTGATTTTCCCTGAATGTTTGGAATAGTTTTATGGATCCAAGCAAACGTTATGATGAAATAATTTGTCTGGCAGGTCATGACCTTCAGATTTCTGCCACCTTCTCTGAAGCTATAAGAAAGTAAAATGTACAATGTTTCATGTTAAGCAAAACAAAAAACCCAACTTGTTGGTATTTCTCCCAAAAGTAGAAAAACTTTTTTTTGTTGCATCAAACCAAATATTTATACAGCAGCTTTGTGCTGTTTTTGCAGAGGGGGGAAAAACAGTAAAACATTTTAGCCTCTGGCCTCTTGGTTCCACCAGAGATCAGAATATCACAAAGTTTGTCATTTGAAAATGTTGAATCTGCAGCTTTTCATGTAAAATCGCCAAAAACAGCAGAAACTCCCAAAAGGCTCCAACACACAATATTTCTGATGATGACATGAAATATTAAAACATCTCCTGTCACGACAATGACTTTTAATGATTCATCTCATTCATATGAGATTGTAATCGCATCTCTTATTGTGAAATTATGTTTTTTTTTTTGCACATTTATATTAGAAATGTGACTAAAAATCCAAAGCGTTGAAACGGAGAATATTTGTTGCAGTTTGTATGAGACCTTCAACCCAAACCAAGCAAAGTGTAACCAGCTGTGAAGCATGGCAGTGGTGGAATCAAGCTGTGGGAGATGAAAACACAATATTTGTCCTCAACTCTGATCCAGTCGGTTGAATCTGTTGGCTGCGAAGACCTTCATTGTCAATAATGGCGGCCAATAAGAATCAGTAGCACTTCGTGAAAGATAATCTGAATGTTTACAGATAATTTAAGAGTCGCTTTTGTTCAAATATGATCAGATGAGTGAAGAAACAGCAAACCGACACCTCAGTGTAACGCTCTTTCTTTCTAATCACTCATCTGTGAACCCTCTGTAACCTCCCGCTCTGACCTTTGCCCCCCACAGCCATCTGCCTGCTGACAGGTGAGGCGCCCCAACAGAAACAAACTGTGACGACAGCGAAGTGGCCGCTGCCACTGTTTACACCAGGAGTGTAAGGTAAAGAGTGTGTGTGTTCGCGAGCTTTTTGCGTTGACCTCCCACAGGGATTCCCGCACCAAATCCACCTGAAAAAATAAAAAAGGTAGAAAAACAATCAACCAGAGTCTGTTAAAACACCAACACAAACACTCCCAAACAGAGATTCTGCTGATTCTGATGCCTTGGAGTCGACACCAGCTCAGATAAACACACACACACTGGACGTTATGTCAGTCTGTGAAAAGAAGGACTTTTGTTTCCTGAGTGGAGATCCTTCCTTTACCTCCTAATCACTTCCAAAACACACAAAAGCAATGAAGGACTTCACAATGCTAATCGATGCCCAACAGATCTAATTTCAAGGTAACCAGAGTTGTAGGAAGGATAAGTAAAGACGTTTTCGATGTTTGATAATAAATAGAATTAGTTGTGACTCTTTACCAGGGGCGTCTTTTTTCACAACGCCACTTGCAAACATAAAAAAAGCACAACTTGAATTTTTTTCTGCTTTTTTACTTAAAGCAGGAATAAAACTGGAAAAATGTTCCAGTTCCAATCTGCTGTGGAACCAGAACTTTTTATCAATATTAAGGAGGTATTAACTCATAACAAGCTTGTATGTTTTGCAGAAAAGTTATGTTAGAGTTAGTTTAGTCTCATTTAAAGTGCACTGTGATATTTGTAGACCAACATACTTGGTAAGATTTTGTGTTTTGCAGTGCAATTATCAAACTACCAGCCAACAAAGCACAGAAATGTGCAGTAACCTGTGATTATTCCTGAAATTTCCTTTAATTTAATCAGAAAAGTTCTGGTGTTTTGGCCAAGGACCGTAAAAATAACAAGGAATGGTTGTACTTTTTAAATCAGTCCTTTGAGCTTCGAAAGATCTGAAGGTGACCACAAGAAACTAACTTTTAACAAGAACAGAGGTAGAAAATGTTTCTGGCATTCTGTGTTTGGCTTTTTATGATTGGCAATTTTCTACTGTAGGGTTGAACATGCACTACTGAGTCATTGCTGATCATAAAAATGATGAAAGTACATACTTTTTATTTCTCAGACCTATTTTCATTCCAAAACTACAGTACTCTCAGTCCTGCGTATTCTTTAGGGAAGCCGATGTTTCTTCTTTGGTGGTTCGTCATAACTGGGAAGGGATTTCATTCCTCCACGGAGAAGAAATATAAGCTTACACTGCAAAAACATAAAATCCCACCAAATATGCTTGCTCTAGATTCAGGTGGAAACATCTTAATAAACCTCAAATGTAACAAAACAAAGGTACAACTAACTTTAGCTCGATATAAGACTTTGTTTTAAGTGAATAACTCTTGAATTGTGATGAAATGTTCTCATTCCACTGGCAGATTATTTCACTTATAAAGTGGAAAAATGTCTTGTTATAAGTGAAGCAATCTGCCATTGGAACTAGAACATTTTTTAAAGTCAATATTAAAGAATTATTCACATAAAACAGGATTATATATCTTTCTGAAAGCTATATAGTTTAGTCGTTTTGTAAGTGGATTAAAATAACTGCACAAGATACTAGACCAAAACACTGAGTAAGATTTGTGTTACACTACAAAAACACCAAATTTTACCAATTATTTTCATCTAGTTTCTGTTGCCAACAGCCTAGTTCAGTTGAAATTAGACAAAACTAACTTATCAGTAACTTTTCTTCAACATATGGGAACTTATTTAAAGTCAACAATCCCTTTGTATTGACGAAAAAGTTCTAATGTCATTGGCAGATTATTAAACTTGTAATAAGACATTTTTCCCATGTTATAAGGGAAATAATCTGCCAATGAAATTAGAACTTTTTCATCAACAGTAAGGAATTGTTGACTCTAAATAAGTTCCTGCATCTTGTTGGAAAGTTCCTTGTAAGTTAGTTTTGTATCATATTAAGTCACCTGCACTGGAAACTAGATGAAAATACTTGGTAAGACTTGGTGTTTTTGCAGTGTCACCACATATTCTAATATAAATATCCCAAAACAAACTGCTTTGCTGTAGTTTCTGCCTTCATATTGGAAGTTTCAAACATCAGTTGTATTTTCCGCACCTGCAGGAAGAAGTTAGACTCTCCAAGCCTGCAGATTAGCTACGTGAGCGTTGAGAGATTATCTCTTTAGAGATTAAAATGAACCATGCGATCAAGGCCAGCGCTTCCAAATGGATGTTTTTATTTCTTCTACATTTACAGCGTACCTGCTCTGGATTCTCCACTGTGTATCTTTTGTATATAGAGGCGTTATGTTTTATTGAACAGTGCTGTTGCAGTAAACGCAGCAGAGGTCATGATCTGCGGCTCGGAGCGGAGCGAGTTTCTGACCCACTCGCTCCGATGCACACCGTTCATGCATGGCAACAACATGAGCAACCCAAACGAAGCAGAATTCATATTCAGGACTTATCGATCTGTTGTTTCTTCCTGTGGTACGAACTCAGATTTTCCACGTCTCATAGACGTGGAGGGGATGAACCCTGACGGATCTGTCGCTCTGCACACACTGGACCCACACAGTAACGCCGCGCTGATGGTTTACGCTATGAAATATCAAATCCTGGAAAAATTATGCAAAAATACGTTTGGATTGTTTTAAAAAACTGCATGAACTATTAAAGAAGTTAGACTTTTGTTGAAAGGGAATCTATAAGTCAAAGTTTATGTAGAATATTCAAATTCAAATTAATTAGCAAAGTTAGAAATAAAAGCTGCGTCCAGGTCTTCGTTTGAGCTCCTCCTTCCTATTTGCAGGAACTAAAATAAAAGCAAAAAAGACGGAAATGCTTGTATTTTAGGAGCACTTTAATTTTTCGGTGAAAATGTTGCCCTAAAACTACAAAACGCGGCATCGATCTTCATCAAATCATATTTATATATGAGAGAGGCCTAGTCAAAGTCTAAATGTACGTTAATCTGATAGAGTTGGTGTTAAATTTCAGACTTTTTCTGTAACTTCACACTAATAAAATGATTGTAATGAGAAAAAACGTGGAATATTTAAAAGCAGTTTGAATATTTTTTGAAAATCGCTGCACTGGACTGTGTGGGTTCAGTGTTTGCAGACGTTGTATTTTAATTTGTAAAATGTGGTACGTCTCTCCTGCTCATGTCTCCTGGCTTTAAAACGGTAAACCTGCTCATCTGTCATGCTACCCTGAATTATGGATGAATGTTGGGAATTCTGTCCTGATCAGTATGCCAAACACAATCACAGCTATCACCGCTGAAACAATAAAAACTCCTAATTCCTTCTCTTCCTCTCACACAGTGAAACATCCTGCAGGTCTAAAAAACACCAACCATGAAGGCCGTTCGCTCCCTGCTGCGCGTTTCATGAGATTCTTCCAATAAATTAAGATTTTCATCGTTTTTTCTTTTTGCTTTTCAGATGCACTGGACTCGTTTCATCTAAAATACTCTCTTTGAAGCCTCTAACCAAGGGCTCTCCTTCTCGCTGATGACTGGTTTGGGCTCCTGTCTGCTGGATATATTTATTTCTAACTCCTTAGACAGCAGCGTGGAGAGGAAGGGTGGAGTAAGGAGGACTGGATTACAAGAACACAAAACATACTGTTAGCGTATTCTGGAGAGAAAACATTGTGCAAACAAGTGATGCTCTGCAAAAACACCAAATCTTAACAAATATTTTTAGTCTAGTTTCTAGTGGAAACATCTCAGTTTACTTGAAATAATAAAAGTTACTTGTCAGTTAGTTTTGTTTCATTTCAAGTGTTTTAAGATGTTTTCACCAGAAACTAGACCAGAAATATTTGGAAAGATTTGGTGTTTTTGCAGGGAAACCTTCCCTTCATTCTGCACTGCAAAAACACAAAATCTTACAAAATCTAAAGTATTTCTGGTCTAGTTCACTTAAAATAAGACAAATTGAACTAAGAAGCAACTTTCAGCAAATATCTGAACTTGTTTTCAGTAACTAAGTCCTTTAAATTGATTTAAAAAAAGGAACTAGTTCCCTTGCAGATTATTTAACTTATAATAAGGTATTTTTCTCATGTTATAAATTCAATAATCTGCCTGTGGAACTAGAACTTTTTATCAATATTAAGGAATTAGTGACTTAAAATAAGCTCAGCTGAAAATCTTAAGGAAGATGTCTCCCCTAGAAAATAGACCAAACTTACTTGGTAACATTTTGTGTTTTTGCAGTGCGCATTTATAAGTTAAGTTTCCCCCTTCATGTAACAACATCCAGCCAGGATTTTGCATCATCAGGACGTCTCACTGCATGGTGCATCACTTCATAATTTTTCTGTTCTGTTGTAATGCTGCAAGTTGTTTTACATAAATGTTGGACGAGGAAGGATAATCTTACTCGTTTATCTAAGTGCAAATACAAACATCTCTCCAAATTTGTTGAAATTTAAGATACAAGTTTAATCTTAATGTTTCCGCATGCTGTAGCATAGTAACAAAATTAAAAATTCATAAGTATTTAACAGCTTAAGTTTGAAAAAAAAAAAAAAAAAAAGGGAAATGAAAGAGCTGCTGTTTGCCCCACGGAGCAGTGAATTAGTGAACTGCGCTGACCTCTGACCTCCTGGTGTCTAAAGGCCAGCAGCAAACATCAGGTTTCTCTGGGACGTTAATTAGGAGTCATATGTTACCATTACTTATGACAGAGCAGAGCAGCTCTGCTTCTGAAAACATACATTTATTTTATTAAAAACATGACATTTTTAAAGTCTAAACAAACATCTGCATTTTCTAACGTTTAACGCAGAAATGCAAAGCGGTTGTTTGATTTTCTCATGAATTCTTCAGGCTCTTCCCATCATCAATATAGGTTCTGTTCATTTTAGTTCCTGTTTTCCTCTGGAGCAGCTGAGAGTCAGACTAATTGAACCAGAATCAATCAAGCAATCAAATGTACTAGCATAAAGCAGCCTTCATTATAAAATCTGATCAAATTGTTACTTAGAATTACAAATAAACTCACAAAGGCAAAAAAAAGTTTCCCCCAACAGGGAAAAATACAGAAATGCGTGGAAAGGGTAAGTATTAATAAGATGATGCAGTGGAGGAAATGCAGATAAAGAGAAGATAATAAGTCTTAGCAACCTCTGGGTGACAGTTGTGGACCTGATTCATGAAAACACTTTTACTTACATTGAATTTTAAGCAGAATATAGAGAATAACTCATAAAATGTGTCAGTGGCGTGTCAACCAATGGTTGTTTGGTAAACTCCCTGTAAGGCCCGCTCGGTCCGAATCAGGAGTGAAATGACCAAAACCGCTCAGGTACGAAGTGACAGAGTGTCCAAACCAGACGCCCCGCTCTACCCCTGATTGGATGTTTCCTAGTGAAGGAACAGCTTTTCCTCCGATGACACCAGAACCCGATAGCGTCTGAAAGCAGCCCCCACTCCCACAGCGTCTCCTTACAGGGTGCCTCCAGGCCCCAAACCTGAGCCTGGTCCAGATCCACAACACAAGCTGGACCAGAAAGCCAAACTCCCACGACCCGCTCAGCAGTCCACGGATCTGGTCCTCCTTCATCCAAGACGTGACAGTTGATCTCTTGTCCAGAACCTGAGAATGAAGTTTCCCCTGGAGGTCGAAGGTCCATTTCTGCCCTCGTTCTTTCTACCCCGGTGTCGTCCCCGTCATCTGTGCAACATGGAAGAGACATCTGACCCGTATGCGTCCCACTATGCCCACAGTCTTCAGTCCGCTTTAGTCACACTCTAGTTTTGTTTGTCTGAAAGGTCCGGTTGGTTTTGGGAGGCGTGAACGCGTAAACGACCAAAAAAAAAACCAAACTGGTCCGCCTACGAGCCTCGGTCTCAGTTTGGTTGACGTGAACTATGGTGCGGTTCGAATGCATATGTGGACGGAAGACTTTGTATCTGACGGCCATCTTGGCAGGCAGTTGCTATGACAACAAGCCACAAGCTTAGAAGTGGTTCTGGCCTTGTTTCTATCCAACTTATAAAAAGTATGAGTATGTTGTAACTGTTACTTAATCAAAATTTTGGAGTACTCTACCCAAATATGTGTCATACTAAGATAAATAGCACTAGTCTGCTAGTTTTACATTAACTTTAGCTTAGCTAATGTAGCTTTATCTGCTAGCTAAGATGGACAAGTAGCACCAGAACCTTTTTATTCATGCAAAGAGTTTGTACATTGTACGTAGCGCAGAGCATTCTGGGTAAGTACAACTAAAACAAACATGCCAAGCAGGAGAAATGGCTTATGATTTTTATTGTAGACAAAAACGAAATCCTGAAACTCCTAAAATCTGATCCCAGTCCATTTAGTTCACATTATACGGAGAAGAAAGTTTGGGCTCCCGTCGTCTTTGAAGGTTTTTGTGTTGTTTCCTGCAGTGGTTGTTGGTGCAGCGCCCCCACAGGTGAGGAGGGAAATAGGTTTTTCAATTAGTCTTGATCGTTTGACACAATGAATGTTGCAAATTTGGCCACCAATCGAACTGAATCTAACAGACCATCAGATGGGAAAACAGCGTAAGAAGATCTCATCCACTCTTGGTGCTCTGGCTCTGGCGACCTTTCAAACGGTGTCAGTGACCTCGACTCAAATCCTCAGACTTCACTGCTTCCTGGAGTGACATTCAGTCCAGATTTGCCCCTAGTCTTGGTCTGCAGTACTTTATCCCTTAATAATTAAAGACATCTGGTTTTATTTCTTCAATAAGCAAGATGCACATCGATCCATAAACTTTGTTGTTCCCAGTATGACTATTTTACTTAAGCTCCAGATTGCACATGGTTTAATTCAGCAGTTTGTTGGTCTCATTGTTGAAAACAAATGTCTCCTCAGGAAATGTAACACTATAAAATGCAACGATCCGCAGTGCATATGCTTCTTGATTCGTTGTATTATTTTAGATACCTCTGATTTCATAAACACAGCGATAAAAGGCGGTTTTGTGTGTGAGAGGAAAAGTTCCTCAGAGAACTAATGAGGCCTCTTGGCTCTATTGTAGAAAATAGACCCAAGAATAAAGAAAGAAAAGCCAAGTAGGAAACTATAAGGAATTACAATAAAGAACAAACTGTAACAGTAAATCAAAATGCTGTTTAACCAAATCCACTTGTCACAGCAGCACAGTAACAAACTGAATAAAAAAAATCAATGATGTATAAAATCAAATAGAAACTTCTATATTTATTTAAAACATTTGTTTTTATTTGTGCTATTACAGCAGCAAGTCCCAAGTTTATTTTCTGCAACTTTTATTGAATATATATATATTTTTTTACGTATTTGTTTGAATTGTCACCATCTTGACAGATAATCTGTGAAAAAGATTGTTTTGATTTCTAATTGCCGTCTAAAGAAATGCGCAAATCCAGATTAAAAACAACCAATCAGAGCCGGGGAGCGGGGCTTATCGCTGTCAATCAATCTTATGTACAGGCTGCTAAATGTGTTAATAACAGAATAACATTTATTTGGTTTCATTTTTTTTTTTTATAACAGAAAAAGATCTTACTGTTTGCAGGAAAACCGTTTATCTCCCGTCATCGGTGGCTATGCTAACTAAATTCAGAACAGTGTGATTGACAGCGCTAACACCCGCCTCCTGGCTCTGATTGGTCGTTTCTGGTTAGCACTGGGAGAAGATAGAGCGGCTAGATCTTTTCTCATACTGTTATGAGATAGTGACAATTTCAACAAATATGTAAAAAATATCTTTTATAAGACTTAAATACCACAGCTTTAACAGCCATCCTGCTTTTGGCCAAACTATTAAAGAAACTAAATTTATACAAACATGGAAAACATAATATTTATTCTTGCATCATTATTGACTGACATTTAATCCTTAACAACCAAAACATGGCAACCTTTGCCCTGCTGATCCGGGCCCTGAGTTATTGTAGAGAAGCCAGGCTGCAGAACGGGAGTGTTTTTGTTTGGCAGGGCAGGGCAGTTCATGTTCGCAGAGGCAGAGAGACAGGCCAGGCCAGTATATATTTACCCAAACGGAGGGGAGAGGAAGACAGGGTTTGGTTACAACAACACACAGAGCTGCAGGAAAAGGAGCATCACACGTCCAGGACGAGCCTGGAGGCTGGGAGGGACGTCTGCTTTAAGGTGCAGGATGTTTCCTTTAGTGCTAAATGCGTCTCTTTCTAAAAGGAGCCCAAAGTTTTGCTGTTCTTTTGTATTCATCTTGACTTTTGGTTAAAAAATAGCATTTTATGTGCTTTCAGTTTACTCACAATGCAGAAAATTGACACTGCAGCATTAAAAGAGGTTTTTCTAGCAGTCAGCAGAAAGAAATAATGAAATAAAGACCTAATGGAAAACTGCTGGTTCATTTAGTTACAGTGTGACACTAGATTTATTTCCCATGCTAAGCTAATTTGTAGAGCCATTTACATTTATTGAAGGTTTTCAGTGTACAGGTGTAACCTTTACTGTCACTGATGCCTCTGGGACAAACATCAGCACAAAGTGGGATAGAAAAAAAACTCCTAAAACTTTAACACAGCGTTTTTATTTTTTATCTAAGAATAATTTTCTTTTCCTTAACAATGAACTAAACATTTCAACTAAACATGGAAAGCTGTTTGAAATTAATGTGTAAATTATTACAGATCCAAAACTTATAAAGAGTTTTTATGAGTTTGCCTTATTAAAATAAATGCAGTAAATTTTCTCGGTGTGAATAAGAAAAAAATGTAACAACATTTTGTAAATTCTGAGCAATAAAATTCTGATTTAGGTCCTTCTGATTAATGTGGTTGAGTTTAATAAATTAAGTAAAAGTAAACATTTGAGTAAAAGTCACTTGTTAGTTGCAAGTGAACAGAAAAGGTGTGTTTATATCAAGATGAATCAGTAGTGCTGTCACTAATATTTTCTATTGTAAGAATATTTTACTTTGTCTATAATTTTACCCTGGTTAAAAATTGAAACTCTCCACTATGTGACCAACAGTTACTACTGGCAGAAATGATGAAGATGACAACAGGAAGTACTGGATGCGTCAGTAGCTGCGTTTTCATTACAAATGTGCAGAAAACTTTGACAACATATAAACAGAAATAAGAAACCCAGTTAAAATAAAATTAAAAAATACTTTATTGATCCCAAAGAAAAATTAAATGTTATAACTCACATTAATTCAGATTCTCCAAAGAGTTATTATGGCGTTTAACTACTTCCTGTCATCGTCTTCTTTGTGGTTTTCAACAGTAGCAACATCTGGTTGATTCATTTCAATATGACCAAATTGAGTTTTTTTTCAGTAAATTTATTTTCAAAATGTGAAATTGAGCGACAGAAACGCAAGTAGTGACTGCAGGTTTGTGTTGAGAAATAAAAAATGTAATCTGTACTTTGCTCTTTTCCTTCTGTATCTGCTTGTCTGTGGTCAGAACGAATCAACAAACCGGCGTTCCGATTGAATGGATGTCACTGTAAAACGAACGGAAAGCAGAAGCAGCTTTGGGTTTCAGATAAAGGACCCTGCGGCTCCCGTTCCGTACACAAACAATGTCCTGAAGATAAACCAACATTTGGCCTCCGTGACCCCGAACGTCAGAAATACAATAAGCGTATTATTCCTGCAACAGAGTGAACATACTCACACATGCTCATGTGAAATCTCAGGCGTGAAAGCACATGCGGTATCGTATGCACACATCACGCTGTGGGGTGTAATGTGTAGGAACAGGTACTCACCCACACACGCTGCCGCACCGCTCAGTGGAAATGAGCTGAGACAATGTTTGTTAGTGTTTCTGATGAGGAAAATGAAAAATAATGAGCCCACCGCCTCGTCTTTGTTTCTCAGACTTTGACTGGTTTCCCTTTTCTCCTCATTAGTAAAGAATGCGTTCCAGACGACTCAGTTTTTCCGTGTTCGCCTTTGGACCTGGAAGGGTTTCTGGACAGTAGACGTCTGCTGCCAGAAAACTGCGACGGCAAGTTTTACCGATCGACCGGCAGATAGAGCATCTCTCAAGAGGTCAAAGGTCAGGTGCGTGCAAAGAGCTGCAGACGCATCAATAATCATGAAGCAATTTGCACAAAGACGACTCCAGATCCCAGCAACATATGCCTTCTGTAGTTCTGATCATTTCACAAGGCGTTAATACTTCCCCATTCATTTTGTCTTTTTGTTCTTTTAATCATGATAAAATGTTTTAAATGTAATTTTTATGGTTTATGAATTATGACCAAAGGAACAAGATTTGGGGAACAAGCGGCCAAGATGAGCTTCTTTATTTACAGCTTCTTTCTTTGCTAAAATGTGATTTTTTTTGCACAGTTGTTAATTAAATTCGACCCCCGTTAGACTGATGTGTGAACGGTTTATGACCTCAGAGGGTTTAGGGAAGAAATGATGTCTTGTTTGTGGATTTTAAAGTTATTGAGCAGCGAAAGCCGATCGTCACTAAATCATATGACAAAGAAAGATGAGAGAAAAGAATGAAAAGTGTCGGCATTACTCACCTCAGTCCATAATCAACCAAGAAACAGGAAAATAAGAAAAGAGGTCCAGACAAAAACACACAGATTTTTCTCTGTCTTACAAAAACATCCTGCTGATCCTCAAGCCTTTAAGCAATAAAGCAGCAAGATGAGATACAGAAGATCATAGCAACCAAACATTGTGGTGGAAGTGTGATGATCTGCTTCAGAACATTTTCTTCAGCCTTAACTGATGGGTGGCCTAGTCAAAGTAGAGTCGTAAATCCCCTGTAGACTCTGGCTAATCTTAACAGCTTGTTTCTGCCTAAAAATACCACAATGTGACTGAATTAAAAACAATTCTGCAATTGTTTTGTATGTGCAAAATAAAGTTAATCTCTGCGAAACCAAAAGAGTAAAGAATCGAGACCAATCATGAGGAAAGGTCAGAGGACAAGACCTGAAACGGACATTATACTTTTGATCTATTCCTGTGTTGTGCTGCTGAAAGCGCGTCGCTGTGTGATCAGCGCTAAGCACGTCGCGCCGCCGTATCTGAGCAGAGCCGCGGTTATCTGCAGCTCCATTCGTCAGGCCGTCAGCGGCCCCTCTCATCGCTCTCCAAGCTCTCCGTATGGCTCTTGTTATGTCGAATCCTGGAATGTGAGGTGCATGCTTGGCGAAAGACTCCCTCATCACCGAGATTAGACATATGGGAACGTGTGTGCGTGTGTGTGTGCGCGTGTATCAACAAGAGTTTGATGCGTTCAACATGATTAGAAAATAGTTTCCTCGTGCACAGATCCTAATCTCTCCTGCCAACACCAACAGCTTGAGTGCTGCGTGATTGCTTGGGACACTTGAGTGCAGTGAAAACATTGTGATATGATAAAAATCAAAATGGGTGCTCTGCTTTAAGCTCTAAGTTCACCCGATTCCCCCCCCCACTAATCGTCTTATTTGTCCAAACGTTTCCCTTAAAGCTCAGAAACGGTTCCAGGGTGGAGCGCTGATGTTCACACTTGGAACACAGTAGCTAATAAGTGCGTATAATTACCGAAAGGCCCGGGGTTATTTCGGATTCCTGTGTGGGGGTTTAATAAGTTGTCAGGTGATGTGCTGACGCTCCGCATTTGTGCAGCCATCATTCAGTGTGCCTGTGCACTCCGGGGCGGGGGGGTGTGGCTCAGAGTGACGGCATGTGTCACATGGAGGTAATTTTAGCTGGCAGATGACTGAGGTGAGAGGTGGTGAAAGCGCCGCTAAAGGAAGGCGGGGGGGGGGGGTGACAAGTTTGTTGCTGACATAAACAGAGTTGAGCGTTAATGACTGTAACGCTAAAGCACACAAAACAGCTGCTGTCTCTTTATGTAGCCGGATTATTTTAAGGAGTTTGGTTAAATGGGGACGATTATGTTTCCTGGAACAAGTCAGGGTGGATTTATGGGCGATACGAAACATGTTCATTATATTTTGTTTGCTCAAAATCATTCTTAGATGATGAGGTTTTACTTGTTTTAGGGCCTCCTGTCACTTTAAATCCAAACAAGCTGCCCCAACTCAACGTTTACCCTCACACATGAAAATGACTGCAGACAGATGCGTAGTTATACAACCGTAAACCTTCGAAAAGCATAAGTGGAGCCTTCTGCACAACAGCGAGTGATTTCTGAATGATAAGTCAACTCTTTCCAGCAGCCATTGTACAGCACAAAACCAGCTGATCAAACATGCTGGAGCTCAGAAAATGTGAGGTTTTGAAACAACTCATTTTCCAGACACCAAAAAAATTTACATACTGCTAAACTTATTGTTTTTTAAGCACTGGGCCTGTTTTTAGAAGCAAAAAAGACTCAAATAGAAGTTAAAAAATGTGACAAATGTGAATTTCACATAAAAGATCCTCTTTAAAACATGGAGGAACTGTTTTCCTCGATTTTCATCTTTGACATTAATTTGCATATTTTATGTTTTTACAGTAATTTAGTAAAAAGATATGAGTATAGTTTTGTCACATCACAAAAATTGTAAAAGTATTTTTTCGCAAAGCTCAACAACGCGGCTTGTATTTGAGTCGCTACTGTGTGCAACCGTCGACTTTTTCTGATACGTAGCTCAGGTTGCAGCAGAGTGGAAACTTTTTACTGTTCGCTTTGCGTAGCGAAATGTTTAAAATGCAAAATGTGACGTAATCAGACTGAACTTTGCGTGTTTTCACAGAGTTTGTTTTGCTTTCAGGGGCACGTAACTTCATGTAAGTTGCATTAACCGTCCCTGAGGCCTGAGTTCATCGGTTCAGGATGCCTGTCAAATGTTTTCCGGGGAAAGATGCACAGCGGATGACTAAAACTTTCCTGGTAGCAGGCAGGGATGGATGTCTCAGCGCCGATCGTCAGGGTAAATAGTTTCGCTTGGTTTCAGAAATTCCCGCGTTACGGTCAACAAGTTCTCAGGATTTCAGTCTGAGAACATTAAAACATCATATTTTTGCTTCCCTTTGTTACATTTTTCTGTGACAGAACAAAACATGCAGGTTGGTGCTGAGAAGTCTGGTTGCAACATAATGTGTTTACAAATTATGTAATGAACTTAGGTGTTTTTTAACAGACATAAATTAGATTTTAGAGGAAATGTTTGACTATTGGGGCTCAAACATTTTGGGAATTGATCGAGTTTCTTAATTAATCTAATTATTTCTGAGACGTTTGGCAGAATTTATTATTTTTTTTCCATAAAATGGCCCTGATATTATAAAATAGAAACTGTTAGGATTTTTTCTGGATGAACTTAAAAAAGAAACACATTTGACTTTCATTCAGGGCTTTTACAGTCATTTTACTGTTTTAGTCTTTGAATTTTTCTTGCACTTTATTATTTTAAGTGCCTGAAATTGATGTTTATCTCAGCCCGAACTGACTTCATTTTACTTTTTCCTCAGTCAAGTCTCAAGGTTCAGCGTCTCTTTCACTCTGATGCCGTCATTGAAACTTATCTTGAACTCGACAATTTCTCCGAAGGACAGAAAAGCTTTAATCTCACACAAACAGTTATTAGCCTCAAATTATCCATAAAAACGGTAAACACGAGGTCACATTCCAGCCCGCTGCAGTAATCCCAAACATCAGCGTCCTTCCTTCACTCCTGCTTTGCCTCGTCGTCACACCTCATTCGTCCCGACCCCGCGGGGCAGCGCTCCAAATTGGCAGGTCAGAGGTCGGCCGTTCAGCTTTCAGTGAAGCCTCGTTGGAGTTTCACCGTCATCAAAGCGAGACGGTCCAAGGCGAACGCGGCGGGAGCGCTCAGGGAGGTGAAGCTAATTCTGTTTCAAGACAAACTGCTGGTTTCTCAAATAAAGCAGCAGTTTGGTTCCTTTTTACTGGGATCACTGGGATCACTGGGATCACTGGGATCGATTATCATGTAAATTCAACATAGTTTCAACTTTCTAAATATTCATTACCCAATGCAGGTTTTCTTCTTTTTCTGCCCTTAGTTACATTTACTTGGGTGACCTTCACGCTGTTTACTTTTTTCATTATGAAGTATTTCTACTCTTACTTTACTAAAGTTTCTGAATTTTCTACCCACTGAATGAAATAAGAAACATTTTCAAACCAAAAATCCACCAGAAACAAAATCACCTGCAGTTTTTGTGACAGTTTCATAATTTTATTTTATTGAATGAAACTGATTTGGAAAAAAAATTCTGTTGCTTGACTTGATTTCTTTTGTTAATTATATGAATTATTGTGATTCTGGTTACTTAAAATACCAACATTTCTACTTAACTTTATATTTTCGATGTAATTTTTAAATATTACATGATTGATCATTTCATCAGTTGAGTAATTTCTTGGACGGCCATTTTTACTTGTACCTGAGTAAATAAACTGTGTTCTGGTTCTTTACCAGAACACAGAACACATGTGAACTGGTGCGTTCACATGAGTCCTGTTTAATCTGCTCCAAAAGCAGGAAGTGGACTACAAATCAGGGCATTCTGGGTAAACACAACCAAAACAAAGAGAGAAAAGGCTCATCGTCTGTTACCAAAGACAAGAGAAATCCAACAATTACTGAAATTTGGAGCCGTTTAACGTCTTCTTCAGTGGTTTTTGCGTCGGTCTTGGTTCAGCGCCCCCATAGGCGAGGAGGGGAACAGTTTCTTCGTGTAAGCGAACAGCAGCAGCTGAAAATGTAACAAATGTTTCAGGTTTGGTTCCCAACTGGACTATCGGGTGTGAAAACACCCTGAGAAGGCCTTCCTTCTTGGTGCACGGTTTACCGTTATCATGATTGATTGATGAAAGAAAACACTGCGAGTCGAAAGCCTGGCAGTCATTTACTTTAATTAAAAATGAGAAATGCATGAATGCGTTCCCCTCCAGAGGGAACCCAGCCCTTCCCCTCAGGGTGGTTGGAGCCAGATCAACCCCCCACACACTCACAAACACCAAAACCACTGCTGGTGCAACAAGTTCCTGCTTTATTACTCATTTACTAAAGCTGACTCATTTCAGTCCCACGTTTAAAAACCCACTTAAGCAACAGAAAGGGGAGCATTATCCTTTTTTATTGAGAAGAAACCATCCCATACAAACCTCTAATCCCGTCTGGAAGCTAACTGTCCAAATTTCTCTCCAAACAGTCAGAGAGACTGACGCTTAATCCACATTTTGCCCCTTCAACTTCATTTTTAACCCTCAGCGGTAGTTTCCCAATTGTTACAGTGGACCTGGGGGACATGCTGCGTTTCCAGCCCTCAAAATGGAGAAAATCTCATTACAAGTATGAACTCGTCCTACTTAAAGTCCCACCATAAACACAATGCTGTTCAGAGTGAACTTTACTGGCTATTTATCTTTCTGACAACTTTTTGCTTTCACTCTTAATGTTGTAAGAGAAGTATTTGTACTTGAGTTGGAAACCTGAAGACTCAAGACCAGCAGAGTAAAAGTTTACGACAAGGTGAGACCGATGTTGCAGCTATCTAGTATGTTTTTATTATTCTATCCCTGTTTGGAGATATAAAAAGTGAAAGAAATCCTCTTTATTCACCTGGCTCACCTGCTTCTCTGTGTTTCCAGTCTGACGGACGGAGGGACAGAAACACGAAAAGCAGCCAAACTCGTTTAGTTTACATGGGTTCTCTGGACTCGAGCTGACGTGTTGCATCCATCTTCAGGTTGCTCCTGAAAGGCCTGGATTGTCTCCCGACCCTGCAGCTGCAGAAAGCAGACGTTTAATTGACAAGTAGTAAAGGTGAGACTTCAGTGTGGCCAAAAGCCTGCAGCAAATCAAGCCGGGGAATGTCAGGAGCCGCCGACGCTGGAGCCCATAAAGCCAAGAGAGGCTGCTCAGCGTCAGCGGATGGGAACTGATGAAACAAATTCAAAGTTGCGGAAATGAGACTACATGTTAGGTGAGACGCAGCAGAACCGACAGCCGAGGAACGTCGTATTTATCCCGATGCTCTCGCAGCGGAGAGACGTTTATCTGGGGAGCTTCTGGCAACAAGTCGTCACATTTATTCTGGTTGTTTCTTGTTCTATGTCGTTTTCTTATTTTTCCTTTTTCAGTCACGGCTGACGATGTTTAAATTTGACATGTCGAACATGTCTGCACTCACTCCTTTCAGCAAACAGGACTAAAGTGGTACAGTAGCTAAATGATTTTTAATGACTGTGGTTCACATAAAGGAGGGTGGAGTTAGCAGCAGCTCAGTTCTGTTAATAGAAAGTCTCCTGCAAAGACGATTAAAATGTGACTAAGAGACAAACGATGTGTTTCTGTCAGACCGGGAGGTGAGGTTAGGTTGTGATTAAATATTTGGTTGTCATAACCAATCAATCAAGTTTATTTGTCTAGCACATTTTGCCAACAAGGCACTTCAAAGTGCTTTGGATCGTAAAAACACACAAAATAAGGAGTTCCCATGATACAAAATTTACATTCAGGATGTTTTTGGGCTTTAATTTGGGTTTCTGCTGCTTCTTAAAACAGCCCAGACGATTTTTGGAAATAAGTTTGTTTTTTGGTGTCTGGAAAACGAGCCGTTTCAAAAACCTTCAGAATGTAACATCACAAATCAGCAGGCGCTGCCTGTTACCTAGCAACCCCGCCTGAGTTCTGCCCCGTTACCTAGCAACCCCGCCTGAGTTCTGCCCCGTTACCTAGCAACCCCGCCTGAGTTCCAGCATGTTTGGTCAGCTGGGTTTACTGCTGCATTCTTTGTGTAATGGCTGCTGGAAAAGACAAGTGTTTAGTTGTTGACTTACCATCCAGAAAACCACTTGCTGAGCAGGAGAAAAGGTTGTTTTTTAATCAACTACCCAAAGGACATTTCTGGATCCGAAGTTCCAATCCCAAGTCTTGAAAGTTTTTTCTTTAACTCTTCCTAACTGGCTTTACTGGTTCAGTCTTTCTGTAGTTGTTCTGCTATGAACATTAAGTAGCATTTAGGAAGAAGCATGTTGGTCTGCAGAGTCCAGAATCTGCCGGGTTCCTGTCTTCTCTCAGTCGTTGCTGTGTTTGGAATTCATTTCTTGACATTAGGGAATCCTCCCGGACAGTAAAATGACATTTATAGTGTGTTGGTTGATAATATAACCGTGTCATCATTTGTTGCATTTCTCTCTTTTCCACTCAATCTTTCATTTCCATGACTTCCTGACTCTTAACGTAAAGTTGAAGGCGGACGCTCATGCACGCCAGACCGTCTGCTTCCTGCTCAGCCTGGAGTTTTTCTGCACACGTCACCTGACATAAACTCTTCAATTTAACGTCCCGACTGACAGACAAATGAAAACAACTCCTGCGAGGCTGAAAAAACACATTTCTCCAACAATGCGGGTAATCAGATCTGCTTTGCTTCATTTCGAACGTGAACTGTCATAAGAAAACTCGGTAACATAGTTTGCAAAAGCAAAAACCATCTTTAGATAATATACTCTTTAAAGGTACTAATGCAACAACAGGCCTAAAAACTTCTCCTTTTTTGTGCTTTTTTAATAATTTGGAAATTAGAAAAGCAGGAACCTGCCCAATGAACGTCTCCAATAATTCTGGGTCACTGGTTGCCATGGCGACTTCCTTTGTCGTTGTTATTTTCTTTGTTTAGCAAGCGGGAGGGTGAGCCCACAGCACCACTGTTTTCCCCAGACAGGCAGACAGAAACACAGACAGGAACCTAATCCTTAAATAAACAGCCAGAGCACAAAAAGCAGCCAGAAAAATTCATTTCCAAACAGTTTCTGAGGCGCAGCCAAAACCTGAACTCAGGTGAGAGCAGCACGACTTGCACATCTTTACTCAATTAGAGGTGAAAAGCAAACATCCAGGAAATTACTCCAAAAAGAACTGATCAAATTATCACTTAATATTTAAGAATTACATCTAAAATATAAAGTTAAGTGGAAATTTAGATATTTTATGGACAAAAATGTCAATAATTCATATAAGAAGCAAAGAAATAAAATTTCTCATAATTATTCATCATGAAATTACTGAAGTAAAAATAAAATAAGTGTAACTGAGTAATGCAACTAGTTACTTCTCCGGTGGAAGTTTCTGTTTTTATTTCTGACCTGCAAGGTAAAGAGACAATTTAGTTCCAACTTTGAAAAGAAGCAGAAGTTGAAATATGTTGGCAGTGAATTTGAGCCTGAAATGAAGAATAATAAACGATAATAACACGTTGTTTTCAGGTTTAACTGCTGATCCTGAAACACGCAGGGCCGATCAGACCTGAGCGTTCCTTGGAAAATTCTCAGAAATGATAATCCAACATAAATTATGATCACTATAAAACCGTTAAAGGTGTCGAGATGCCAATCCAGGCAGGCGAAGACGTCTGGACCTGTTTGCGTAAAGCATGACTGATCCTCGCAGCGTTTTCTAACCCCTTTCGCCAGATTTATAGGAAATTCTCTTTGTTTTATGTTTGGAAGGAGCAACATTCAACTTTCACAGCTTCAGTCCTCGCTGTTTAATAACCAGCTTTTACTTCACATTTTAAAGAAATAGAAAACACTAAACAAAATGAACGTTGCAAAAACACAAACTTTTATCCAAATACAACAAAACTAACTTTAACATTCATGAAAAAGACATTTAAAATGTTACAATTTAAATAAAAAAAAACTTTTTTTTTAAAACTGAAAACAAGCTTTGAAATCTTGCTACAAAGTTACTCAGCTTTATCTTATGTTTAGTTCACCAAGATGTTTGCATCAGTAACTAAAGCAGAATACAGTAAAATGTGTTTTTTTTGTTTTTACAGTCAGAAGGTATAAAGTTGTGCGAAATCTGTCCTGTTTGCCCTTTTAACTCCCGGGTTGATTTGGGTAAAGCTTGCAGTTAAAAAGTTATTTCCACATTAATTGCAGGTTCCAAACCAAATCAGAGGTTAACAGTAGTTATTTCAGTGTGTGTAAACTTCGCACTCAGCAGACTTGCACTTAAATATAAGCTGGCCTGATTAGTTTAACTGTCTGACCTCGTGTTGAACTCAGTCTCACTCTGACAGTTTGTGCATAAATGGTGCAAGCGATGTGTAGGACAGAGCTTTGGTAATCAGCTTGATCTTCACCGTCATTATCTGAATTCCCAGATTCATGTCGTGCGTCAGATAAGGAGACGAACGCGCGTTTGGAAGGGATTCCTGGGTGTTCTTAGCGCCGCATTCTGATCCTCCAAACCGCCGTTTGTTTGCATGAGAAAGTGCGGATTACATTTATGTTTTTACTTGTTTAAGTCAAACAAGGAGGGAGAGAAAACGGCGGCCCCTCAAAGCGAAGCGCTGAGACAGGACCAGAGGAGAAAATGCCCCGGAGGTCGGTGTCGGGAGGGTTTCATGGCTCCAATCATGCAAACCATAATTGGTTCAAAACTGAGGAGCAATCATTTTACACTTGCAGTCGAATGTGTCTTTGAAGAGCGAGGCGTGTGCTGACGTGAGTGCATTCTTCTCTTTCTGTTCGCTTGAACTTCTGCAGAGCGTGGAAAGTCCCCCGGCTTAAAGAAGCACAATGACAGAGTCTCATTAAGCGAGTCGGATGCCAGATAAGGCGCCTGACGTCGCAGCCAACCTGAAAGCACCAGCGTTCCTCCCGTACGTCAGCGCATGTTACTAACCTGCCTCTAGTGTCAAGAAAACAGAGGAAAACTTGTGTAAAAAGGTAATTAAAATCAAAATGAAATGCTATATCACTGTCAGGCGAACAATTACTACCAAATATACGGCCTCTGTAAATTTTCTACCTTCAGCGTTGTGCCAGAAATGTCGGCCTGTTTACTAATTTGCATCCTCAGCTCCTCCTTTGCAAAGTGTTTTTAGTCCAACGGCTCCTGCTGCAAAAACGATTTCCCTGTTTATGATGTTTGACAGTTTGATTCATGAAGATGAGACCGGCTCAAACGGCTCTTCCTGGAATTTATCACATTCAGTCACTTTATTTGGCCTTGAGATTCCTTCCAGTTTGTTTGAAAGGTCAGTTCAAGTTATGTTTTTCATAACATTTGTCAATAAAAACATAGTTTTGGAACAAAAATCTAAGATTTCTATCCACTAATTTACAAATTTGGCGGGAAAAACTTTTTCCTTTGGTTGAAAAAGAGACAAAACATTTTCCGTTGTGCTAAATTTTAATTTTCTCTCTTAACTTTGACACTTAAACAGTTTAGTTCTTAAAGAACCAATTTAGTTTAGATCAGATTTGAAAGACAAATAAAGAATGAAAGATCAGGCTCCACCTGACTTTACTTTAGATCATCTGTTAAAAACACAAAAGAAAAGATTATTTCTGAAACAATGATTTTAAAAGAAATTTTTCAAACTCAAATCTAAACATGTAGGATGTGAGCGGCTGGTATTCGGATTAAATATGAATCTATTTTAGCCAGAAATAAATACTGAAATAGTGGGGAAGTCATGGGACAATATGTTTACCATTAAGCCTTAAGCTGCATAATCATAAAACACAACTCTGCTGTGACTTAGCTTCATAATCCACACTGGATTTTATTAATTTTCCTTCACATAATCTCCATAATCTCAGACTGTGTCAAACATTGTGGTTTCCTGGAGGCGTTTTGTTTGACAATCTAAATCTTGTGCATTTCATTGTTTACATGCAATTTTGTGCCATAACTATTCAAATATGACTGTTTTTACTTTTATTGTCTTTTTCTCATAAACAAGAACAACATCAATTCTAATTATTATCATATAATATCTGAAAAAAGGGGAAAACTGTTGCAGTTTGGTTCACAAATCCAAGTTTCAGTTCTCATAAAAAAACCCGCCTGTTTTCATGACTTCCTCCAGTGTTTTTATCATTAACCATAGTCACTCTAAAGTACTGTAGAATAATTCAATGTAAAGTAATTGCACTTGAATTGTTTTGCTTCCACTCAGTCGTGACATCGCAGCGAAGAGGAAACGTCCCGCTCCACTTCGCCCTCCGACCTGCAAGTCACAAACAAAAGCAGCTCTTATCTGCTGGCTCTCTTATTGGAAACCTCATTTTATATTAATTACAGGAAAACAATGATTTCAGCCAGCGATGGGCTCCCCGGTGGCTCTGGAACCACTTAACCCGTTTTATAATCTGTCTTATGATGGCAGAACAATGCAGCCATTGTGGAGGAGAGAGGGAAAAATGAAAGCATTAATATGACACCCAGATAATAGGCTGGCGTTGGCTCATGCACATATCTGAAATCTTGAATAAATGTATTAGGAGTCTTTATTGTGCAGAAAGCAGCGCATTGTGTCAGCGGATCAGCCGGTGTGTGTGTGTGTTTCGGCGTGTTGGTGTTTGTGAGTCTGCATGGCGAACGGCTCATTATCCCGGATTATTCCTGCAGCATAACCTTTCCTCTCAGCTGTTTGCTGCTCCCTGCTTTGTATTAAAGGCAGAAAGTGAGGTAGGCGTCGCATCGGGGCGCCCATCACGCATCGCCGAGAGAGGAAACGTTCACTGCTGACTCAAACATCCATGCAGTTTTGTTTTATTTCACTTCTTCTCCTCCCATTTGTTCTGTTTTGGTCAGTTGTCAGTTTCCTCGTTTTAATGGCACAGCCACCAACCGAGTCACCTGAACAGCAGGAACTCTTGTTTTAAAATCGTCTTGCATGAGTTCATGTGATTTGAAGTTGTCCAAGATCCCGGTGGATTAATCTGTTGGGGGATGAAGTTGCTGGTCGTGTTGTAGGACTGATTATAGATGGTGGTTGTAAATGAATTTGTTTTGATGACAGGAACTGTCATCAAAACAATGAGAACAAGATAATAACAGCATTATTAACAGCAAAACTGATTTTTTTTTTTCTACTTAGTTACAAGCAAACATGAAAGGACAAATTCCTGTGATGTTTTAACCAGGGAGGTTTGAAGTAAATCAGAATATTTCTCTATTTCCAACAGCAGTGAAAACAGGATGAATGTGGTAAAATAATTTAAATTGTTTCAATAGAAGAAGTTGTTTTTTTAAACACTGCTGCATAATCTGTCAGATTATGAACCATAAACTTCTGGATTAATATTTCTAAGATTGCACTACCTGGATTAAATGTTTGAACAATTTAATCAAATTGAATTTTAAATGGATTTTCTTCCTAAACTGACAGTTTTTGTTGCCTTTGGTGTAACTCGTCAACATTTCATGAGTGTTTAATGTCGATACGCAGCGGCCATTTTTCATACATGGATGGATTTGTATTGCAGTTTTAGACTTCAGTTGTTTAAATTTAATAATTGTTTACTTCCTTGAGTTTCTCCTTTTGTCCTTGAACCCTGGAAATGACCCTCAGGTGCTAGAAGGCCGACTTTGTACCTGTCTTTATGTGTCTCTGAATGTTCAGGTCATGCAGGTTTCAGGCCTGATCTGTACTGAGGCTGATTTATGAATATTATCCTTGCAGAATTAACAATCTTTCTTTTCTCTGTGTTTTTGTACAATCCATTACACGCTGACTTTCCGTTTAAAACTCTCATGATTTGAATAAATTTAAAATAATTTCCTAATTGTAATTTTCTGAATCTAATTATGTCTGTTGCGTCCAGAGTCTGGACAAGTCTGGACGGTGGCAGCGACTCCGTTTAATTGAACTCATTCCTCTGTTTACTCTGTAAAACATGATGTTTAGCACCGAGCGAAATATTCCGGTCTGGACACGACGAGAGGAGTTATCGGATGGAAAATGCGCGCTCCGCTCCTCTGTGGGTTATCACCCTGCGAGGCCTGCTGCTCCTCAGAAAACGCTTATGCGCTCTAATTTAAAAATAAAACATGTCAGCCCGGCTGTGCCGGTCGGGTCCGGACCCGGGCGCTGTGAGTCAGCAGATTGAGGAAGTTTCTAAGCTTCCAGAAACTCCTGCAAACACCCCAAACACAGTTTTACAAGCGGCTGTGTGTACACAACTGTGGCTTTGCTTTCAATAAAGTTTCCAACTGCTTCTGCATGAATGATGTGGCGTGTTTACTCCTCGCCCTCCCTCATGGTGACACATGGCTACAAACCCACAGCTCCACCTTGTTAGACAGGAATTCAGCTGCAGAGGTAAAAAAAAAAAACCCAACAAAAACAATATTCCTCTTTGGTTTGATCAAATATGAGCGAGGCGGAGCCGGCGTTAGTAGCTGCAGGGGAGTAATAAAAGTAAAAATGTCTGGGGAGATTGATTCCTGTGTACAGGGTGGTGTGTGTATGTTTGCACCGACTGGAAGTTGTGGTGGTGGGGGGTGGACTCAGAAAAATCCCACTCTGCGGTTTCCTGGTGTTTAGTCTCAGAGGAAGACAGAAAGGATCCATTCACTCCTACTGTTCTGCTGCAGCGCGGAGCGTGCCAGAACCTCTGAACGGTGTGAAGACACTTGTTCTGGCTGTAATGGGAGCAGCGATAAAAGGGTGATGGAGTCACTGACTGCTTCATTTATTGCAACAAACACTGGAGGAAACAGATTATAAGTTTTTATTCAGGAAAATAAAACCTGGCAGCCATCTGGCTGCATTTAGCGCCTGCTGCTGGGAACCCGCTTCACTGGACCGGTTCTGCTCCAATCGCTCTCCTGGGCTGATCGCCTTCCTCATGATCAATACCTGCGTTTTCATCTCAGTCTTTTTACCACATCGCACTTTGAGTAATATATTAATTATCAAGTATTTCTGCTCTTACTTGAGTAAAATTTCAGGATTTTCTACCCCCTGAATAAAGAAACAAACATTTTAACCAAAACATTTTGATTTACTGGAAGAAACTGATTTGGAAAAATTATCTTTGGCCTGATTTTGTTATTTTTGTTACTTATTGTCATTTTGGTCGTTAAAACTCCAACATTTCCATTGAACTTGATATTTTGGCCAGTCTGACTGTGAAATGTTTAAACAGTAAAGGATTGATCATTTGATCAGTCACTCAGTGGACTTTCTGCCAAATTCTTACTTTTAATTGAGTAGAAACATGTGGAGGCGGCGCTGCTGGTTCTCTTCCCGCCTCTGGTGATCGATAGAAGAGGCCAAACTTACAATCCGACACTCAGAATCCAAATCTCCTGGCTCCTCTTATTAATAAATATTAGATAAATATTTACCCTGAACACCAAATTGACGTAAAAATCAGCAGTTGAAGAAAAGCAGCCGATAGTATTCAGATTATTTCTAGTGAATCTCCCTCTTCCTCTATTGACCTCAATTGGAGCCAATGATAATAATGAGTTTGGTTCATTAATTAGTGTGGCTGCAGCCTGATGTGTATCCATGTGGGGGCCTATTCATAGAAACTCCATCTCCACAGACTTGGAGTGTAATAACTCACCTCATTTCACAGGTAGGGGAGATATTTTCAGAGTATTCCTGCTTAACGTTCGCGTTGCAATCTGTCTGTCGTCCTCAGTACTTATCAAAGTCATCTGTGACCTAGTTAAAGTTTCCACTTGGAAGTCTCTGGTGTTTTATTCTGTTGACTGTTGAACTGGATTTGAAATGTTTTTCCAGGATCTTTAAGAGCAAGAATTGGATGTAGAACATAAGATTAACGTTGTCTGATCAGGTTCAGCCACTGGTTTCCAAACACAGTGGAGAGTTTTGGATTCTTGTATCAGAATCATGATGTCTGCCTTTAACTGCATTGATCAGGGTCTGAAATCCTGGAAAATCTTGAATTTGGATGACGCGTCCTCAAGGTTTGGAAAGAGCTCGGCGTTCAAACTGCTCTTATTTTGGTAAAAAACAACGTTTGATTAGAAACCTAAATTTGGAAAAAGTTGGATTATCAGATTAAATGTTCCTTATTTCTGCTGTTTATCCCTGCTGCAGAATATAGATTAGGCATTATTAATAACAGCAACAAATTACATAACAGTGAATTGAAACTGTCTTCTTTTGTTTTAATCTCCAAAGTTTGAAACGATGCCGAGAAAATATTTGAAAAGTGCTTGAATTTCACTGTGGGGAAAATGTGCAGACGCAGATTGATGACCTTTATGCTTCAAGCTGTTGGATTTAATGAACTCGGAACTAAAAGATCCAGATCCTCGACCTTTTTTCTCTCCGTTTCCGCTCATCGTTTGAGCAGCAAAGCGAATAAACATGAAGATGAAGATGAATTCTGCAAACTGGAGGTGAATCGGCGGCGACACGGAAAACCTTTCCCCGCGAGTTTTGAGCCTCCGTTGTTTCCGTACTTCTGCTGCAGCGGCTGTGAAACCGCAGAGCAGCAGAAACGTAATGTGGTTTATTATTCCTCATCAGGAAATGATCCGTTTAATTTTATAAGTTATTTTTGCTTTTCACAGATAAAAGTGTCACAAAAACATGGAAAAGTAAAACTATTAAAATAAATAGTAAAACTATTAAAATAAATAGTTTTAGCAGAAAAGCTGTTTAAATTTTTATTTGTCTTTTATTTAATTAAAAATAATTATCTTTATCGCTTCAATTATTAATGTTGAGCTTTTTATTTTTTGGATTTTTGCTCATTTTAGTTTCATTTTTATTATGAAGAAACTTAATTTAAATTATTTAATAAAAGTATTTATTAATTTAATTTACCTTTGATTGCAGATGAAAACGCCATAATATTTTATGTCTTTGTTCATTTTAAGTTTCTTTTATTATTGTTGTTAAACTTAAATCATTTTTATTATTTGAGTTTTATCACTTTAGTTAATTTCATTTATTTTACTTCCATGAGTAAATGTAATATTTCATATTTTTACTCATTTTACTTTCATTTTTGTCATAAATAAACAAACAATTTGCTTAAATTACTCACATATTTCACTTATTAATATTTTGTTTTGTCGTTTTTCCTTTGGCTGCGCATAAAAACTCCCAGAGAGGCAGGAGGTGACGATGCAGACAAGATGTTTATGGACCGAGACGATCTCTGAAGGTTGTTCCACAGAAACTGTCATCTATAATTGATTAAGTATTGATTTGTGAAAGTCCAACAAAGGAAAGTCCTTGACGAATCTGCTGCGATATGATTTCCCCTCAGAGGATTTTAAAAACCTCAGGAACATTTCAGACGTTTGAGACGTGAAGGTGAATAAGAACCAGCCGTTTTGCAGAGACTTCATGGACGTGAGGTGAACTGAATGATGGCGAACCGGGAAAACGAGGCGAGTCGACGGCGAGCGAAGCCTGCAGAGAAAGGAGAAACAAACAGAGCCGGGACAAATAAAATGTTTTTAACGTTTGGCATCAGTTATTAGTTTGATCTGAGTTTTCTGCATTCTTGATCAATTTTTACTTTTAATAAAATAAAATATATTTCTCTATCGAGGTGTAGTGAAGTATGGAGTCAGTAAATTGGTAAAATGCGTTTTACACTTTGGCTGTTTTGTGTTTCGATGGATGTTGATGCTTCGTTGTTTGTTTTTCAAACTTTTCCATTAAAAGTTTGTGGTTCTGTCAAAACTTCACATTTTAATTTTAAACTGTAAATTATTGCAGCAAACAAACAATAAATACATTTTTTTTTACTTGTTTTGTTGTCATTTTTCTGTTTTCACAGAAAATTATTTTATAGTTTATTTTTTTATATGCTTGTAAATTTTTTATAACTTTCAGTTTTTATGACATTGTAATAGATTTTTGGGGATTAAATTCTTCCAAATAATTTCTCTTTTTATTCTTTTACATTTAATGGATTATTATGAAACATTTTGAATATAAATCTTTATAAATCATAAACAGCAGTTTCAGAATCTGCAGTGGAATCATTTTTAAAGGTTATTTTTACAGAATCCCTCTGAACATATTTAGTCATTTTGTCCCTCATTGATTGACCAGATGGGAACACTGGGAACACTGGGAACACTGGGCTGCCTGGCGGAGGTAAACAAAGGGAAGTGGGAACATTGTTTGGCTCCTGATCTGATGCGATGGTTCTCATCTTTAAAGCGAAATAATGTGAGTCATTATCTGGTCTAACTGAACAGCCTCTGCTTGTACTTGCCCAAACCTCAGAGCTGTTGACACCATTTAAACTGCAGCAATCAGGAGAAAACATAAACCTCATTTACAGCTTATCACACAGATGCGTGTTTTCTGCTGATTTACTGCGCCGCTTCTACTTTTTGTTTATGTTGGACCATAAAAAGGATCACAGTGATTTACCTACCACCTTCCTTCAGTCTCTGCTGTTACATATGGGTATAAACTATCAACGTATTCGTACTTGAACACTGGTGACACTTGCATTTGGCGTGTGCGTGTGTGTGTGTGAGCAATCTGTCGGGCCTTCTTGTCGGGGCTTGCAGGAGAATGAATGATTAATCTGAGCCACTTTGTGGGTAATTTAGATGTCAGCCTCTCATCCTGTGCTAACTGGATTGTGTGAAAAGCTGCCTTTCGTCTTTAATGTGGACCAGTACAGCCAGCAGCATCACTCTGATGTGTCTCCCAGCGTCTGTGCGGTGATTTATTGGCGACGAGCGCAGAGCAACGGGGAAGAGAGGCAACCTACCAGGGCGTCAACGTCCACACTTCTGTAAAAAAACGTTAAAAAGTCCTGAATATTAAAACCTGGAAAACTGACAATCTTCAGACATGTTTGGTTTAAGATAATAAAACATTTTCTTAAGCATTTTTTTGAAAATGTGCATGATAAGGGCAGTTACCCAGGGCGGTATCAGAAAGAGGGGAGGCAATAAAGATGCACAGTGGAGCAAATTTTGCTTAGTTGCTGTTGAGTAGTGGGAAACAATATTAGCTGCTTTGCATTTTAATTGGTTGCAACGGCTGCAAAAACCACAACTTAGTGCACATTTATATCTCAAGCTTTCAAAGTCAGGCATAGTGATTAATTGTGATCAATCTGATTTGATTTTTTTTTTTTAGGCCTTTTCAAACAAATTGTTAATGGAAACATGGATAAACCTGGTCGGCATTTAACGTTACGATAGAAACATTTTCCACTGAATACCGAGGTCATAAATAATCTCTGCTATGATTATTTTTACATTTACTTAATATATTTTGGCGCATTAACTTCCTGTTTGCTGTGGCGTTTGCCTCAGACGCTGCATCTCGTTTGCTGAATGATCTCATGAGTTTAGGTGAAGGCAGAAACCTTTTCATTTCAGCTGCACACCGATCACTCTTATCGATCTGCTGCTCTCTGCCTTCCACAGATATGAACAAGAGTCCTTGATAAACTCCCTCACTTGGGACCGTCTATCTTTCCCAACACCAAGGTGGCAGGGATTGATCCGAAGCCGGGATTCACTTCATGTGGGAACGCAGAGCGGAGAGGAGGATCGTTTTCCAGCACGACTGGGTGGAGATCCGACTCAGACGGCAAGGAGAGTCTGGGAGGTGATGGAGTTTTCCAAGAATCGATACGAGACAAGAAAAATGACGGAAATAAAAGTTCAATTGCATTAGTTATTCAAAATAATGTCTAAAAACAATCAGAGCAGCTCTACAAAAGTTTTGGGATTTTTACCCAGATGTGACTCAATGAAGCAGAAACATGGTGAACACTGTAAAAACACAAAATATCACCAAGTATTTTTGTTTATCTTCCAATGCAAATACCTAAGAACAGTTGAAATAAGACAAATTAACTTGGAAGTAATTTTTCAGCAAGAAATATGAGCTTATTTTAAGTAGATAATTCCTTAATTCTGATGAAAAAGTACTAGTTTAATTAGATTATTTCAATTACAAGAAGACATTTTTTCTATATTATAAATAAAATAATGAAACCAGAATTTTGCATCAATATTATTAAATTAAAACAAGTTGCTGTGTCTTGATGAAAAGTTGCTTGTAAATTAGTTTGCTCTTATTTCACTATTTTAAAATATTTACACTGAAAAATTCTTGGTGATATTTTGTGTTTTTGCAGGAGAGGACAGACGGACAGGGTCAGGAGTACTTTCTATGTAAAAAAGGAAAAGATAAGAAACAATCTACATTCATATGAACATTATTTCACTACACAGTTTAAATATCTGGACCAAAAACACTCGGTAATGTTTGGTGTTTTTGCAGTTTTTAACAATTATTGATTTAATTATTCCTTAGACGTTACAAGTCAGTCAGTTTTGTCTTGTTTCGAGTCTTTTTTCATATTTCCACAGAAAAACCTGCTCAGATTTGACGGTTTTTGCAGTGTGCATGCCCAGCTCCCACACATAACTCTTTAAAGTTATTTTATTTTTATTTTTTTCGAACACACAGCCGTTCGCTGCCTGGCTGTTTTCCTTCGGGGTGTCTGTTATCGGCCCCGCTGGGCCGCCGCTCCGACCAGAGAGCCGGAAACGCTCCTCACCTCCTGCCCCGCGAATCTCTATCTACCCCGGCTCAGAGCTGGTGTGAAAATATTTCAACCTGCGCGAGAAAACAAGGTTACAGAAAGGCGGGCCGCAGGATGGGCCCCAGTTATTCTTCAGGCCCAGAAGAACAATGTGGCTCTGGCCTCGTGTGAAAACGGATTTGCCTGCAGGACTGGGGAGCAAAAGGACAATGTGTTTGGTAGCCGCATGTGTGCGTGGATGTTGTGTAGTATTAGATTAAACTCGGCGAGAGAGAGACGAGATAAGGCGCAGTCAGAAAACATCAGGAAGCCGTGACACTGACTGGCCCTGACAGCACAGAGAGAGCAGAATAAAATAAGCTGGAGTGGGAGAGAGGAAAGACGTTATTTTATCTGTCAGACAGACAGAAATGTCAAACCATCTGGGAGAGCGGGGAAGGGAAGAGAGAGCCAGAGACGGCTTGAAGTTAGAGATAAGTGTGATGCTGAAGTGACGTGTTGAGGGGGAAAGGGCAGAGAACCAGGTGACACCTGGATCTGACAGCCGCAGCGCAGATGAAGCAGCTGAAAGCACCTGAAAACACCTTAACGCACCTGAAAGCACCTTAACGCACCTGAAAGCACCTTAACGCACCTGAAAGCACCTTAACGCACCTG
>VMRN01000068.1:357663-370546 GCA_010277015.1 Poeciliopsis turrubarensis
AGCACCTGAAAGCACCTTAACGCACCTGAAAGCACCTGAAAGCACCTTAACGCACCTGAAAGCACCTGGAGTCATTTCACAGAACGTTACCGGGACGTTTGGATCGACTTTTCAGAAGCAGCTCGCGCGATTTAGTTGGAAAGAATATTCATGAAGTTGTATAATTTGATTGGCGCAGTGAGGACTGAAGCATCAAAGAGAATTAATTGATTCTTTTTTTCCATAAACCTGCAAATATTTAAATTTTTGGCAAAATGTTTTTGGTGCTTTTGGTGTCTGGAAAATAGACCATTTCAAAAACTTCCTGATTGTAAAAACACAGCTGACAGGCACTCTGCCGTTACCTAGCAACTAAACCAGCACAATTGGTCAGCCGGTTTCACTGCTGTATTTTTATTTTTATTTGCCGCTGTATGCGCTGCAGAGGGATTATCAGTTGACGACACATTCAGAACGCAGGCAGGAACACGTTATGCTAACCATTTAAACTATTTACAATGAAAATAATAAAATAATTTGGAAGTCGCAGCCCACGCAGATCGCCTCTCTGCCGGCTCTGTACGTGTTCAACCTGCTCCGTTTTTAATTTCTGAAAGGTTAGTTTATTACCTGCCCTGATGGATGCACTACATGTTCATTTTCCTTCTAATTGAGACCAAAATAGAAAGAAATTATTTTATTTGTCCTGTGTCTGCTAAATATGGATTCTGTTTTTTCTATCCAACATTTGGGCCATTTTCTCTTGTCATTTATCGACTCATTGACATTCAATGCTTACAGGTCGCTAAAAATATCAATTTAGTAGCTAAACTTATTTTATCACATGGTGATAAACAGTTGTAGCATGCTAACAACATGCTAGCTAATGTTAAAACATCAAGATAAAGTTAGGTCACTACGGCGGTTAAAGGCCGTCCGACTCTTTCTGCAGTCAAGCTGCGCATCGGCAGTGTCTACAAGGAAATAACCACTCTGTACAATGGCTGCTGGAATAAACAAGAGAAACTTTAGGACCTTTTTTGGAATCTCGTGTTTTGAAAACATCGATCGAATCAGACGTCTGAATCCCCTGAACAACGGTTCTGCTTTAAGCTCCTCCTCTCTGATGGACGTCTTTCACTTCTCAGCGTTTATTTCAGCAGTTTGTGTTTGAGATCTTGTTCTTTTGGAGATGATCAGAGTCTCATGACCATCAGTGAGGGTTTCAGCGCAGATGGTTCAAGAAATCGAAAGTGTTTCCTTTCTTCTTCTCCTCAGCAGACTGAAGTAGTTTCCCCATTCCTGCAGATGAAAACTCGATTCGTTTGGCTTCGCCGAATCACGACACAACAAGAGACTCCAACTCTGCAGCCACAGGCAGCAGTTTTCATTTGAGCAAAGCAAAACCCTTCAGCACATGAATGATGCTGCCTGCAAACTGACAGTTCTGGTGGATTTAAAAGTAACATTTCTGAATAATTTTTGTCTATTTCCACCAAAAACCCAAAACAGCAGTTTAAGTTTAACTGTTTTTTTTGTTGCTTTTTCACTAAACATTTTAGTTGAGCATTTATTTAAAACACTGAAATACTGTGAAGAATCTCTTCCAACGTTATGTTTTACTCTCTCAAATTTTGTTTAACTCACCATCACAAACCGTAAACAGAGCAGAGTGTTTTTCCTGGACTGTGTAGGTGTGAAGTTTCAAAACAGTTTCCGGAAGAAAGACGAGCCGGAATGCGGCTCATTTGTCATCATCAGACACCAACAGACACTGTTTCCATAAGGACAGACAAAAGAATTCCTCCCTCAGATCATCATGAAGCCACTGAGGAAACCTGCTGATGATGTGTTGCAACATGCGCGCCTCACTTCCTGCCTGCTGGACCGAACCAGAACCAGCGCTGGGAACCAGGAAGCCGCCGCCGGTCGGCACTTCTGTCAGTGGAAAAAGAGACAACAGGCGAGGCGATCATTTGGTCATTAAGGCCAAGCTGTGGGAAACATGTTTCACATTAACGCTGCACATGTGTTTCTGAGGCCTCATGTTAACGCTGCACATGTGTTTCTGAGGCCGTACATTAATGCTGCACATGTGTTTCTGAGGCCGTACATTAATGCTGCACATGTGTTTCTGAGGCCGTACATTAACGCTGCACATGTGTTTCTGAGGCCGTACATTAATGCTGCACATGTGTTTCTGAGGCCGTACATTAACGCTGCACATGTGTTTCTGAGGCCGTACATTAATGCTGCACGTGTTTCTGAGTCCTCTGGTTAACGCTGCACATGTGTTTCTGAGGTCGTGCATTAATGCTGCACATGTGTTTCTGAGGCCTTACATTAACGCTGCACATGTTCTGCCATTGCAGACCCCAATTGTTTAAAAAAGTTTGGCAAAACTGGATTAGAAGTTCTTTTTTTAAACTTGGACATTAAAATAAGTTAACGGAGGAATCCAGGTCTTCATTTAACCAGGACAAAAGAAGTAATTTTCAGCTGCAAGACGGAGAAAAAATAAAACGATGCTTCGGTTTGGTTGTGGGTTTAAAAATGAGGCTCTGAAGCTCAGTTTGCTAAACTTCATTCTGCTTCAAATTGTCTCGGTTTAGTTGATTTTCAGGCATAAAATGTCCTCAGGTTAAAGAAAAACACACAGTCTGAACATCCTCACATCCAACTGTCGATTTGTGTCTAACAATGACATTTTTTAATACATAATCCAAATCCTTGCTTGCATTTTCCCTTCTGTGTAGCATCGCTAAAATACTTTTATTACTTTTATTCCCTACATTTTAAGAGAAATATCTACTTTCTAATCTTTATATTTTCACGTATGGCTGGTTATAGACCTATTCCAACACAGCATGTTCTCAACAAAAGAATAACATAATAGAACTTCAAGAATATAAAATGACTGAAATACTTTAAGGTGAAAATTAGTTCACATCTTGCACTTCGACTGGAACAGTTTTTATGAAAGTATCGTAAGCAGAGAATGTAAGAAGGTGAGAAAACATGGAAACTTTGTTAACTTGTGTTCAGTCAACCTTTTAAAATGGTTTGTAAGAAAACTGAAGGTATTTTAGCAGAGAAAGGTGAAAGGAGGACAGAGTGTGAAATTGGTTTTCATGTATGAAATGTAAATGTAAAAATGAAACTGCTGGCGTTTAAATGAAAAAGTTTTTAATTATTTTGTTATTTGGTTTTCCTCTGAATACTTTGTGTGGCTGAAATTTAAGAATTTGACTCTTCATCAAATGATGCAGATGGAAACATTTCATGATGTATTTAGATCTTCCTAAATGGAAAACATTAGAAACGCAAAGAGCTTTCATCAGAAAACTCCTTTTAGCTCATTATTATTTTAAATGCCAGGACATTTTTAGTCTGGTTGAAGGAAGAGTGACCAAAAGTTATACTTAAGAAAGACTCGCATCACTTCAACATATTTTTACTCAAGTAAAAGTAAAAAGGGTTAGGGTTATGATTTACTAGGTTACTAGGGCTCGGTTAATGATTTACCTAGAAATTACTCAAAGCAGATCTGCTCTAGTACTGAGTAACTGATGAAACGATCATTTAATATTTAAAAATCAACATTTTGTGTATTTTAAGGATGGAAAATCAAATCAGTTTCTTTCAATAAAAAACTTGAACAAATCTGCAGGTTTGTGTCCGGCGAAGTTTTGGTAAAAACATGTTTGTTTTTCATTCAGTCAGTAAAAAATCCAGAAATTTTACTCAAGTCAGAGTATTAATACTTTAGAACGTGTCTAAAATACTCCTAAAAGTACATTTTTGAAGTAAATGTAACTATTACTATTACAGCTCTGGTTGAAGGAATGTTTTATGTTTGCTATAAAAATCTCCAACCTGCTTACAGTTATTTTTGCTCTCAAGCTTCATGACACATAATTAACGTTTCCTTGACGCCTCAGGATGGAAACAGTTTTACTTTTGTTCTGAGTAAATAAAGTTTGCTGGTGACGGCGTGTGACAGAGTCGCATGCTTCTGTTCCTGAACACCTGAGCCCAGTTGAAAGCCAGCCTTTCTGTTTACACCACCAGTTTGACGGCACTGAACAAAGAACAATGCTCAGCCTTGTGCCGCGACACAAAGCTCCTTTAATGTGCTTTGACTAGGCCTGAGTGGAACAGGGACGGCTGAGCATCTGGGCTGTCACTGACATTATTTATGACGCTTGTGTGTAATTGTTTTGGTCTCGGTCTTTGTTTGGTAGCTTGTTGTTGCGTTGCGTTCATGCCTGCACACCGGAGGGTTTCCTGAACCAACCTGAGTGGGTCAAAGGTCAGAGACGCCTCAGAGTTTTTCTCACAGTGGATAAACGAGGGGCTTACCGCTAAAACCGGGCTGCATTAAAGGATCAAAGTCCAACATTTCACAGCGCCGTGTCACGCTGTACATGAGAAACTCTCATCCCTCAGGTACATTTCAACAATACATTATGGGCTCATGTAAACAGACCACACACAGCTGCACGGCGGCTAATTACCATGTTGTGTCCTTATTATGTCTGCGAGGAGCTGAGGCAACACAGAGCATGAAATATTTCAGCAGAAGGCAGGAAAACTCGGATTTCATCAGGTTCATGCTGCCGATGTGAACCTGAAACACGAACGTCAAACATTTCAAGCTTCTTAAAGTGAAATATTATTTCTACCAAACAAATTAACAGTAAGCTTGATGCTAAAATGCTCCTCCAGAAAGGAAATACATCACTTTCATTTGACTATTTCTTTTGTTTTTAATCCTTTAACAACCTGCTCAGTGAGCAATTAAACGTCTTAACCAATCAAATATGTAGCCAGAGTTTATAAAATGTACTCCAGCTTTCTAAAAACGGTCCTTTGAATTAAACTATGTACCAGTCAAATATTTTCTGCTTCATTTTTCAGCTGTAACTCTTTCATTTTCTACTGGGAACTAAAAATCCTGCAACGCAAATGATTTAAAATGTTGGCGTGTTGCCCAACCAGCTTTATTAACCCAACTCAAGCACCATTTCCTGTCCTACTTCATAATAAGAGCGTCGGACACATAAATATGTCAAGCTTCATCTCCAGTATTTACATCACCGAGCAGTAACATGCGAACCCATTGAGAGACGTTGACAAGAACAACTCCTGTTCTCATTGGGTCATTTATGAAATGCTGTCCAAACAAATGAAGACGCCTCGGAGTTGAGACAAATGGAGAAACAGAAACTGTCATGTTGGAACCGCGAACCACAGACCTAAATGCAAAGTCCACCTGGAAGTCTATAAATTATTTAGTGATGTGAAAAGCAGAGGAGAAATCAAGCTGCCTGGATGTTGCAGGAAGTCTGCAGCTCTGCTGCTGTCAGAACCATATTTATTTTACCTTTTGGGTTTGAAATAAAGCGATAGACAAAGGATGGGCCTGTGACTGTCGATTAGAAACACTCACTGGGGAACAACGTTGCTGCAACTGGAAGGATGGCAACTTCTGTGTGTCTCATCAGAGACAGAATAAAGAGTCCTGAGAGTCGGAACGATGCGGACATATTGGAGGCGCCATGATGGGCATCCGAAGTGAGAGACGGGAATATCGAACAGAGCCACAGAAATTGTTTTCCAAAGTTGTTTTTAGCAGTTTATTCATGGTTTTTACTTGTTCGTGTTGATGTGTCTGTGATCGTAACACGCCTGGTTGGAAAAACAGCTAGTGTGACCGGTGGACTTCTGCGTTGTGTGTGTGCGATGATCGGACAAACCACAAAGCACCAAGTCTGGGTTTGGAGGCGGTCTCCTTTTATTGATCTGTCAATCTGTCAATCGGGAGATATTAGCATTAGCACATAGCATGTGCTCCAGTTCTCCAGCCCGATCTCTCCCCAGTGGAACGAATGACAAAAAGGGCGCCAGACTAACATACCTGTCAATCGGGAGATATTAGCATTAGCACATAGCATGTGCTCCAGTTCTCCAGCCCGATCTATACAAAATAATAATGTTATAAAGGCGTAATAATGCAAATGAAAACATCCAAACACATATAATAAACACAGATGGAAAAATAAACATTTGAAGAATATAAATGAAAGGGTTCCAATGGACCACAAAACTTGCCTCTCCCCAGTGGAACGAATGACAAAAAGGGAAGAGGAAATGAATAACTCAACATTTATAACAGTCCTGGAGGACCCTGAACAAGAGAAGAAGAAAGTAAGGCGGAGCTGGAGGACCAAACCCCCCATAGCAGACACAGAAGAACACAAGAACAGCCAGAAGCAAATGGACAAATACATTAAAGAAAACATTTTTGTGTAAATATACAACCATCAAAACAGTCCCAGTTACACTAGCTTAGAAACCGACCCGTTCCCCCTCCCTCCTGACGTTTTGATCAAATTACTGACAAATAACTCTTTTAATACAGTGATATATTTATATCACTGTATTATAAACGGCATTTCCTGTTTCACCAACAGCCTTAAAAACGTACAGAAGTCGAGATGCTAACCAGTTTTTCCCATACATGCTAGGCTACATGACGTTGCGGCTCTGTCTCCATGGTTACCAAGGCTTAGCCGCAGCGTACCTCCTCCATGACATTTGATGACATGCAAATCCAGATTTCGCGGAGGGTTATCCACGGCTGCTCGTTAAGTTATAAAACAAATTGAGATGTTTGGTTTCCATCCCCGCGCAGCGATGTCAGGTTACAGGTGTCTGTTTTCAAAGTACTGGGTTGTTTTGACCGCCATCATCGCGGAGTGGTGACGTCACGCGCAAAGGGTCGCACCGAACCGACCGGGCTGGTTTCCATGGCGACAGGCCCAAACAGTCGCGGGGCGCTCCTGAGAGAAAGCGTAAGCAGGAAAACAAGCAGTTTGCATTTTATGACTTGTAAACGTAGTTTGTGATTAGGGTTAGGATTATTATGGTATGAAAAGCGGCGCCTGGGAGCGACAGACACGGATCCGCCGAGACATTTCTGTCTAAAATGGAGGGGGAAATGTTTGGTGGATAAATTCCTATCAGAAATTATACACGACCCATTTGTTGATGCGCTGTCTTGACGCGGTTTGGATGCTTTGTTGCCGCTGAAGTGGGTGTGGCCCGCAAACATGGAGAACCGCTGGAGTCGGGCCACATGTCTGTGGTTGAGTTTTGAACCATGCAAACGAAAATGAGCTAAGCTAAATTAATTTCCACATGCATGTTTCTCTCTCACCTCAGACGGCTTCAGCAGCCATTTTCTCTCTAAAAGCTTCCAGTTCAGATCCATTAAAAGCAGCTTTACTCTTTTCAAAACCTTCCTGCTCGACGTCAGTTTCACAGTTTCTTGGCTTGTTGTGAGCGACAAAAGACAGAACAATCATCACAGCGATTCTGTCTGTCTGTGAAGCTCCTGGCTCTTCTTCTTCATTTTTTGCATACCTTGCTACCATTTCCTGCAGTAAATAAGCACCCAAACTGCACAAGCGCCTCCCGCCGCTGCACACGCCCTGCTCGGCTACAATGCTTTTGCCAGAAGGCCTTTTTTTTTTCTCTTTCCCCGTCTTCTGTCATGTACGCCGTCACCCGACCCTATTATTACTTCTGACTGTAATAGGCACCTCTGTTCCCAATCAAGTTTTTACTTTCTGGCAGACAAAGAAAACAGTTTTGCAGCAGACACGTTTTATGCCGTGCGCAGCGTCTGCCGTGTCATCGGCGCTGGCCGCCGGCCCAGCTCGCCCAGATCGTTCACACAGCTCTTGAACCGCTCATAAAGTCCAGAACGCCGTCTGCTTCACTAGGTGGTCTGTCTTTATCCTGCATCCAAAGCTCCTGATCTCCACGCAGTGACAATAAGCACTTCTACACCGACAGAAGCAGGAGAGAAAAAGTGAAAAGAAATAAATTGAATGTGCAATATTCTGCAGGTTTGCTTCTGTCACACCTTCACGTCTGAATTATGTGCTTCAGCCTGCCTTTTCCTTTTACCTCGCCCCGCTTTCCTCTGTCCCTCTCCAGCATGTCGAGGTGTTAGATGTTGTTTACATAAATCTTTCCATCTCTCATCTGGGCTCAGGGAGGCTTTGCAAGATGATGCTGTTTGACAATGTGCACAGGAATAGAGAGAAAAACAGAGCGGGCCGAGGTAATCACCGGGGACAGGCAGGAAATAGGAGCCAAGTCACCCAGCAATTGTCTATCAGTTCCCTCGCCCTGTTATCTTTGTCACTTTCTGGAGACTCACTCGCCCACGCTGCCGCATTCATGCATACAAACACTCATGATCTCTGCTTTTTTATTTATCTATTTCCCTGCCCCTCCAGAAACCGTACACTGCGGACTGCTGTCTTTCTGGAGAGAAGCTGATTGACGGAGAAAGTTCATTTTCATTCTGCGCCTTGCGTCCTGCAGCCGCCTGGTTTCCGCTGCGCCAAATTCACCGGCAGCTCGGAGAAAAACTGCAACTTCCCACTGAGAAGCAGAATTTATTTCCACGCTGAATCGGTGCTTTGGCTCCGATTTAAACCAAGATTCGTAGAAAATAGGATGTCGCTTTTTAAAATAACACGAGTGAAGCTAAGGTGTGTTTACTGAAAAAAAAGAATCAGTTTCCCTGTGAAAAAAAGACAAAAAAAATCACCTTTAACACGAACAAATACTCACAAGAGATCCAGAGGAATAAACTGACTATAATTTATTTTATTTAATAGCGGCTCATGCAACATTTTCATTTACATAATGTGTCCTGTTTTCCAATGTTCAGGCTTGTAAGCTGCAAAAAACACAAAATCTTTCCAAATATTGTTGCAGCGCTTTTATTTTAAAACACTTGAAATAAGAAAAAACAAAGTCAAAAATAACTTTTAGGCAAAATATATAAGCTAGTCTGATTTTTTTCATTTATAACGAGACATTTTTCCTGTCTGAAATGTAAAGATGTTCCAATAAAACTACGACTTTTTGCATATATACGCAATAATAATTGACTTAAGCTTATTCATTTATTAATTAGATTTTTTAATTTCTGCTTTCCAAAAACTGTCACCAAAATAACCTTTGTATCCTTTAAAGATGGCCGACCGCGTTGATGCCTTTCAGTTTGGCTGCTGAACCGAGAAACGCTTCGGCTCTGTGGATGAGCCACGACTTTCTGCAGCTGAACAGAAACTACATTGAAATTATTATCTTTAGACCTAAAGAGGAACAATCCAGAACCTGAACCTTCAGAGACACATAAAGACGGTTGCAAAGTCGGCCTGGAAAGGTTTGCTGTTTCTGCTTCTGGTTCTCAGAACCAGATTCCTTTGGATTATTTTGATTATTGCATTTGATAAGATATAAAGTTGTTGGATTTCGGTTTTTCATGTTCTAAGATCAGTTCCACCATTTTCAGTAGGCGAAGCTAAAAGATTGTAATTTTTTGTTTTTTTCGCCTCAAACACACTTTGGTAAAAAAAAAAAAACAGCCAACAAACAGCAGATAAATTTAGCTGTAGTTCTAAATTGAAGGTACTTGTGCAGAAAATTATCCCTTTTCTGACGTTCTGCTCTTGTTGAATAGCATGTTGGTGTCGAGCTAATTAATTAGACAGATTAACTGCCTCAGCAGTGAGCCTGCGTGTGGCTGCCTGTTTTTTTAAAACAGCAGTGTTGCCTAAAAGCTGAAAATAGCAAAAGCTTTAATTGTTAAAACCTTGGAAACTTTCCATAAACCTGATCCTAAAGTTATTTTTTAAATAGTTTATTCAAACCAGTTTTATTCCATCAAGCAAACTACTTAAAACTTGTAGGATAAATGCTATTAAATGTGACAGTAAATTTGAACATTTTCTAATTAAGCTGAGCTATTTATGTTTAGGAAGAAGAAAACAATAATTTGTATCATCGTAATTCAACAGAAGTTTAAAAACGAGAGCAGACATGTTAAATGCCAGATGCTATCACTGAATGCAGGATATGTAATTAGGTTGATAATGTCTCTAATTGGAACCAGTTATGCTGAAAAAAGGTCAGAAGAAGGTGAGACGAAAAAGGTTAGAAACTATGGAAGTTCCTGAATCTCCCTTATTTAATAAATAAGAACCATAATAATGTTTCACATCCTGCAAGTTTATTGCAAAACGTTGCAGATACTCTTGTAAAAAAAAACAAAAAACAGAATTTCGCAATTGCTGTGTTTTTGTTAAATAACAAATGCAGGTAAAAAATCTCATGTGAATAAGTTTGTTCACACGACAAGTTATTAAAAATGCATCATCATCATCATCCTTCTCCCGCCACTTCCTGTCGTCTTCTTCGTCTTTTCCAGCAGTAGTAACGTCCTGTTGTTGATCATGTGACTCGTGTAATGCTGAAAAAGTGTTTCCATTATGAGATTTTTATATTTAAATACATATTTTTAATATGTATTTCCAAAAATGTAATTTTGTAATTAGAATTCGAGGAATTTTAAGGTAAATGGAAACACAGCTGGCGACTCAGTGAAAATTTATATCCAGCTTATGATGGAAATATCCTCTAAAATCTTTACTACATAACCTATTTTATAACAACTCATCATTTAACTGTGAGTTAAAAATGTCACTTTCTTGTTGTGTTTAGTGAAATATTAAAGAAACGAGCATCATGTTTACACTGGGCTGTTGTTGCCAAATCAGGTTCTTCCTGCAGGGCTAATTTGTGTGATGCAGAGCTTTAAGAACAGCTGTAATAAACTCGCAGTACACCGGCCTGAAAGCGCCGAACAGCAACACGGCTAACGAGCAGCTGGTGAACTTAGTGGAGCATTTAGCAGCTAAATGGGAAAATATTTCCTGCTGATGAAAATTAGTCATTTTTTCCGCGGGAGCGCTGGACTTTAATGGGTCAGATTGGCATTAACATGACTTCCTGTTACAGTTAATCACAGGAAGAGGTGTGTTTGAAATGAGGTTTGTCACTTTTACTAAACCGGAGATGATTTGGTATTGATAGCAGCGGAATGTTCACGTCCTGTCGCATTACGACCACAAACTTCCAGATTTCATTGGATCTGAGTTTCATCCTGTCAAAGCACGTTGAATCAAGCAGAAAAATAATCAAAGATGTTCATGAAGAAAATGAAGTGGAACCAAAAAACAAAGAGAACAGGACAGATCTTCATAAAAGAGTTTAAAGATATAAAAATGGCCGACGAACGGAAAGCTTCACACGCTGCATTTTAAAAAAATAATTTTGCTTATTAATTTTAAATGGAAATTTTTTTGATAAAAGGTTTTGGATCAAGGATGAATTTTTGTTTTTTTGAATGTGTAATGGAAACTTTTTTTCCCATCACAAGTTAAATGATCAGCAGCCGGATGTTGCTACTGGAGAAAACCACAAACAAGAAAATGACAGGGAGGATTATTTTTGCTGCATGTTTTTAATGACTTATCCACGTGTGATTTTAATTGTGTTTCTTATTTTGTGTTAACAGCGATTCCTATTTGTGTTTCTCAGGCATCAGTGGAATATTGACAATATTTTGCACACATTTCTAATGGAAACAGCTGCAGGTGGATTAATTCAGAGGAAACAGGAAACCTGTGAGGAGGAACAAAACTGAATGTGAAATAAGATTACAATGACTATAGAGGTATTATGGTGGAGATAAGAGAACATTCAAACTAAATAAATACAGTATAAATATAAACTGAACCAATATGTATGGTTGTTAAATATTTAGCAAGATACCGACAACCCCAAATCTAAAGTCTGAATCATAAAGTAGCAGTTTGTGATTAGCTTATTAATTTAATTTTATGCATCTCTTAAAGCAGCCTGTCCATGAAATCAGCAAATATTAAACACAATATTAAAAGGTTAGCTACCACAGAGACCCTGGAAAAGCAGCACAACGAGGCGTAAGATTAAAGAAAACAAACTAATTAAGCATTATTTTGTGTTGCAGTGGAGCAGAAAAAGGAAACTGATGCTTTTCATTTGATCTGTGGTCAACAGGAAGTTCAGAAACTGTTTGAATGTGAAAAACAACACGGATGAGCACCTCTGCCATGACGCTGTGAAACCAGCGTCTTTAGAATATAAATCGGTTTCTGGGCTTCATATGCAGAAAAACATTGTTTTGCATAAACTCTTCAGCTTTTTATGTATTTCAGAAGTTTGATGGCTGGAATCACCTGCTGCTCAATTCCTCCCTAAAGCTGTTTTACACTGACTTTGCATTCTTAAGCAGCTGATTAGATTATAATCCAACAGTTAAAAAACTACTAAACACGAAGCAGATGAGCGGCTCGGTAGCATTCATCACCATCTTTAGCTGCTGTCGTCGTTTAAGGTTTTTTGCAGAGAAAGTTAATCTGAGACATTTTTATCAAAACGTCAGAAAAGCAAAAGGCTGGTGAAGATTGCTGAGTGTTTTCCGTGTCTCAGCACCGAGGATCCATAAATAAACCAACAGCTTCAAGCTTCACATACTTTTGTAGTTTGGCTTTAACGCGACAAGCCCCTGCATCTGCTGGTTTCTTGCATCGTTTTACAGTCTTTGTTTATTAAAAGTGAAACTTGACTCTCTGTTGAGGGAACACAAACCTGACATTTGCTTCAAGCCAACTTATTTATTTTTCCTCTTACATGTGCAGTGAGCATTTATTCTGTCAGCACTCATAAAGAGTAGCTTTAATGTATAATTTGTCCCACGCTTGCAGGGTTTATCTTGCATGACCTGAATCTGGGAGGAATAAAAGGCGGGTTAAAATGCTTTTTTCTGACATTAGCAGAAGGCCTTTCATTGACAAAAACACTCAATCATCGCTGATAGTGCCCCATCTTTATTTTTTTTAAATATAGCATTTTTGCGCTAGGATCAGTTGGTTTTTAGGCTGTACCAATCAATCAATCAATCAATCAATCAATCAATCAATCAATCAATCAA
>VMRN01000068.1:370556-389770 GCA_010277015.1 Poeciliopsis turrubarensis
AATCAATCAATCAATCAATCAATCAATCAATCAATCAATCAATCAATGTTATTCTTATGTATTTCAGCAACAAGGCAGTTCAAAGTGCTTCACTCTGTCAACGTCTGAAGTTTAACATTTTGTTAAGTTCTGTTATTACACATCAAAGTGTTGATTAATGGAAAACTTTTCTCACATTACACGAGTCATGTGACCAACAACAGGATGTTACTGCTGCCGGAAACGACAAAGAAGAAAACAGAAAGTGTCTTAGAGCCCGAACGAATCTATTTGTAATTTTAATTTCTTATTTAATGGAAACCCCTCAGTTAGAAAACTGAGTGTTTTAGACATCGTTTTGTGTACATTCAACGCTGCTACTGCCTCTTCTGTCCTCTAAACTCATGAAGTGCAGCTGTGAAACTGAGCTCACCGCCTTCCGCTGCTTTTGGTCTAAATACCACATCAGAGATAAGGTGAGGATCTGTGCAGAACGCAGGGCGAAGCCACAGCTGACGTGGCGTGGGCATCTGATTTGGACGCCTCCCTTTGAAGGTTTCCTTGGTATTTCACGCTGAGAGGAGGCCCTGGGGCAAACCCAGACCCTGGTGGATAGACTACATCTCCCCTCTGGGCTGGGAACAATTAGGGCTGCCCCAGAATGAACTGGGAAGAGTCACAGGTTCAGAAAATACCAGGCACTTCCCGCAGGACCTTTGATCTTCAGGATCTGATTTGGAGTAAAGAATTAATTTGCAAAGACTTATTTTATATTTCTTGCACAAAAAACACGACAAGCAAGGAAATGTTGCTTGGCTACCAGAACACAGAAAAATACTAAAAAACTAACATCTGTATCACATCTGTAGCATCTGACTTGGAGGAGGGGTGTTTAACCGTCGGTAACCATGGAGACAGTGCCGCACCATCATGTAGCCTAGCATGTATGTAAAAAACCGGTTAGCATTTCAGACAGTTTTGGGGTTCAGTCACCTGATGGCTAATAGGAGGCAGAGATTTCTGAGTGTCATTAATTTCTATTCATTTTTATTAATTTTTAGCATTTTAAGCATTAATACGCTCAATTATTTGCATCAAAGGACGCATCCGCATCTGCTTTGATGTCTTATAACCTGTTGATTATTCTTTAGAGAATGCACTGCAAAAGAAAAAAAGAAATCTCTAATTTATGGTAAAATACCAGCAGCTGTGGTTACCAGAAATTTTTATCCGGCATATATTTTTGCACCGCTTTGGGTTTATTACTGCTCTGAATATGTTGTTCTTTCTGTAAATTGCCTTTATTTGATATGGTTTGATTTTATTCCTCTTTCTGGTCGAATATTTAAAAAATGATTTTTGTTCCCAGTGAAGGTGATCATTTTTCACCGAAGCAAAGCAGCATGGACCACCTACAGCATCTTCGAGAAGTTTCTGGACCAGGTCCGATTCCAGCTGGCCGAACTCACGGGAATGAAATGATCTTCTGCTGCAGCTTTGGTGCCAAATCACATTAACTGGATTTTACTGTTCCTGGACTTCATCAAGGAGGAATTTTGTGCTTGGGTGATAAATTTAGGAAGTGTGTAATTAATCCAGGCATTGTTTTTGGATGCTTGGATTCAAACTGCTTTTACCAATAAGTGTCTGCTCTGATAACGAGCGCTTCCCCCAGTGAGAAGTCTTAATTTATTCCAACTCTTGTGAGATTAAACCACTGCTTTAAAAATCACCACGGGATCAAATCTCTGAAGCTACCTTTTCCCCTCCAGGGGCTAATTACTCCCCTGTAATGAAAGTAATCAGCACTTGAAGTGATGTTGCGTGGGGAGTGCTTGTTTTATGATTGCCGGTATCTTTCTTTGCATCTTTAAGCTCTCAGTAACAGGCTTAAAGAAATAAACTGCTCCACCAGAGCAATCAGATAAGAAACGCCGCATCCTGAATATTTATGAGTGCTGCATCTGGGAGCAGGTTAGACATGCTGTCGTATGAAAATCTGAGCCTGCGTCGTTCGGCTGATCATTGAATGAATGAATGAATCGCATCCAGGCCCGCTGCTGTTGTGTCGTTTGGTTCTGTGTCGTTTCTCCTGGGACCACAGACTGGAAACGCCAGACAAAGTCTCAACTGTTGAGTTTTTGTTATTGTCTTGCTGGGGGATAATAAGAAGATCCGGCTTAAATAGTTTGACTGAAACTCAAACGGAACCAGGAACCAGGAACTTCGACATGCAAACCTGAGATAAAGCGATTCTCATGTTTCGTTATTGTGGATAACATCTATTTTCACAATTTCCTGCACGTGTTGATAGTAACATGATCTCATTCTTACATTGGTTGCAAAATGCTCACTGCAGATACAATCCACCAAGTATTTTTGGTCCAGTTTCTAAAGCAAATATCTTTGTACAGTTGAAATAAGTAAAAACTAACAAACAAGTTACTTTCAGCAAGATATAGCAGCTTGTTTTAAGTCATTAATTTCTCAATATTGATGAAAAATTACTAGTTGCTGGCAGATTATTTCACTTATAACAAGACATTTTTCCTAAGCGCCAATGGAGCGAGTACTTTTTCATCAATATAAAGTAAATATAATTTACTTATAATTTAAAATCTACTTTTTATTGCTAAAACATTATTTATAAGTCAGTTTTGTCCTATTTCAAGTTTGTATGAGTAAGATTTGGTATTTAAGGGTTCAACTTGAATGTTTGCTGTTTTACTTGCAGACCAGTATATATAAAAACTCATATAATCTGATTTTCATGGATCCAGTGTGTCAGGAATGAGGTTATCAGGTGTTTACCTGACCATCTGATGAGTGAATGCCAGCAAACAGAAACAGTAGCTGTGCTTCAAATGTGTGCAAATCTTTGAAATTGTGGTGTTTCCATAAAATAAGAACAATTAAAATGACAAAAAACCCTCAAAAATATAAACAACTACTTCCTGTTGTCTTCTTTGTTGTTTCTGCCAGTAGTAGCAGCAAGCATTTGATCATGTGACTGAATCGTTGTGAAAAAAGTGTTTCCATTGACGTTTTGTGAAACATGTTTGTGTCCATATGGACAAAAAAAAAAAATTCCAGCGTAGAAACTTTTTATTGAAAAATGTGAGTTTTATTTAGAAAGTGTTCCCTGAAAGCAAAATTTCAATTTGCGCAGATTTGTCGTTGACTGAAACACACTGCTGTCTTGTAGAGGCATTAGAAAGGAGGAAACAGAAAGCCTCACCGGGCGCAGCTTCAAACTGGAGACAAGCAGAAGAAAAACATGAGAAAAAGCGCCAGCATGAGTACAGAAATGGGTCAGGATAAACGTTTTCAGTCTAGTTTTAAAAGTAGACAGGATGTCTGCCTTACAGACCAAAACCAGGATCTGTTTCCACTTAACGGAGCAGCTCTCTGGGATAAAACCCTTAGCATCATGCTAAAACTAGCTCGATCTTGAGTTCTGCTGCGACAGTTGGACGCATCGCGTCAAAAATGGGTTTGCTTGTATCGCTGCTCACAGTGTGGATGAGAAATGAAGGAGTGAGATGAAAGAGTGAAGCAACTAGTCGTGAAAAAAACTGCCACGTATAAAAACACTGGTGGGTAATTAGCGGTGCTGTTGAGGCATGGCCTGATGCTAAACGTTCGTTAACACGCGAACTCCAAAGGTTACAGGAAATGGCACCAACTAAACCGATCACATTTTCCAGCACTTACATTCCTCTGGTTTCCAGTAAAACTAGGTAACCTTACAAACCTTAAACAAAGCTAATGAGAATTAAAGGGCATGAGACCCAACTGGAGATAAAGGTGGAGTTCGGTGGAGAAGAGCAGCGTGAACGATTCGATTCTGAGCTGGCACTTTGGCTCAACCAAAGCCTGCAAATGTGAACAAGATGTTTTCAGACCTGAGTGACTTAATGACAGGACTTTCCAGGTTCTTCTCAGACCTCAGAAACTGGGAAACATGGAAAACATAAGATGTTCCAAATGTGTCTTTTTCCCCACATTGGTTGTGAACAGAAACTGTAAAACTGTTTCATTTAATTTTTATTTTGCATTTTTGACTGCAGTGGTGACGTATGTAGAGATTAAAGGCGACTAATCTAAACTGCACATGTTTACATGTTGGGCCTTTGCACCAAATGACTGGGTGTTGTCTGATTGGCTTCTGAAGAGTAAATCTTACCTTCTGTCATGTTTAGTCTTCCCTAGCTTTGAGTAGGAGGTAAGTGGTGTTTGGCAGAACATGAAAATGGGTAAAATAGATGCTCTGTGCTCCTCTAGTGCCCACGCCTTGCAGGATAGCTTTTAGGAAACTCATCTGTTTTAAGATTATGAACAAAATATAGATGGTAAAGCAATATGCAAATCCTAGTTCCACTGGAAAATCATTTCATGGGACAAATATGAAAAAATATTTCTGTGCAACTACTAATTTTTGCATCTGTATTCAAAAGTTAGTGACTTAAAAAAGTTAGTTTAGTCTTATTTCCAGTGTAGTCAGACGTTTCCACTAGAAATACTTGATAAAATTTGGTGTTTTTGCAGAGAAACGGCAGAAAAAAAGAAAATATTGTTTCCACTCCCAACTAATTAGAATAAAAAATCTCTAAATATTTACAGTAAATCTCCAGTGTCGAACCCAAACACGTCCTTTGTAGTTTCCCACACAGACATGCAAATAAATGTGAAGTAAAGGGGTGACGGTAAGAGAGCCGTAGATGTTTGTGTTGTGTGGTAACGGGGCAGGGTGGGGGAACTTATGTTTTATCTGCCCCCATCTGGTGCAGGGGATACAGGATCCCAGTTCCTGCTGACACATACTGTCTGCGCTGCAAGTTGACTGGCATCCAGACTCTGAGGTGAAGAAAGAGGATTGAATGGAAACACTTTAAAAGCTCAGATAGATTACATGATAAGAAAACAGCAACATTGGGGCAACTCTGAGATCATTGGTGGGCCTCTCGTCTCTGCTTGGCACTTCGTTTTAGGAAACCTTTCTTGTTATTTGACATCTTTCCACCAGAGGTTTCAGTATTTTTTTCTCAGCTTGGCCTTGGAGCAATCTAATCTAATGTGCAGCTCTTCTTTTAGGACTAACTTTTACCTGAAGGTCTAAAAAGTGCTTTACATTTCCTCTCATACCTCTCATCCTTTATGTGCCGCTGTTTATGAGCTGCTTCTTCTTCTGCATTAATGTGCAGCTCATCGTCTTCCCCAAGGACATTTTGACAGGAGAACAGGTTGGTTATTATCAGGTTGCTGAGCCATGTCTGTGCTGTGAGGCGTTATTGTCATGTTTCAGGCTTTACTGGCCTGAAGCGTTGTTTAGACGCAGGTTCCCTTCGTGTTAATGCAGCTTTAAGATCCTCATGAAGTGGCAGCTTTTCTTCTCCCACATTGGATTCTGCAGGACTGGAGAAATATCCCAAAGTCAAACTGGGATTGTAATTGTACAGATTCATGAAGCGACACATTTAAACCAACACTAAGCGTTTTTTTGTCACACAGAAGAAAACTAAGAGAACTGAATATAAAGCAAATGCAGGAAATCATACGACTAAATTAAATCAAATATCTTGAAACTAATGGATTTGGTTGAAATGTATATATTTTTTTAAACAATAAAAATTTTGCTAAATATTTTTAAAATAAAAAAATGCATAATTTTTTTTTATTTAGTTAAAAATTAAATACACAATTTAAATTCATTGTAATTAATTAAAGCTCTGGTATTTAAATATAATGAAATAAAATGTTCTTTAATTACATTAAATTATTTTAAAATAAAATGTAATTAAATCTTTTTAGTAAAAACGCATTTAATAATTTTTTTTAAATTAAATTAAATATAAATTTTAATTTCATCATAATTAATTAAAGCTCTGGTTTTTAATTTAAATATAATTAAATACAATTTTATTTAATTATAATGTAATTAAATTAATTACATTAAATTCTTTTAAAATATGATAAAACTAAATATTTTTTAGAAAAAATTGCATTTATTTTTTTTAAAATTTAATTTTAATAAATAACTCATTTTTAAAAAATAATAAAAAAAAAAAACGTAAGTGTTTTTAAATTTTAAATTGTAAAATTATTCAATATATTTTAAAACGGGTAGTAATTAAGTCATTGTTGCCAATGTCTTATCCGGCAATAAATTGCCGATTTTATTTCAACTTTTTGATCTTGGCTGGAGGAAGTTTGGTATTCATTTATTTAAGATTAGAAAGTGTCGAAGGTTTTCTTCTTTTGACCAAATAAAACTTTAAAGCGTTTATCTGTGACCAGCCCACCTGTCTTCCTTCGGGTTGTTTTCCTGCAGCCGTCTTTCCAGCTTCCAAAGCACTTTGACGGCAGAAAAGTGTGAAAACGATGGAGGGGAACGGCCTTCAGAGGCGTTAGTTAAATAGAGGAAGCATTTCACCTGCATTTCTGACGCCTTGCTATGTGATACAGCCCCATTCTCCTCCTGAAGTGTCCATTTTTCTTTTCTTTCCAGCCGTCTTTATGTGTCAGAGAATAATGGCGGCGGTGCATTCAGGTGAAGCTGTGAACTAAATGCACGGCTCCACACAGAGGATGGGCTTTAAGAAGGACTGCTGTGACTTATTCATCAGTTCCTGACACTTCACAGCCGCGGCAGGACTAATGCACAAACGCACCGAGCGTTTATGATGAATGGCGCCTCGGGTCCGAGTGTTTCTCTTCACAGTTTGGGGTGATGTGAAACTATTTTTATTCAGCCTGTAAGTGAGGCTCATTTCGTCTAAAGGTTTTTTATGTTATTGTTTTTTTCCCTCTTTTCTCAGAAACACGTTGCACAGAAATAAAGATCTTAGAGTCTTTTTAATAAAAATGGCTTTCATGTGAAAATCAACACAGTTTGAGACTCTACCTCTAAAATCACCTCTTTATACTGGATTTGTTTCTGTGTCCGTCTATTGAAGCTAAGAGATACATTTTATTTTCTGTTTACTGTTATTTTTTGCAGGACTTTTGCTGCGTGTGGTTTTTAGTCCCATGTTTAAAGGCACAGTGTGTGGAGAACCTACCTGCCTGTTTCAGTGCGTAAGGTTTAAAGAAAAATCATCATTGCCTTTTATTTCAGCGTACAGAAAGGAGATCAACGATTGTCTGGGCCCCACCTTAAAGCTGCAGTATGTAACTTTTTTACAAATATGTTTTTTTCATCTTTTTTTACAAATGTCATGCTGTTCCGCCTGATAATCTGAGGAAGAATTGAGCTGCTCCGCCTCCTCGCAGCGCTACTATAACCATCTGGGTCAAAAACGTCCAATCAGAGCCAGGAGGAGGGTCTTAGCGCTGTCAGTCACACTCGTGTATGCTGCTCAATGTGCAAATTGTGGAGAAAAACTCACCGTTTCAGTAAAACTGCTAATGCTGCTTAGCATTAGCATTGATAGCAGGCTATGTTTTGCTGTAGCTCAGTAAAAAGCAACCAGCATGGGAAGAGCATGAGAGTGATTGATGGCGCTAAGGCCCGCCTCCTGGTTCTGATCGGTTGTTTTATACCGCCACAACGTGATGATGATCTTAATAAATGTGTAAAAAGTATAATTTTATAAAAGTTACACACTGCACCTTTAATCCTCAGAAGCAGCATGGAAAAGTGGGGAGGTTGTCCAGTCAGACGGTCAGTTTACAAAACCACACACACACACGAGGTCAGTGCGACCCGCCGGGCCGCGCTCTGAGGAAAACTCCTGTGGGGTCCGAATGACTCGGTCTGCTAAGACCGTGGGAGGGTGAAGGTCTGAACGTTGCAAGGACAGACCTCCGATGATTCGGCCGGTTTGTCCAGAACATCCCACAGATGTTTGATCGGACTGAAATCCTGCAGAAGTTGGTTTCTGTCAGGAGGAATCCTGAAAGAAGCCACAGCCGTTTCCATGTGCAGCGGCTTGAAAATGTCTTGGGTCAGTGTTACGTGTGAAGGTGATGTTCACCTTGGCGGCAGAAGCCAAGGTTTCCCATGCGGATAGACAAGATTATGAGACACTCATTTACATAAATACGTCTTTTACTGGAAAACAAACATGAAAAATATTGCCAACATGTGCACTTTTAAAGCATTTGACTGTGTTAAACTACACAGGCTCCACTTCTCTGCTCTCCTCGGTATAATTGCCTGCTAGGCAGCGCTGCACCTGAAAGCACACATATTCCTAATGGGCCCCAATGCGACTTAATGTATGCACGCTCAGTCACATCTGCGCCGGCTGATCAAAAGGGAACCTGGCCTTCCTGCAGAAAAGCCATGTTCTGGAGCACGGGGTAGCAGCGCCGCGGCGGCCCGCCTTAATGGAGCTGACATCCCCACATTAGCATGCTAAAGCACCACTCTCACCTCTTCAACGCTGTTACTTCATTTATCCAGACAAATGCTGTTAAAACTGGTATGGACTTTTCAGAACAATGTGTGTTCATGTTGTGTGTTTCTCATAATTGTGACGATACGCTTGATTTAATTACAGCAACATTTTGTTCGTAGAGAGCCATTTGGCTGTAATTTAATGGTAAAACAATGAAGTGGAAGAAATATTCTTCCAGGGGGATATTTGGAAAAATCTCAGGGTTTTTTAATTATTCCGTTTCCAGTCAGATTTCTAATATAGTTAACATGTTTTGTTCCAAGATGATAAAACTCCCACAGTATCAGCACAACGGATTCAGATTCAGATTTATTCAAGTCTCAAATGGGCAATTAATGTGACAGCAGGTACATATAGATATATATATATATAGTTACATGCATAAAAAAGACATAAAAACTAAGAAACAAGCAGAGGTCGGTCACTGGGGAAGCAGGGTACTGTATCCCGTCAGACCGTCAGTTCCCTAAACGACACGCATACAAAAAACATAGAAAAGCTTGGAGGGTCCTACAGACCAATGAACGCTTTTGTATAAAGAAAAAAAATTAAATTAGCAAAAAAAAAAAAAAAAAAAATCAAACAAAAGAAACAATTATGTAAATGAAGTAAAAAAAAAAATCACAGTTCCAACTGAAAGACAAAAAAAAATTGTTATGGAAATTATTCTGGAAATTGAATGCAATTACCTGGTGTCCTCAGTCAGAGGCTTCTTTAAATTCACTGCAACACAGACTGCTACAGGAGAGCTTTCCTGCCCATCTGTAATTAATTAGTTGCTACCACATTTATTTTCCCTTCGGGGACCAATAAAGTGATTTTAAAAGGAATCGAACAGTTTGTAGAGTTTCAGAGCCACAGGTTGCAGACAGACCACCACCAGGAGTTTATCGCCGCCGAAACCCCAAATCTGCACCTGGCTGGAAGCAGGTTTGGAACTATTTAAAACACCTATCTGTCCTTCTCTCTCGATGACAGGAATTTCCAGAAGTACTGTTTACAGCAGCCTGGTTAATGCCAGCTCTGGCGGTAACAGCAGCATACCAGAGCTGGCTCTGTTTGTACTGGTGCCATAACTGGGAGGCACGGACTGAAAATGAGTGGGGCTTTATCGCTAATGTTCATCTTGACATCATTGTGTCGGGAACCGTGGAATCTGATATTATGTTCGGTCATGTTACTGGTAAATCAGACATAGTGAGAAATATTGCCAGATCTAATTTCACCCAAAACTTTGAAAACATTTCCTACACCAACAAACAAAACGCATGAAATATGCTTTGAAGTGAGACCTTTGAACTCAGCAAATTGTGTAATTCTGCAACTTATCAATGGAAATATAACCAGATATTAGTGGATATATATACATGTACATTTGAAGCTGAATTTATATTAGTTTCTAGTGGAAACCAATAAATAAACCTGAAATAATTCAAAACTGAATTACAAGCAACTTTTCAGTCGATAATTCCTTAAGATAATTGAAAAAGTAATAAATCTACTGGCAGATTGTTTCACTCAGAAATGGGGAAAAACGTCTTGCTGCAATTGAAGTTATCAGTTCAACAATTATTATTATGTTTAATCTACATTAAATAGTTATTGATCTGAAACAAGCTCCTCTGTTTTGCTGAAAGGTTCGTTGATGTTTCCACTAGAACTAGACCAAAAATTCTGGGTAAGATTTGGTGCAATATTTCATTGTAAGTGTAGTAAAATGAACCCACCATATTTTCTATTTATGCTAATGATGAGCGCGTTTAATCCTCTGACCGGGGCTGGATGAGCCTCGGAGCGTTAGAAATAAAAAGGTTGAGGCGAATAAGATGAAGACTTTTCGACAGGATGGATAATTAAAGGAAAAAGACAGAAGGAGAGACAGACAGGGTGGGAATCACAGAGGGGAGGTAGACTTGAAGGATCCAAGAGGGAAGAGAGGCCATCGGAGACAAGAGCGAGGGGGGAGGAGGGACGGATGGATGAGAAGATGAAAGATTAAGTTGCATGGAGGAATGTTAAGTGTAGCTTAAGTGTGTGTACAGAAATGGGGATTTATGGGTGCACGCTCAGGGCAAAATAGCTTCAGAATTATTAAACAACTTCAATTAAAGTAATATAAGGGAAGGAAGGCAGTGTGGGTGGGTGCAGGGGATTCTTACACCCCCCCATCAATGCTGATTTATGAATAACATCTTTTCTTCTTCTCCGTCTCCTGCAGAGCATTGATCAGGACTCCTCCTCCTCCCCTCTTGGCGTCGCTTTATTTCCGAAAAGTTCCACTTTTATTAACCTTAAAGACTCTTTGATGTTTCTGAAATGTCAGTTCACCGATTTCTGAGTTTCACATGAAAGTAGGTTCACGTTAAGACAATTAAAAGCCCTACAAAATGATTAATGAGAATATAAACACACCTCGGGGGAGTTTACGTTCATTTTTTATTACTTCAGTGGGATTCTGCAGAGTGCTGAGCCAGGGGTCAAAGGGCATGCTGAGGAGACGGTGCAGCTCACTGCAGCTAAACTTTTATCTGTGTTGCACAGGCTCAGCGCTCAGACAGAAAGAGCTGACGCAGCGATAATTTGCTCTGCATGTCTACGTTCGATAAGGAGGAAAATGATCTGATTTGGAGTCATGATGCTGCGAGTCAAATCGCCGCATCATAAGGCGCGACCCCCAAAATGTGCCCCGAGTCTGGTTAGGTCTGTGAGACAACCGATAGACTAAATGTCTGGTCTGCAGGATCGCTGACGTGGCAGTTTGTCAGCCTGTCCACTGCAGTTCCGCTTGATTCTCATCTCGCTTCACTGCTCCGTCTGGGATTTCTCCCATTGAGTTGGATTTCTCTAGTAAAATGTCTGCCGAGCCGATCAGCGAACAGAACAATAATGTTGATTTTCTGCACTGTTTCAGAGGAATGATGCTGCGGGTCGCCGTGCAACTTTTCTTATTTCTGATAAGCTTCAACGCATCGAACTGGCGCATTATGTACGTCACTCTAATGATGCAAAAGTCGCTTAACAGTTTTGGAAAAACATTAATATGTTCACATTTCGGGTCACTTGCAGCATATTTTTCAAACCGTGTAAAACTAAAGTGTTTGCATTGTGCAGCAGAGGAAGAGAAAACAAAATGAATACACTGCAAAAACAAAATCTCATCAAGTATAGTTGTCTAGTTTATAGTGCAAATGTCTTAGTACAGTTGAAATAAGATGAAACTAACTTAAAAGTAACTTCCCAGCAGGAAATGTGTTTATTTTAAGCCAATAATTAATATTAATCAAAAAGTCGGAGGCAGATTATTTCATTTATAATATGGAAACATGTCTTGCTGTAAGTGAGCTAATCTGCTATGGAAAGAGTAATTTAGTTAAACATTTTTATCTTTAAAAGTTACTTGATGTTTCCACTAGAAATTGGAGCTAAAATACTTGGTAATATTTTGTGTTTTTGCAGGTAAAGTTGGTTTGATTTATCTGTCTGCATTCGGACAGTAAACAAAGTCGTTGCCAGACAATAATGAAAGGGAGTGAAACGCATCGGTTTGTTTTAGTCTTTCAGAAAGAGGCCAAAGGGGACAGCAGTTTAGAGCTAAACTAAACATCTGTAAAAGGTTTAGCTTCAGGGATATTTGCTGTAAATTTACCAAATTTCCTCCTGCTTTATTAACGTGTCCATCGAAGTGCATCATCCTCCCTCCAAGGCAGCGACTCGTAATTTCTGTGAAACGTTGAACGAGACAAATTTGATAAATGGTTTTGACAGTAACGGTAATTTTCCAGAAAGTTTCAGTCCCGACAGGGAAGGTGAGGCAAGCCCAGGCGAGAGCTCAGCCGTCCCTCCGTCCCGCCAGACGCCTGAATCGTCCACAGAAAAAGTCTCACATGTCCGTGGATTCAACCTGAGGGGTTTAGAACAGGATGTCCACCATGTTGGTCCAGGAAACGAGTGAAACTGACACTTATGACGCCCTTCGATATACATTTCAGCAGCAGGGCAGTTTGAACTGCTTTATATCATGAAAACATAAAACGTTGTATTTGGTAAAGTTCCATCACTAAATTCGTCAATAAATATCAAACAGTTTTTCATTCATTATGAATCAAAGGCGACTTTAATCAGGTGAGTTTCAGCTTGAAATGAACTCAGTGCTTCGGCTGTTTCGCTGTTTTCTAGAACTTGTGGTGCATAGAAGCTGAAAGCTGTTTCTCCACGTTCGGTTCTGGTTCTGGGGATGCAGAGCAGAACCAGATCCAGAACTTCAGAGGTTCTGGAAGGCTGATCCAACAGCAGCAGGTCGTTATTGATTCGTGGTGCTGAGCCGTTCAGTGGTTTATAAACTAACAGTATGTTGAGGTCTATTCTCTGAGCGACAGGAAGCCACTTTGTGCTCCATCTGAATCCGCAGTTTTAGTCAGAACTCCAGCTGCGGCGCTCTGGATCAGCTGAGGCGCTCTGGATCAGTTGCGGTTAGAGGATTGATTAGGCAGACGATTAGGAAGATGCTGTTGCAGTAATCAATGCATGGGTGAGTTTCTCTAGATCCTGGAAATGTTCTGCAGGTGACAGAAGGCCGACTTTGTTACCGTCTCTATGTGCCTCTGAAGGTTCAGGCCTGAGGTTCAGGTCCAATCCCCTGGACACGCGGCAAAGGTGGTGGCAAAGGTTAAGCCACGATCGGAAGCCGACGACCATCTTGTAAACTAGAACTGGGCTCATCTCTGCGAGGAAAGCAGAAATACGGACATATTTGCATAATTACTGAACTTGTCAGACCCTGGATCACATGCCAGGGTGTCTGAACATGAAGACATGAAGTCCTTCTCTCCCAGACACAAACACTTTGCACCAGCTTGGCGTGCGAAGCACCACGTTCATCCCAGACTTCCTGTTAGGCTGTGACCAACCAGCCAGTAACGGCATCTGCCAATTGCTCGTCCAATCCCCTCGACACGTGTAGAGGCCAGACTTGAACAATGTTGGCTGTTGGATCAAAGTCCGGGTGGGGAAGTGCCACTGAGGCTAAACGGTATCATCAGCATCTCAGCCCCAGCTGGGTGAAGTGGGAGGGGCTGATTACCAGGATAAAGCAGCTAAATGCTGGGTTGGGGCATGAAATGCAATGATACGGCATTCAGAGCTTCGATTTCTGCATATTGGCATGGATAACAGCCGTGAACAAATAGTATGGACTAATCTATTGCTGATAATTTCCGATTTATATCTGGGGGGATATTACTGTCACAGCACATTACTGTGGAGTGGAGAGACTGACAAGAACATGCAGATGAAAGGATTTGTGCTCCGGGTTGCGCTTGTTCTACATTTTGGTGTTTTTTTTTTTCCTGCTTTTTGCATTTCGTTAATGTTTGACTCTAACACAGGGCGTTCTGTGCTCTATTGACATTCTTCTTGCACAAACAACCCACTGCTTTGATTTTAAAGGCCTCTTGGAAGCAGGGATCTTTCATAATGTCGTTTCCTTTGAGAGGCCGGAAGCTTGGATTCCTAATCGTTTGCAGAAGGTGGAGCATCTGCAGGAGAGGATGAAACCCAAAGGGAAAATAACAGAAAAATCGGACATTTTTCTCCACCATTTTGACTGCAATCTCAAATTTAAGACTTTTTTCTCAGAATTCTGAATTTTTAATTTCATTTCATTTAAATTTTTTCTTTTTTTTCCTGCAAATTTTGAGTGTAATTTCAAAATTCTTTTTTTCTTGAGAATTACAAATGTAATCTCACAATTTTGACTGTAATCTCAGAATTTGAACTTTTTTTCCCTCAGAATTCTGACTTTAATTTCAGAATTTAGATTTTTTTTTTTCTGATAAACTTGACTTGAGCATCTTATTTTGAAAATTCCTGCCAGGTTGCCCCATGAGGTCACAGTGCAGCAGGATGAGGTCGACATCCTGCCGGCGTCTTTGCATGTTTCGCATTTACTTATATTTGACTTTTTTTCTTTTTTTTACCGTGTTTTATTTGGTACGTTTGTCAAAACACAAATTGAACTGATTGCAACATCAAAAGTCGCTGGAGACATTTGTTTTCACCAAATTTAGTCACCAAACAGCTTGAAGTGCATATTTTTCACATCATTTGATCAAAACACGGAGCTATTCATCATCACTTGTTTTTTTTTTTTTTCCTGTCTTGTTTATGCAGAAAGCAGAACAGATGGCTGGATAACGCGGCTCCTTCACCACCTTTGACTTATTGGTCTCTGCATAAGAAGAATATTAATTAAGATTTTCTCAGCTTTTTTGTTTCAAAACGTCTTGAGTTTTGTTTGCTTCAACTTCTCGTCTCACTCTGAGTATCACTGCAAGCGCCGACACAAAGCTCTGCAAATATCCTGAGTCCCACTTTGACGTCCCTTTGGCCAACATACAAAGTCCACTGCAGCTGTGAGTACACATGACAGAGGTTTGGATAAATCCATCATCTGGATAGATCAGGCAGGCAGACATTTCTTTTGTAGGAAGTTTCTCAAAAGGATATGACATCAGCAGGTCCTTTTGTTGGGCTGACCCAGAGTGCACACATCCTTTATGTTCATGTGAGAATTTATATGTTTAGGTTATCATTTTTTCACCAGCTTTTCCCTCCCTCTGTCACTGAGTCATACATAATCCTCACCTAAACATTTGAACTCCAACTTCAGAGTGAAGGAACGTCGCCAGAGCGACTCGATTTGTTTTATTGGTGTGTCAAAACTCGTATCGATCGAACGCGAGATTGAAAGCTTGGTACACAGCCGCAGCGATGGAGGCGCAGTGATGGAGGCGCAGCGACGTTTCTGCAGTGGGACTGTGTGATAAAAAAGCGGGAGCGTTTCTTTCATGGCCACATTAGCTATTTGGGAACATTAATAAACGTTCACGGCTCGGAAATAAGAAAAGCCACAGCAGAACAAATCCCAGTGGGGAAAAAAATGACTCCCAGAGACAAACACATACTTCTTTATTTATAACCCACAGAGTGACATTTTCACAGCGCTGCCACCAACCATGAAATTTTCTCTCTCTATTTTTCAAAGAAATGGTTAGCCGCAGAGATTAGAGGGGAGGTGGGAGTGGGAGCCGTGAATTGAAAGAAGGAGTTGATTGATAACCCTAAAAGTTCACGAGAACACAAACATTTGTCGTGTTCACAAAGGCAGCGTGTGGTTTCAGGTTCTTGCAGCTCGCCGTCCTCTAGAGCCGAGCTGCAGGTTCTGCTCGGCTCAGGATGCAGGAAAAAAAGCAAAGTTTGCAAACTCTCTTTAGAGAGCAAGTCTGCTTTATTTCTTTAAAAATATCAGCAGCAAACAGGTGGAGCTGCTGCTGCAACGCCGCCATGTTTCCACTGCAAATGTGTTTTATTGACATTTCTGATTGTTAATATTTACAGGGCATAAATGTTTATAATCCATTTCATTTATGGTTTGCTTTTATTTCTGTTTTAGATTATTTGTTTTTTCTTTTGGATATTTAAAACGTCTTCCAGTTTATTCATCTTCAACAAACTTGTATTTCGGGCTGATTAATTGTGATAAATTGATATTTGAAATATCATCTAATGATCTTCCAATAGAACAAGAACTTTTTCACCAATAGTAATGAATTATTCGCCTAAAACAAGCCCCAGTATCTTGCTGAGAAGTTATTTGTAAGTTAGTTTGTCTTATTTAAAGTGTCCAGAGATGTTAGCGTCTGAAACTGGACGAAACGTCTGGGAACATTTTGAGATTTTGCAGTGAGATTATATTAGAAAACCTCTGTGCTGCCTGGGAGAGCAAATTTTAATGCAAATTTTCATGCAAATGTTGCATTAAAATGCAACATTTGCATGAAAACGTGGTGTTCAAGCAGTAAAACTGAATCCTTTCTATATTCGTGAACATGTTTTGCTTCACTGCAATATGCACTCATTCCCCCACACGCACCTTTCAGAAAGAAAGAAACATAATATCTATATTTCCTTCATTTTAATAAACCTAATTAGTTCTAAATGCAATTTAATTGGCTTAACTGTTTCTCCTGATTTTCAAAATCTTTTTTATGCTTCAAAAAGAAGTTTAAAGAATAAAATTTTTTCATATTTTAATAATAAACCACTAATTAGCCAAACGGCTGTTTCTGCTGCTGCAGAAGACATCAGCGACTTCCTTCTGCAGCAATAATTAGAACAAATGAAACTTTCTGAGCTGCATTTTAATTGCACCCCCACATTAGTTCCACTTCTTTCGCCGCATGGGTGGAAAATATTGCTCCTGTCTCCCATCCCAACTGCGACTAATGCAGTTTTAATGAAAGTTTTTCTTTCCACAGCGCCGGTGTGCTTTGTTTGTGGAGGTAACAGGTTCAGGCCCGTCCTGTCGGCGCGACGCTGGCAGCACGGCAGCGAATAACTCTGCAGCCACTGTGACTCACCGCGCATTTATTCCTGCTAACCACTTAACTGCATCTGCAAACAGAAGCCAGCCTGAAGTATTTCTGCAAGTCAAAAACAAAACTGCTCTTAATGTTTCTGGTTTATCAGTTTGCAGAGGGAACAGAAGCAGATAACTGTGAGGTTTCGGGGTGAATCCGAGCGGCTCAGGTTCGGGAGTTTGTTTCTGTTCACACATAGCTGCTTTGCCACACCGATCAGGTTTCTGGGTGGACAGGCGGCGGCTCTGACTGCGAGGAGACGCAGGCGTCAGTCACTGAGCTCTGCTGTAAATCTGTGATTTAGCAGCGGATTCAGCGCCGTCCTGATTCCTTTCACATGTGTGCCTGTCGAACCCTAAATAAAGAAAATACTTTCCATGGGAACTGCAGAAATGCTTGGATGCTGCACAGCATTTATTGTTGTATAGAAGTTATATTATCAAACCGAAGAGACCATCGACACATTCTGGCATTTTGCAATAAAAATGTTCACATCTCATATAGGAAAAGATGCTGAAACAGTCGCTGAATTCAATAATCCGATTTATTTGGGATTTTTATTAAACTGAATGATACATGTTTCGTTTTTCACGTTTGTTCTTCATTCAGCAGGTAGAAAATCCAGAAATACCTCATAATAAAATCACTAATGTAAGATTTAAAAGGTATTTGGTAAAAATACTCATGTATTGATCAAATTATCAATCATTTAAAATGAAACAATTAGATAACCAGATGGACCAAAATACACAGTTCAGGAAATTTTTGGTATTTTAAGAACCAAAATGAAAAATATTTGCAAGAAAAAAATAACCAAATTGGGGAAAATAAAATTTGTCCAAATCTTTCAATTTAACAAAAAATAAATAAAAGTAAAACTGAGCAGTAAAAGTACTTCAGAAAGGTTACTAAAGTACATATTTAGTTCCTAAATATGTTGGAGTTTCTGGTTATTCAGACTCAGTTGGTTCAGTTTGGAGTTTATACAACATGTGAATAAAAACGCGTCTCCAGATTCACCTGAATCCTGTCGACTCGTAACAAAAGCTTGAAGAGTGATGCTGCCTGGAAAACGAATCCCGGCACAAATCCCAGCCGGAGATGAATTGGCCTCCGAGGGAAAGGAAATAATAGCTCAGGTTATAATAAGTAATTCAACCTTTATCCTTGCAGGGAAGAGTTGCTGAGTGAGCATGCTCTTTCTCAGCCGCGCTCTGCTTGGCATTTATGCAGCTGCATTAACACCCGGGAGACTCTGGAGCAGTTTACGCTGTCAGAATCTGAATTTTCTAAGCCACAAGAAAAGCAAGGAGTTCTCGTCAACAGCTTGATCAGGTCTGGCTGCAGATCTGCTGAACATAATCAATCCTCCAGTTGCAGCTGCTGCTGAAGTTCTGACTAAAACCAGGAAGTTAAAGTTCATCACCGGTTCTAAGGTCCTGAAGAACAGACTTTAAAATACTGATGTAGTTTATTAATCACTGACCAAGTTCCTCTAAACCACAATAACCTGAACATTGATCGACATAAGAGGAGGTAATTTAGGGCTAACTGGTTAGCACTGGTTCAGTCACTGGTTCATAATGTAATCACCACAACGATGCTTTAAGCAAAACCAAAAGAAAAAACTGCTCCCTAAAAAGAACTGGTTCAATAAATATGAAATATGATCTAATCAATAAAATCTATTAACTTTATTTCCATATCACATTTCAGCAACAAGGCACTTTAAATTGCTTTACATTATAAAAACACAAAAATCAACAGTTTCACATGAATAAAGTATAATTATTACATTAAAAAGTAATAATTATATTACTTTATAATATAATATTATTATGTTTGTCTCTTAGTTTTCCAGGACATTTTAAATAAGTTGTAACAGTTTTATTAAATCAAATCACATAATGATTGAAACTTTAGACGATTTCTGCACTTTTTAAACTTCAATGCTTCTGATTCTGATTCTCTCGTCTGGTTTGAGTTCTTTCTGTGCATTTTGCTAATATTTCTGTTCTGAATGAATTATTTGCAGTTGGCAGGTTGACCAACAGTTTACAGTTTATTGCTAAAATATCGTCTGGAAGCTCCAACACTGCAGTCTGAGAGGAAAATCAGACATTTGGTGTGAAATGAAACCAGTTGATCAATGCCTGGAGGTGAGGGCTACCAGGTGAAGAAAGCCCGGTTCTGATATCCATGCGGTTCTGATGGAGCGGCGCAAACATTCCCCCCGGATCGGGAAACGCTCCCCGCCTCCTTCAGCGTCTCGACGGCTGTTTGATATTCAGCTGGGGCTCTGCTGAAGGTTATCTGTGATTTTATCTCCTCCAGACTTGACGATCATTTGTCCCGGTATCAGAACCCATCAGAACAGAACAGAACAGAACAGAACAGAACAGAACAGAACAGAACA
>VMRN01000068.1:390010-417096 GCA_010277015.1 Poeciliopsis turrubarensis
CCGCCATGACGCTCCGCCATGACGCTCCGCCATGACGCTCCGCCATGTGACACGCTCCGCCATGACGCTCCGCCATGACTCAGATACTTTACTCTGATTCTAAACTAGAGTGAAATATTAATTTCTCTTGCGTCTCCTTGCTGAGCTCCATGTTTCCCTCATGATGATGATCAGACCAGCGCCGGAAAACAAAGAATCATAATTTATGAAAAGATTCAACAGCCTGTGGTCTGAAGCTGTAATGAATAAAACCGCAGAGCAAACGGTTCCTTCTGACTGCGGGGGAAACAACAAGCAGGATGTTTTTGAGAGACGTTTTGCTCTCGAAGCGAAACCAGAACCTCCGGTTAGAAACGCTCACCAGCTGAGCGGCGCCACGCGCAGCCGGTCAGCTGACGTCCCGGCAGACTTTGAAACAGCCGATGGTGTCGGATTGTTCAAAATGGAGTCCGAATTCTGAGAAAGGAGTCAAAATTCCTGGGGGAAAATGTAAATTCAGAGAAAAACATGAAAAATGTGAGAAAAAATGTGAGAATTCTGTACAGAAAAAGTCAAAATTCCCCAGAATTAAAGCCAAATTACATCAATCTGAAATTATGTTCAGCATTGTTTCACTTTAAGAAGTATTTACCGGATGCAGTTTCATTTCAGGGGTTTGTTTTTATATTTCATCAGTTCATTCTCCCAGAAATCGATCCAGTTTGGTCACAAAGTGCTGAATGTGTTTTAAGTTGGAGCGAAAGGGAAACTTACACAGAAACAGGAAACGAGCAGGCTGTTTCCTGTTGCCGACGGCGACAGGTGAGCTGAGTGGAGACGGGACGCAGGTGTGGAAAACCGGACACAGATTCCACCCAACAAACGCAGAGATCGCGCTTATTTTCAGAGCTGATCCTCGTCTGTTTTTCCTGCTCACCACTTTCCCAAAAGTCTTTAACCACAACAATCCGGCTGTTTTCGTCTCTTCATTTAGTCTGACGCTACCTTTTCCAAGAAAACAAATCAGTCTTCTTGCTCGCCGCAGGCTGCTCCTAACGATTTTTGTTGTTAACAATGGAAACATCATCAAAAATCTGTACTTGGAAGTTGAAGAACAAACAAGGGACCCCTTGGTGGTTTAAAGGTTTCTTTCAGTGTTTGCAGGGTTGTCACTGTGTGTTTAAATCAGGGGAAAATATTGTTTCAAAGCTCCTTCGATGTTCTGATGTCAAACCGAAAGTGGGGAAAATAAACAGTTACTGTCAGAAACAGGGCGGACTGCTCCTTTATTGCTCTACGTGTCTGACCATCGGTCAGAAATTCAGGATTTCTTGACCTTTCATCACTGGGATGAGAACATTTAAAATAAACATCAATCAGAGCGTCTACCTGCAAAAAAGCGGCCATTTTAAAAAGTCCTTTCATGCGTCGCTGTAATTGGTCGGGACAATCGGTAAGTCGACCGCATGTGAAGCAGTCGGCTCGTCTCTTTGTTTCGCCGCCAGCCGGGATTCAGGCTCCACAATCAGCAGGCCGAGCTTTGAGGTTTCACAGAGGAACGTCTCTCCAGAGCTGTAATCAGCACTGGATGTTTATTTTTCAGGAAGCTGGACAAAATGTAAAACTCCTTCCTGTTTAGCAGCTGGTGAGAATTCCCTCCTGCTGCAGTGAATGCGACGTTTTAAATCGAGCAGGTCGGCTGAGATGAAGCCCAGAAAAGCCCAGAAAACCACGACTGGCCTTCAGGGCGGCAGGCCCGGCATGCTGAGTCGGAGCCTGTCCTTCTGCCATGTTGCCAGGCAGCAAACAGCAGCTCAGCTTCCTCTGATTGGTCAGAGACATGAAGTCTGTCTCTCTGACCAATCAGAGATATGGATCATACCTGTCAAGTCTCCCGTTTTGGGTTTTACCCCCCTTTTCCCACCATATTGTCATTTTCCTGTAAATATCCCAGATTGTGCTGCTGCTCCCACGGTAGTTTCTCTCTTACGGTACGGTTCACTTACGAAACTGCGGCTAGTTCCAAAACTAGCCAAAGTAGCTAGCTGATGCTAATTGATGCTAGTTTGGCTGATGCTACTTGATGCTAGTTTTGGGTGAAGCTAGCTGATGGTAGTATTAACTACTTTCAGTCAAAACTAGCATCACTGTGACATATTTAGTATTTCTAAACCTGCAAAAACTTGGTCTAGTTTCTAATGCAAACATCTTAGTAGGCTTGAAATAAAAATAACTTAAAAGTAGCTCTTCAGTAAGTCTGTAATTATTGTACATAGATACAAATATACTAGTTGCATTGGCAGAGGGACATGTTTCCTGCTTGAAGTAAAAGAGAATCTGCCAGCTGAACTGGTGCTGTTTATAATCTATTTACAAGAATTGTTTACTTAAAACAAGCTGATGTATTTTGCTAAGTTGGTTTTGTCTGGTTTTAAGACATTTGCACTCAAAACCAGACAGAAATAATTGGTAACATTTTGTGTTTTTGCAGTCAGACATTAAACCTAATGAAACTTGGTCTGAGTTTTCATGCTGTATCTCAGTGTTTGAATCAGTTTCATCGTATTCGCCTTGGCGCCAGAGTTTCTCCTCCTCGGCTTGATGGAGGAAGCTTATTATAACCCTTCACTCGGCCCGTTGGTTGGATCTCCACCGGGTCGGGGAGGACTCGGAGTTCTGTTTGTGTTTGTTAGCTAATGACACAAAAAGCCAAGGAAAACACTGAAAATGCTGCTGGTGGCAGAAGGACAAATACACAGAAGAAACTGTTTGGACTAATGGAGAAAAGATAACAAGAACGGAGAAAACGTGATCCGGCTGAGTGCCACACGCATAAACAGCTTCATAATAACCCAAACGGCTCGTTTGACACGCGGCGAAACACAAAGGAAGGGAAATGTTGGGAATAGATGAAATTGTCCTTGACGGTCTCTCAACAAGAAGCGAGCGCCGGGTCATGTATATTTTATTCGGCTTTATTATTCCACATCCAGTTTCTTTACTATGTTGATTTGTCACAATGACTCCGTTGTGATTTTGCAACCTTGTTGTTCAGCCTTGAAAGTAAAATTGTTTCCTTTGTGTTTGATTTGTTAAACTTTTGCTCAAGGTCACAGAAAGGAGCACTTTCATTTTAACGTTTATTTTCACAACGTGAACAATTATTGAAGCTACAATTAGCTTTAGTTTGAATACATGTGATGGATGTAAACGTGTGTTTTTGTTTTTTTATCCGTCATCACTGGAACGTCGATGATTTTATCTGCTCTTCAATTTGTTTTCCACCAAGGCATGCACCTGGGTCAGTTTTTGAGCCAGATATTTCCAACCAGATCTGCTGCTTCCACAACAAATCAGCTCCACTTGACCAGGAGAAGTCGTGTTTATATTGGCAGCAGCAGCTTTGAGAAACAGTCGGCGTCCCATCGAGGCATCGCAGCCACAAAGAGCCGATGAAACACCAACAGAAACTGAGCTAAGCTCTGTTACAGCTCTGCAATCTTCAGTGTTTTCTGGATATTATGCATGTGAGGAAACTCCAAATGATCACAAACCTTTTGGCTGATATGCTGCTTGAAATCCAATAAAATTATGAGGTATAAATATGATTGAAGCTGCAGGGAGTTGCTATGCAGAGCCCAGTGCTGCTTTAGCAGGAGTACAGTTAGAGAACCGGAGCTCCATCCTCGGCTGAATGCTAATGCCCATTGATCTGTCAGAGACACAACTTTTCAATCACCGGAATAGCATCCTCCAAACTTCCAGATTTATCATGATCAATGTGCAATAACCATAAAAGCTATCGAACTGAGCGTTGGATGGGAGGATTAAAAATCCTGTCTATTTAAAGCAAAGGTTCCACAGCAGGGTGCTCCAGTGACATGCAGCCGTCCAGCTGAGCTCATCTGTTTCTGTTCAAAGTCCTGGAGGAAACGTACTGCGTTCCTGAGTGGGAGACAAAGGCAGGGAAAACTGCGAGAGCAGAGAGGGAGTTAATTAAACAGCCAGACGCCTCTCTGAACGTTGGGAACCGGCTTCCCGACGCCCAGGAGTAACAGAGGATGAGGAGGTGAAACAGTGGAGAGAAATGAGTTGGAGGGCAGCAAACGCAGCACAATTTCAACACATTCGTCTGACGAGGCAGGCTGAAGCTGCAAATTGCTTTTAGCACTCTATTTCTCAGCGTAATTAAAAGTAGGAGAGCTTCAGTTACAGGCTCGCTGACTGTCTGCTCTGCATGAGGAAAGTGGGGCGGTGATGGGGAGGGCGTTTCTCTCCCGCTTCCTGCCTGGACCAGAGCGCCGCCGGACCCGGTCAGACACCCAGAAGAAACCGATTGTCATCCTTTTTACCAGTTTAAAAGTCGTTTCAGTTTTCTGACAGCTTCAGCGGCCGATTGGACGGCTGCTTAATTAAAGTCCTAAATCATCCCTTAATATATGACTCCGTCTTTTGTCCGCATGGATTGCTTTGCTCCTGGCCAATGTTTCCATGCGACTGCTCAGAACGAATACAGCGGGAGGTATTTCCATTCACGCTAATGTTTCACTTAATCCTCCCCTACAATAACAGATTCATTTAGTGTAACGTGCCATTCTGGAGCTCTTATCTGCTGTTTGTTGTGAGCCGCATTAAAGCTGCCACACAACCGAGAGCTGCATATTTGAGGTTAGTGGCGTCCTTGTGATTATTATTTTGCAGAGTAAAAGTTAAGGCAGGGATGTGTGTTCAGCAAACATCGCAGCCTGTTTGCAAAGACAAAAACATCTTTGGATCTTTTTTATGGGAGTTAGACGGCATTAAAAGTGTTTGTTTTTGGAAATAAGGACAGAATTAGGCCTTTGGGCGCAGTAACTGGTTGTTTTCTATCACTATCTGAACAAATGTTTTAATAATGTGATTAATTCAATGAAGCTATTTTTTCTAAACGTCTTGGCTTTACGTTCATCTCAAGGCATTAGAATATAATTTAGAAAATAATTTGTTACAGTAATTCAACAAAAATAGAGAAACTCATCACACAGCTGCAACATACTCATTTATTTGTCTTTATTTTAAAATGTTTGGTTGATAAAAACTACAAAAGTAATTTTCAGATAATTATAATACAAAAAAAGGATTTTTAAAGCAAACATGGCAACACATTCCACATTGACAAAACGCTACAAAGAGCCAGTGATTACGATGTGCTGTATCCATGCATGGAAGTGGAAAGTTGAGTGGAAGGAAAACATGTGGTTTCATCTTGTGCATGTTTGGGTTGTTTTAACACCTCAAAAGTAGTTTTATATAATTTATATGGTTCAAAATATGCAGAAATATGCATATTTGACACCAAACACAATCTAATTCAAGGACACCGAGGCGGCCATCTTGAAAAACCATCCGCCAAAAAGTTCAAGATCAGTAAATTATTGATAAATACATTTTGTTATGGGTCCAATTATGTATGATTTTACACCAGAATTATTTATCTGTGATAAACATTCACAGTTTTAGTGCATACATAAATTTTCCTTTACCACCAAGGCGGCCATTTTGAAATGTTCAGGTTGCTGTTTGTTTTTGAGAAACTCTGGGAACATCTGCAGCAAGTTCCTCTGGCTTCCTCCCCCAGTCCAGAAACATGTCAGGATGATTTAATAGATTCTTTACTTTCAACGTTACACTTAAAATGTTATATATTTATATACACCACAGTGCTGTTAATGTCTGGTGTTTATGTAACTCTGGCATTTTTACTTCTGTTTCATCTCAATTCTCTCTATGTTTGGTTGGACCAGCATCAAATAATCTCCAAAACAAGTTTAAAGACGAAACTTTTGCTCCTAATAGGATCCCAGCAATGACAGGAGAAAATGTCGTGCTGATGCCACCTGCAGAAAACTCTGCAGGAGGAACGACGGCGACTGTCCCGGGAGTCGTTGTCCTGAACACGGTGAAGGGCCCAAACGCAACGCTACATGCAAAACGCAGTCGAGAAATGTTTGGACTCCTGCAAAGACAGAAAATCAAAGACACTAAAAAGCAACACAAGATAACAGCAGAGAGAAAAATGAGGAATCTGACAGGAAACAAAGAAAACCAGGGTTTGTTCCTAATGAGGACGGCTCACAACCGACACCAGGGAGTCTGATCACCAGGTGTGTGGGGAGGAGAAAACTAACAAGGGTAAAAACAGAAGCTTCTATACACAGAAAATGATTTCTAAAAATGTGAAAACCTTCATAAAACGCCAAATAATCCACAAACCACAATTATTGAGTCTCCAGTAAATAAAACTAATTTAAATCCCTGAGCATAAAAACCTTCAGGCCTTTTGCTTTTCATATTTACTATTAGTTACATTTCATAAAATGTCACTAATTTAAGTCGCATCAACTTCTTATTTCAGTACAAACATTTATCCTCCATTGCTCTTGTGGTGGCGGCCATTTTGAAAAATGGTTGGAAATAAAAATGAAAAAATTGACATTTTTCAAAATCCGTCCATTTAAATTATTTTTTTTTAACAAAAGGCAATGTTTCATTTTAAAGAACGGCCATCAGATAAAGGAAATAAGATCAATATATATGATCTATACGCCTCCAAACATCCAGACTAAACTTATGCAACTAGTTAAAAATCTCAAAGAAAAGTTAAAGATTTGCAGAACCTCAGCATGTGCTGGAGGTAAACGTCAGATCTTTTCAGATTTGATCAACATGTATTGATCGAACAGTTGTTGCTGTTCTGTTGGCGTTTGACCCGTTCCGGCTGAAACGGGTCCGATGTGTTTCTGTGAAGCTCCAGCAGTTTGTCGGCTTTGTGCCCGACTTGTTTACAGCCAACAGAAAGGCCTAGAATTAGCAGCTTTTTCTCACATAAACTTTCTTGCTCTCTTGATCTCTTATCCAAATCCCTATTATAAAACCTTAGAAAGCAGTTATAAAGAGCTCAGATCAGTTTCTCAGTTGTTATTGTATTTTTAAGCCTCTAATCAACGCAGCGCATCATAAGAGGGGAGGAATGTTTCCCATCATCGGGGAAAACTCAGTTCTCCTAATCCAGCTCACCTGGGTTACTGGGCCGCTGACGGAGGATGTGATGTTTCGGGTTCGGGGGAGTCGGGCTCATTCTGACGTTTCCTCTTTGAGGAGAGACCTACAAATTGCTCCTCGTTAGCGGAGGCCGGTATGGAAACCCGACGAGGGGAAATTAGACGTCACATCTGCCCTGGTTTTGCCTCGAACCTTAATTCTCCGGCTTACAGGTCGACTCCCGGCTTTAAAGTTGGAGTCAGAGGAAACAAAAAGGCTGAATGTGCCTTTGTGGAGCAGAAGAAACGAGTGTGTTTGCACTGTGCTGCCTCCTGCCAGATGTCACTCAGCTGTCGGCGATCAGAAGCAGCGAGTTTCGTGGAAGGGAAACATTCCCCTCATGCACTCAGATAATCACGCTGCTTGTTGCTGCGCCACTTTCAGAGGAAGAGAAAATTGGACAAACTCTTTAAAGCGCTGACCTTACAGGCTTCTCTTCTGGTTGGTGGAAGAGGTGAACGTCGTTCATGGTTGCAGCAAACCAGAGGAAAGCTGCTGACTTGACAGAAAAATCAGCCCTGAGCTCCATTTCCAGGCGATCAGGTTTGTCGCGTTGCCAGATTTTAGCCTATAAGTTGTCAGGTAAATTGCAGGAAGCAATTTTTTAGATAGAAAATCCTTAAAGTTGGAATCAGAATAATAATTAGGATATTAAACAGGAGTTTGGGTCTGCGTTAGCGGGAACATGTTCCAGGGAAGAGTTGCCCTTTGACCCTGCGTCATCTTGAATAGAGTGAATTTTCTTGCTCGTGTAACCAGCTTCATTTATGTTCATCTTCTTCTTTCCATGCATTCCTCTCTTTGCATTTAGTTACACTTTAACTGCATCCAAAGAAACTTCTAATAAAGTTTCTTTATCTGGAAAAGTGAAGCGCTCAATGCAGAACGATCAGTTTCTCCGATTTTACTCTTTTTGTTTTGAGTAAAATGAACTTCTGACAACATGCCTCTGAAATTACAAGCAAATATTTCGTGTTTATTAGCAGAAAAATCAAGTAATGCAAATAAAACAAGTCCATGTTCATTTAGAAACAACACTGATGCTTTAACTCAGGCAGAGTTCAGAGTTCAGAGTTTGGTTCAGCAGCAGGCGCTTCGTTGGTGAAAGCTGTAACGCTCCACTTGAGAAACTAAACCTGTTGACAACAATTCAGAGCAGCAAACTGCAGGACAGGACAAGTAAAAAATAGCACAAGTCTTATTGCTCTTGTATGTTTGTAGTGTTTTAGTTCAGGAAGAATCCTGAGGATGATGGACTGACGCCAAACACTTTGTGGGAACTGAAATGGACACGACTGGAGTGGATGGACGTCTGATTGGAGGAACAGACACAGAAACCGCAGTAAGTAACGATGGAGGTTGAGTTTTAGGAGCTGAGATATGGGTTGGTTTGGCAGAGCGGCGAGTTCACCCAGCAGAACCATTAAAACATCCACCAGTTAGCGAGCGCAGCATCGCCGTCGTTTCTGTTCCCGTCTGCAGCCACATCCTGGTTGGTGGCAGATTTTAGGACGAGAGCAAACAGCAACGTTTGGTTAATCCTGCATAGTTTATTTCTTCAGAGATCCACTGCCTGCCGGTCGACGCTCTGAAAGTTCACATTTTCTAACTCCGGCGTCGGACATGTTGGACGTCAAACGCTTCAAATCGCGCTGGAGCCTCGAAACGCGCTTGGTGTGAAGGCAGCATTGGTGTGAAGGCAGCATTGGTGTGAAGGCAGCATTAGTCCTGTAATAATAAAACAGCAGTTTTGCCCAAATTCAGCATCAGATCCATTATTTGTCCAAGTTGGATCCGGCTGGTTTTTATGGTCTGTCCCTGCATTATTTATCCCTTATGCATATTTCTGAGTGAACGCTGTTACCTACCAGGCTGCTACATCTTTTATGCTCCACTAACTATCAGGGGAGCCAGCAGCTCCTCTTGTTTTAAGGTTAAAGGAATAAAAAGTATGTCAATGTGAATGTTGGACCTGCCCGGGTCCTCCGGGATACATTTATACATTTATTCCCTCATCCGCTTATCCGCTATAAAAGGGATTCCTTGTGTTAAAAACGTACAGGGTGATATTTCCAGCCTTCACTGTTGAATCCTTTAACACTTGAGAGAAAACTTCTGACCCATCTGCCAAACAAGCTGCACTCACCTCTGAGGACTTTCCTCCAGCCAGGCTCACCGTTCCCAAAGAAATAAATACCATCTGCTGCCGACTTTCTGGGACCTTTCACCCGCCAAATAAGCAGGGGAACGGCGGCGTGCCGAGTCTCCGCCGAGCCTCTGTGAACTCTGCGCAAACACATCCTCATAATAAACAACCCCAGCTTGACATCCTCACACATTAGATAGCATCTCTGGGCTTTTATGTCTGTGGCATCTGTCTTTGTTCCTCTTGATGCCGAGACGTGCAGCAGATAGCGTCGCTATCTGAGGGTGTTCGTCGGCTGTTTGCAAGCCGTAGCGCTTTGATGAAGCGATAGCAGCCGGTTTCTCTCTGCTGCGGATTAACCAGCGAATGCATTTCAGGTCTGGGAGCCTCAGTATTTGTTTAAAAGACACTAGAAATTCACGTTTCAGTCGTTTCTGGCTCCGGCAGCTACACCTGACAGTCTGAGGAGAGTTTGCTTTGAAGGATGCGAGAAGTCCCAGGTTGCCTTTACGTGAGATAAAGACACGGAAATATTGTCCAAAAATAGCTCAAAAGTTAGTTTTAAAAATAGAATCTGCTGCTGGATAATTTTCCCTGAGATCCAAAATCCTGCAAAAATACTTTTGATGCCTCATAGTTTCAGACAAACAAAAGCAGCTTGCTCAAAAAACTCAATTATTACTGAAAAGCTCATTTTTTGTAAGGAAATTCAAAATATCACCACTTTCCTAAAATAATGTATTTTTCACCAAAAGTTATTTTTGGGGAAAAAAAAAATTCTAAAACTTGTTTTAGGAAAGAAAAAAAGGAAAATAAAAATAATTTATCACCTATTTCTTTTCAAAATGTGTTTCAGGCAAAAAAAAGAAAAAAAAAAACTTAAACCATTATTTTAGGAAGGCGACAGTATAAAATAAACTTGATTTAATATCAATTAAATTGATTTAGACCAACTAATCTATCTAAACATGCCTGGTTTTTTTACTTTGACATATGGATATTTATTATGAATTTTATAAACTATATGTGATGGAAAAGCAATAAAATTGGAAACTTTTTGGGTAAAATGGAATAAAAATGTGAGTTAAAATAAAATATATCAACTTATGGCACATTAATAAATTGGGAAACTGGTAATGATCACATTTTGTCCTGATCAGGATCTAAGTTAATCTATTCTTGGTAACAGCAATGAAAAAGATAATTACTTGTTATTCGCAAAGTGAAATATGAGCAGATTTCATGATTTCCCAATGTAAAGCAGCAAACGTAATCTGGATTATATCCCAGAATAAGGCAGAGGTCCCGGCTCTACGGATGCCATCGCATCAGAGCGAGTCGGGTCCAATCAGCTCTCATTGTCTCCTTAATTAAGCCTTTTTTCAAATGCCTGATTTCCAATCAACGTTTCCGCCAGTTAAAAGCTGGAGGTGAAAAACCTGCAGAGTTAATGGAGGACACGACGTCAACGTGACTTTATGACACCGAACTCTTAAAACTCTCAGGATGTTTGTTTGGTTTACATGCATGAAAAGATTTTATTACAGTAAATCACTGACTTACTGCTATTAACACAAAAAGTCAGAGAAAGTTTGGCGAATTTTAACGGGAAAGCTTGGTAAAGGCTCCAGGATCGAAGCAGCAGGCGGTTTCGGATGAACCGCTTGGCGCCGTATGAAGCTGCTAGCATAAAACACCTGCTGCTGCACGATGGAGGTAATGATGACGATGGGAATGCCTTCGGGTTGCCCGGGAATCTGATCACGCATAGTCATGGCTGCACATGCTGATTTACGGCGGCGGAGTCGGTCAGGAAGCATCTGCATGACTGGGCTGAATTTTCCTGACTCGGCCTTGAAATCCAATCTGTGGTAGCCGTCCCTGGAGACGCCAACCAACACAAAGTAAATTACCGAGAAAGAAGAAGAGCTTTGGACTGCATAATCCCACCGAAACAAGGAGGCAGATGAGAGCAGGATGGTAACCAAAGACAAGTGTCTGTTCAGTTTTAGTGTAGCTCATTTATCACAATCACAGCATCAGCTTCGGGAATGTTCGCCGCGCGCGTGTGTTTGTGAATACTCAGCCGAGTAAATCAGAGAAAGATGTAGCAATCCCCGAGAGAGCACAAGGTGTTTTATTCATTATTAATTCAGTGGTTGTGCTCGGCGCCACTCCTCTGCAGAAACACTTGTTTCAGCGGCTCCTGCGTGTGCGAACATCCGTTTACATCCTCCGAAAGCTTTCGCCGAACTCCAGCTTTGCAGCTAATAAGCCTCTTACATCAAATTCTCCGGCCTTGTTCGGCGTTAAGAGCGGCTGCTGCTCGGTCGTACTGCAGCACTTTACAGTGCTTCCTGTCATATCTGACAGGAAGACACAGCTGCCGGCGGTTTGATTCCCCGACTCGTTTCATCTGCAGGAATCTGACCTTTGACCTCAGAGCTGTGACTTGGAGCTGCTTCCTCCAGACCTTCAGTTATTTGCAAAGCCTTGGAGTATTTCTTTCTTTTGGGGGAGGATTTATGTCATCATTGTTAGGAGGAGGGCAGGAAAACGGCCATCATGAATGTGTAGGTGCTCCACCAATCCACCCATCGTCGCTAGAATAAGCAGAGAAACTCAGGTTTTCTGTTGCCTTGCAACATTTTCCGGCTCCTCTCAGCAGGTTTTCCAGGCCATAACTCATCGTATTGGACTATTGATCAGAACTGATCGACTCCAGTTAACACAACTCACTGCTGTAAGCTTAACTTTACTTCATCATAGACAGTTAAACGAAGCTGAACTGTTTTGATTTTTGTTTTTTAAAGATATAAAGCACTTTGAGCTGAAATGTGATTGATTGATTGACATGATTTTAACTGTTTCCTACTGAATGAAAACACCAAAATTGTGTTTTTTCACCGACATATTAAAGTTTTAATCTAATTTCTGTTTAAATCCAGCCAGTGTTTCTGTTCTGAGTCGGATCAAAGCCCTCGTCTCCGTCTGTCCGTCTGCTGCTCCGTTCTGAACCAAACACTCACTCACTCAAACTGCAACCTGAGGCAGAGGCTGACCTTTGACCCAGACGTAGCACACCACGTTTTTCCAGTTCAGAACCTCAGACAGAAACGAACTAAATGACCGGAAATAAGTCAACGGTTCGTCTCTCTGTGATGAGGCTGCTTGATAAGGAAGGTCACTTTGTTCTATCAATGTTATTAAAAGTCGGCTCTAATTAGACTCCTGCACCGGCCGGCGTTCCCACCGGCCGGCGTTCCCACCGGCCGGCGTTCCCACCGGCCGGCGTTCCCACCGGCCGGCGTTCCCACCGGCCGGCGTTCCCAAAGCCTCGGCTGTTCGCCGCTCCGCCCCTCGGAAGCTGCAGCCGACGCTCCCTGTAGATCCAGGAATCCAGTCGGACGCTGCGATGAACGTGGGGATGTGATTTACGGCGTGGCTCCGTTTCTGAGCTCAGAGCGAACATCTGGATGTCGCCGTGAAATCGCATCTGTCAGAGCCCGGAGGGTTGAGTTACGTCTGCCAGGCGGCGAGCGGCGGGGTCAGAGGTCAGCGCTACGGCCAGGTAGCAGCTGGCCACTGTGAACACGGCAGAGCTGCAGCTGCAGGGACCTTTTATTTATATGCTACTGTAGCAGCGACAAGTTAAAGGAAAAATTATAGCAGCTGCAACAAAATAAAAAAAAAAAAGAATGAAACATTGAAAATGTAAAATCTGATTTACATTTTGGCTCTGTGGTGAGAAACTGGTTTGTTTTGTCACATATTTTTAATAAAATAATAAATCTGTTCCATCACAGGTTCGACTTTTATGGATTTATTTAGTGATTCAATTAAAAACTGTGGATTTAGTTTGCGCACAGTAACTTGCTAAGTGTTTATTTGATAACTTGTGGCTGTTAACACAAAATTCAGTTTTCCTGCAAAAACATATAAAAGGATCATTAATAAAGAGATGTTGGTGAGTACAGTACGTTCCCTGAGTTATTAAGTTTGTTGATTAATCGTCTCAATTCAACTTTAACTTCTGGAATAATTTAAGAAAACATACAAAACAAAACAAGCAGAACAAGAAAAGCACAAAATAACAAAGAAGAGAAAAACAGAAATGAATCCAAAGCCTGAAATATATGAACCAGAATCAAGTTTTAGTTTCAAACCCAGAGCAAGTGGAAGTGGTGCCATGTAAAACGTTAAAGTGTCATAATTCATCTGCATAAAGTTAAAAAGATAAAAACATGAAGAGTCGGTGATTCTGGTCTTTGTAATGAATGAATCCAAAACGACCTGCGGATAAAAACCCAAATAGTTGCAGAATGAGTAAGAGACAATAATATTTTTCAAAAACAAGCAGCAGGAAACGTCCTGATTCGTCGTCACGTCGCAGCCGCCGCTTTTCCTCGCCGCACAATTAAGAGCCGCTGCCATCACTGTTGCTCTCTCTAATTTAATCCATCTGTGTCATCATCTTCCTCCCCATGCAGGACATAATCTGGGCTAAACGCAACTATAATCCAATTAATCTGTCATAGCACAGTCCCATCGACGGTGTTTTTGCTTTCTACTCACACTTCCCATTTCCCTCCTGGCTAAATAATGAGGCAGGATAACTCAATTTGGATAACGGCGAGCATTAATGAGAGACAGATAACAGCAAGAACAGGCCAGGAATAACGAAAAGAAAAGAGTGGAGGTCTCTCAAACTACAAAATTAAGTTTTATGTAACGCTAAAGAAGCACGGAATCATATTTAAAATAAGCAAATTCACATATTTTAACAATTAAATCAACAAAATATCAGTTTTCACACAACATAAAGTTATATTTCACAGGTTTTAATGAGTTTAATGTTTCGTTGCAGCTTCTTCCCCAAGTTTATTTTAACTCAATTCTTTTGTAAAATAGATTTGTAACGATTTATATTTCTTTAAAAACAAATTAAACAATCAACCGAAAGCGATAACTGCAGTAATTTTCACAAAAACGCGTAAAAAAACTATTGATTTTTAAATTTCTAACAAAATCCAACTATATTCAAATGTTTTTTTTAATACATTTGATGAAAAATGTTTTTTTGAAAACACAATGAGTATTAATTGAACAACATAAATATCTTATTATACTTGAATAAGGCAAAACTAACTGACAAGATATATGAGCTTATTTTAAATAAAATGCCTTAATATTGATGGAAAAACCATCATACATAAAATAATCAGTGGAAAAAGACACTAAGTTAACATTTCTTGCAGTGCATCTTTCATTAATTTAAAGTAATTGTTGATTTAAGTTAGTTTTGTCAGATTTACAGCGTTTTAAAACTAAACCGAATCGTTTTGAGCTCGATTTCATCAAGAGGAGATCTGAGTGGAGCCTCTTCTCTCCTTCACCCACAGAAACGGTTTGGGCATCTGGGAAGGATTTCTTTAGTCGCCTTTCTCAGGAACAAATATCCTCCTGGAAAATGGCCTTCAGGCAGAGCCCGGACTCTCTGGGAATATTATCGGAGACGTTTGGGGCGGAGGAACCTCGTTTACGCGCCGTCGGTTCGCAGGTGGGAAGAGAAACATCTGGGGAAACTTAGAAGATGTGACAAAGTGAAAGAAAAAAAGTATCTGATTCATGATTAGTCATCTTGTTTTAACGGTAAAAGAGAGTCCAGATGTTACTTTATGAGATGAATCCAAAGAGTAGCAGCAGATTTAGTGTCGCGTCGTTAGGCCTTAGACTCCTGTTTATCTGGATAAGCTCGGGAGGCAATGAGTCAGGCAGAACACAATGTAAAGCTGGAGCAGCAGCTGATGCACATTAATGTAATTAACACTCAGAGGACGACGGCTCCTTTCGCTTCCTGCAGTCACTGTTTAAGTCCTGCAAAGCTGAGCCAGCGACCGTTTCACCAGCGAATTCCTGATGCTGTTTTTAGTCCTCATTAAAGGGTGAAGCAACAAATCCTCTGAGCTCTGCTGCATGAAATAAAGATGCATTCAAAGACGTAATCTTCATTGTTAAAACATGCCGCCCTCAGGCAGACCTGAAAATCAACACATTATTAACCTTCTGCCTCAAAATCACGTCAATTCAGCAGAATCTTCGACTCCAAGCTTAAAAACCATCATCATCATCATCATCATCATCATCATCATCACCGCAGTGAAATCGAAGCTTCTTGCCCTTCAAACATGCTTTTGATTTGTGCTTTACTTGGTGTTTCAACGCTTTACAGATCAAACACTTCATCAAAATGATCATTACAGAAGCCAGATTTTTACTTTCAGTCCGTCTGAAGGTAGTTTGTAGCAGCGATCATTAGAAAATTTGACTGGAGAGAAAATCTGCGATGCTGCGTCTTATTAAAGAAATGTGGAAAGCATGCAAACTTGCAGGGTGAATTTCACAAGCATCAGTTTTGTTTATATTCCGCAAAACACATTTTAATACCTTCTCTTGCAAATGAGAAACGCTCTGGAATGAAACACCTGCTAAATAACTTCTATTTTAATCATTACAGGAATTTTGCTAAGATTTAGTTGGATTAGCATCTAAACAGAGGCCGGGTCTGTGGACTAGTTAGCAGCTATAAAGATACAACATCAGGCTAAATACTGACTGCAGAGGCGTGTCAAGATATTTTAGGGCCCAGGTGCTCAAAAAACATGGAGCCACCAGTTGTGTGTGAGATTATGTAAAGTTACAGCTTGAACATCACTTATGAATAAAATCAGAAGCCTTATTCTAACTGGCGTTGCACAAAATGCACAAAAGAAAAGCACTTTCTCTGTCCAGAGGAAAAGGAAGGCTGTCTGTCTGTGTTCGTTTCTGCTTGAATGTGACCTAAAAAAACATGTTTATTGCAATTCGACTTATATTTAGAAATAAAGTCAGAATTAAATTTGGATATTAGATTTAAAATAAGACCAACAAATAATGGGAACTAAAGGACGATCATTGTTTACTGCACCGGTTTCAGCAGCCGGGATGTAAAATGTGCATGTTAGCTGAAACCACTTCACAATTATTGCCTATACTTAAAATGTGCTAATGATTTTCAGACCTTTCTGGTTAATTCAACCAGCAGCTGGAACAGCAGCTGTGCGCCCGCTGAGACGAGCCGTCAAAACGCCGAATTTTCCTCTTTTCTCATTTTTCCATCTGGCTCTCTTCTTCACATTTTGAACACGCCGCTTCGCTCCTTCCTGTCGCTCCTTCCTGTTGCTCCTTCCCGTTGCTCCTTCCCGTCGCTCCTCGCCGTCCAACGACGCCTCATCTCACCGTTGGGTCATCGCAGCAGGAACTAATTTAAGGTTTCGTTTTTTCTCCTCTGCGTTTCAGCGAGACAACACTGAGACTTTTTCAACCTCGTTGCAGCCAGTCATGATCACAGGCAGCTGGTACCGTTTTGTTATGTGACTATATTACAATTACTATCATAGCAATCGCTGCGTATGACGCTGCACACCACACAGTTATGGTTTTTAATTTTCAAGAGAAATGTAAACAAGTTTCCTTTACCCTACGGAAGAGGATTACTGTCACTGGGAAAAATAAAACATCTGATGTCTGGATGTAAAATCAGAAAATAAGAAATGCTTCAATTGTTGAACCAAATCTAGTCTTAAAAGTCAAATCCACTGTTTCCAGAGCTGATAAAGCAAAGTTTTATAAACAAGGAAGAAACAGTTTTGATTATTTTCATATTCTAACACGACCGACACACAGCTAAGAACGTTTGGCCAGAATTCTGAGATTAAAGTCAGAATTTAGAAGAAATGAGTTGGAATTCTGAGATAGAAATGAGTAATTCTGAGACTGTAGGGAGAAATTTGAGAAAAAACGTTGGAATTCTGAGAATGAAGAGTCGCAATTCTGAGATTACAATTAGAATTCTTGGAATAATGCCAGAATTTGGAGATTGAAATCAGAATTCTGAGAAAAAAGATCCGGAAGTTGAGGAAAAAAGTTGGAATTCTGAAATTAAAATCAGAATTTTTAAGAAAAAAAGTGGAAATTGTGAGATTAAAGTGACAAATTTGAGAAAAACGTTGAAATTCTTAGGAAAAAAGTCAGAATTCTGAGATTGAAATTCAAATTCTGAGCTAAAAAGTCAGAATTCTGAGCTAAAAAGTCAAAATTCTGAGAAAATGTTAGAATTCTGAGGTTGAAATCAGATTAAAATCAGGCCCTAATCCTCGTCTGTATCACCCAGAGTTCCGGTTTGAGAGGAATTAATGTCTCCTTTTTGCTCTACATTCCTTGAAGGGAGTCATTGTGAGACCGCAGGAAGCCCGGTGTGTCGCTGACCACAGATCCATTTGGACCCGGTCCGAAGTGGCTGCAGCAGAGGCTGCAGCACAGGCTGCAGCAGGCAGACAGCATGGAGTATGTACTGCAGAAAACCAAATATACAGTCTGAAGACCCAATCAACCCCTCACCCAAACAGCTGATGGTTCCCTGCACCGTTCTCATCAGGAGAGAAAAACCAAACCGTTTTGCCAGTTTCTCATGACTAAAAACCCTGTAAATGTTGGTGGGCAGCAGATTCTTAGAGGGAGGTGAAGACTTCTGGGTGGAGAGCGTGCAATTACTCCATGTGGAGCTCTGGAAGCAATTATTCCTCCATCCAAAATGCCTCTGAAACAATTTCTCAGCTGCCATCAAACACACTCACGAGTTGTTCCTGCCAGCATATTGTACTGAGTCACCACATCGCTGCTCCGAGAATCACATTCACCTCATTTGCTTTGCGTTTGCTCGCACTAAGTAATTGAGCTAGAAAATAAACAGTTGGTCGACTCGGATAATAACTGGCAACATGCAGGACGGGTGGAGGCCGTTTGGGAGGAGTTGGACAGCGAATGGTAAACAAGGACATGATAATGGTTTACTAGCAGTACCTCTCCTTGTTGCCATTGAACTGATGCATCCGTAAACATGATAATTGCAGAACTGCGTGTTCTTCATAACTGCACATAAAAGTGCATGCATGTTTTTTCCTTTTGTCTTTTTTTAACTCGATGCAGCACAATTTCTGTTTACTGCAAATTAAATGTGACCATTTAGTTCAGTGGTGTTGATAACCACTGAACTTTAATCCAAGGTTGGTCCTAAACTTGGATTAAGGTTTAGTCCACTTTAATCCCAGTCCGGTTTGCGTGGGTTAGTGTGAACGCGCAATCAAACTCTAGTCTGCCTAAAAATCTTGATCTCGGTTCAGTTAAAGTGAATCTTAATGCCTGTGTGAACATCAAGCGGACTCGAGACCACTTTCAGCGCATTGCATTCTGGGTAAATGCAGCAGCAAGCCTTTGAGGGATCCCAAAGAAAATCCTCCATATTGTTCCTTAAAGCTGCGCTTAAAGTATTTTAAGTCCAGGATTAAAACCCTGGAGGTGAATTTACTTAATTTGAACCATTTCCTTCTTTTTACGGGAGAAATTCAAACTTGTGTTTGAATGTTTGCTCGATTAATTACAAGTTTCAAAGGGGCTGCCGATTGGTTAAAACAGAGTTCATTGGTAAACAGACACTTAAATCATTATTAGTTTTTTTTCTGGTCATCTTTAATTTAATTATCTTATGAAATGAAACTTGCTTAGAGGCTGAATTGTGACTTTTCTTGTGTTGCTGTTTTTAGAGACTCAAATTCGTCTCTTTTTTTTCCACAAATAAACGAACCCGCTTGTGCTGGAGTTAATTATACCATAATTTAGACGTTTCATATTTTTTATGAACACATTCCAGCGCGTCCAGGTTAACCTCCTTTAAAAAATATACATCAGCTGTAATGAAACCAAATCTGGTGGTCTGAAAGCACTTAACCCTCAAAGGCTCGCCTTGAAGTTTGATTCTCAGCCCGGACGGCCGCGGCGGATTCAAACCCATGCGATGCGCCTGCGTGTGTGCGTGTGTGTGTGTGTGTGTGTGTGTGCTGAATCACGGGCAGACGTCCACCGCTGCAAATGTGTGATTCATCCTTGGAGCTGCAGTATTTTTAAAATATCCAATTATCCTGAGAAGCTGCAGGTCCGACCGTCGCTGCGATGCCCCCGCCTTCCCGGTCCAGTCCCCCCTGAAAAGGAGGCGATGCTGACACTCTGCAGGATGCGAGTCTGCAGCAGCATCTCAAAGAGGGGAGTGAATCCAGCGCTCGGATGGGACATATGGAAGTGGTTTGAGGCGAGGAAGGTGTCAAGGCGGGTGCACGTCACTGCTGGATGCCGGGGATGAACCTCGGTAACAGCGGCCACCTCTGCGCCCAGTCGGAGCCAAGCGATGTCAGGAGGGGGTTTATAAGGTAGGGAAGAGTGATCCGGGATCAGAATTACTTACTGTGTGTTTAATGAGATGTTACATAGGTCCGACACACACCATTACGCTCCTTTTACACCTCGCAGATGTAGCAGATAAAGGCATTTACGACAGACGCCGTGGGTCTCTGTGTGAGTGAAGGAAAGAAGAGGTGGAAAGAGAAAGAAGGGAAAATCATGGAGGTTTTGTTTGTGGGACTCAAGATGAGGTCCAACAAATTCACCTTCACAAGTGGAGCGTTACGGCTTTCCCATGATGCTCTACTTGACATGAAAGTTCTTGAGAAATTTATCTGGGTTCAACGGTGAAGGCACAGATGTGATGGTGTGTTGGGATAAAAAGTATGGATTAGATTTACCTAATTAAGACGTTTTCACAAGTTTGAAAAGTCAAGAATTTTGACATTAATCTCAGAAATTTTGTGGAAGAAACAAGATTTTTGGGCCTCAAGTTTAAAATTTTGCAGGAAAAAAAATCTTATGTTTAAAAGTTTAAGAAGGGAAAAGTTTTGACTTTTGAAACTCAAAGTGTTTTTTCTAGAAAATTAACCTCAAAATATCTGAGTTTCTGTAGCAAATCTTTGACTTTTCAAGTTCAAAATTTAAATGCCTTTTCAAGTAACTTTCCAACATTTGGAGCCCAGAAAGCTCCTGATTTTTCCAGAAAATGTCTGAGATTAATCGCAAAATTTATGGATTTTATGGCAGAAATTGATTCTTTCCTTCTTTTTTCAATAATCGCCTGAACTGGCTGATGAACACATGGACAAAAACAAACAGGGAATAAATGTGGGAAAAAGGTTTAAACAGAAAGAGCAAAGCTGAGAAAACAAAACTAAGAGCCCACAACAACCAACATAATGCAAATATTATAAATAACGGTTTTGATTTGACGCTCCATGAGGATGTATCAAACACTGAGTGTGTATGAGAGTCTTGCTGGTCTGCAGAAAACTTGAGATCTTTGCTGCAGAGTTCTGCTTTCTCTCTGCAGACACAACGGACCTAAACCGAGACGACACAAAAGGAAACGGCGTTCTGCCACAGCCTGCCAATTCACTTCCTGAACAGAGACTCTCTTCCTCCCCGGATCATAACATCGAGGTCACAGTTGAGCAGAGCTGTCTACAACAAACCCCCGAGGCTCGCAATTTGTTTTGGAGTTTGGGCGCTCTGGGCTCGCGGTGCATCAGGGCACCTGATTCGGCCGCGGACCGTTCCCACGCGCCCCGTAAATCTTTGCAGCGTCCAGTAAAACATGCCAGACGTACCTTTGAAGCCGGGCCCACTGTAAACAGCAAATCCTGCAGCACCAATAATTTTAAAATACGGCCAGGCATAAACACAGCGGGCTGAAGGAAGGAAGGAAGAAAGAGAGAGAGAAAGGAAAGAAGGCAAAGTAGCAGAGAGGCAGCGTGTGCCCATGCAGGGGTGGCAGCTGGACTGTGTTAGAGCGTCAGAGCGCGTTATCGCCGCGACACAACACAAAGCAGGCGCACCAAGCATTCTCCCTGCTAACCACTGCCTTTACTTTAAAGACAGGCTTTGGCGTCTTAGCCCTGAACTGTGGGCCCTTGGAGACCAAACACAGGCTGACAGAGCGTCTGCAGACAGAGCGAGAGCGCAGCGTCCTGCTGGCTCGCCCCGCTCGCCCGTCTGGGCTTCGTCAGAGCATGAGGCCACCATATGGACCGCAGAAACGAATATCGTTGAATAGACGAAGGTACGTGCGCTAAGTGACTTCCTGGATGCTTTTAGGATAAAGGATGAGTAAAGTAAATGAGAGAATATGCATCATGGGCTTTAAATTATGATTAAAAGCAAAGATTGGAGAGAGGCACTGAAGCATAACAAGAGCATTCTGGACTTTACTGACTTTGTTTCCAGTAAGATGCTTTCAGCAGCTGATCTGTCTCTTCTGTTAAATCTATAACAGAAGAGACTATAGACTACAGTTTATGGCGAACAGCCTGTATTTACAAGGCTAACAATATTTGAAGCAACCTCTAAAACCTGCAACTATAAATGCAGATTTTTATCATCCAAACAGCAAAACATAACTTGTGGGAATATCTGACGCAGATCTGCTTTCCTCCTTATTTCCACTTTTGGGAGTTCAGCCAATCAGGACCAAGAAAAATAAACGCAGATCCAGGACTGGATGCTTTGCAATCACCAGCCGCATCGCGAGATATTCTACAATTTGGAGTCAAGTTCCTAAAAAAAACAAACAGCTGAATCAGTGACTATCAGTGAATTTGGCTCCAGGTCTTCAGACCTTCCTGTCTTCACAAACCAAGACATTGAAGTGTAACTAACCCCAAGTCAACGTTGTTTTGCTAATAAACATGCACCAATAGGTTGTTTAGGATTCTATCTTTATGTTTCTGTGCAAAAATCTTCAACACAGAAAAAAGTTTGTTGCTTTCTGATAGAAAGTAGTTCAAGGTGTCTGGACAGTCGCTAAAGCTACCGACTATAAGGACGTAAACAGTGTAATTTCTGGGTTCTCCTCTGGGTTTCAGGCAGGTGGAAATTGACCCATTTAATGCTAAAATCCACGGCCTCCGATCCAAACGGCCCAGTTTTACATGATGATTCACATTTCAGCCCCACCAACGCTCTCTTCCACAGGCTGAAGTCACGGCCGCCTAATGGTCGGGTCCAACATTCACAATCAGTGATCACACGACTCCCAGTCATGGTGCTTCACCCTGACTCGAGTTTCTCCTCCGTGACACCAAATAACACGTTTCCTCACCTGTTTGGGGGCCGTTTACCTCCCCGGTCGGACAATAGAGAGCAGCACAATGACTGCTGATTAAAAGCCTGGCCTGATTATTCCTGAGGCTCAGTGATTGTGAATCTGAAAGGAATCGCGCTCCCACTCGCAATCACGGGCGAATGTGGCGATTACAGGTTGCAGAGTCCAATGGATTGCCTTGATCCGAGGTGAGACAATGAGCAGAGAGCTGCTGAAGATACCAGGAACATAAAATTAGCCCCATTTATCTTTTCATAGAAAGGGCATTTCTTCCTTTAATTGCAAGAATTCATCAAGACAGAGGGGCCAATTAAACTGTGCTTGAACAAAACATGCAAAGAAGACAATGTAACCGAGCAGAAGTCAGTTTTTATCAAATTAAATATTCTGCAGAACTTTTTTTTTTCAGTCATTTTAACAATGTGGAGCTAAATGTAAAAATATAAATCCCAAAGTTAAAAACGTAACAGAATATTTCCATTCTTGTAAAAAGTTTAGAAATAATCTTACGCATCAGATGCGTGCTCTCCAAAACGTCGATAAAACTTTGCAAAAAATGTGGAAAAAAAAAAAAAAAACATCATTTGATAATTGTAGTGTTTCCATTAAATAAGAAACTGAAATTAAAATCACACAAAAATAAGTTTGTTCATGTGAGAAGTCATTAAAAACATGATCATCTGACCACTTCCTGTCTTCCTCATGGTTTGCATCATCTGGTTGTTGATCATGTGACTCATGATGCAAACAAAGTTTCCACTGCAGTTTTACAAAATAAGCAAAAAGGCAAAACAAAACAGACAATAAAACAAACCTCCTTTATTCTAGCATCCTAACTTCTTATCAGAAATCAAATCTCTTTCAATATTGGTGCGTTCCAATTAAGCAGATTTATATTCAAAATGTTAAATTTGTGCAAATGTCTTATAGATAGTAGATATGGATGATAATTCATCTTGTTTCATTTTGTGGCAACACTGTTTGCTTTAAAATCGATCTGTAAACGTCATCTTCTGCGTATTCATGCCACCTTGGGGACATAAACGCTTCATACAGAAGACTTCCAAAAGAAAGAAGGAAAAAATAACAGAACTGAGCCTCAATACCTGCTGTCTGAACGTCAGATAAGATCAGATCTTCTCGCTGAAACAGGTTTTTCCAAATTTCCTGCAGTCTGGCCACATCAATTCTCCAGACTGTCTGACATCCTACTTTTTGGTTTGCATTCATTTGAAACCCACAGTATAAGTCCATTGCTATGCAAATACAGAAATGAGTTTGACATAATCACCACTGAGCATTTAAATGTGTTGTATAAGCGTCGGCTGCAGCTTACAGAAAACGCAGCATGTTCATGAATTCACTTCATCGCTGTTCGCAGCGAAATGAGTCAGTTTGTGAAAAGGACATTTATGTCATAAATGACGTCATAAAAACGTAGGAAGAAACGTTCCTGCTTGTTTCCACGAGGTGAGTACGTCCTCCTCATGTTTTCCTTTCAATATGACTGATGACGTTTTGGTTTTATAATAATCCTCCACAAAAGGGCCAGGATGAGAAGCAAAATACTGATAATGAACCATAATTACCTTTTCCAACTTCACAGTCAAAGTAAAGCTTTCAGAGTCATGTTAGCACCAACTTGCTAATGTGTAGCCTAGCCTCTAATGTGTTTGCATATTGCTGCGGATAATTGCAAGTCTTGTTGAAGGTCTGAGATGAATTATTTTGACATTTCGTAACACCAATCTTCCCGTGGAAACGACTTGTTGACATTGTTCTGAACAATATCTCCAGATTTCTGAACCTGTGTGTAAAGCAGCTGGATCTCCATCCTGTAATCCCTTCAGCTCAGAGTCGGGTCAGACAATCGCCTGCTTGGTTCGCTAATGAAAAGTTGCACTTCCTCTTTTCTTCCCCCCCACAGAAGAAGATAACATTAAGAAAGTTTCTCCTGTAGTTGTCTGAGAGAGAGCTGTGTGGTGGATTATCTCTTCCTCAGCGCAGTATTTATCTTTGAAGCAAACCCATTGTGACACACTCATTCCCTCACTCAGCCACCTGTTTTTTCCAAGGTGCAACACACACACACACACACGCGCACGCACACACACCTGGCAGCAAACTTCTCCAACTTCAAAGCAGTAGCGCGGCGGTGGAAGCGGCCTGTTTTCAGCTCGGTCGGGGGTTTCGTAGCCGCGACGCGGCCGCATTAGGAGCGGGCCCAAGGGTTAATATCTGAGGCTGAATGAGGCAATCTGCAGCTTTTACATACTGCTGGGGAAAAGAGATTGACTTGGCATCATTTCATGGGTCACTACATCTGCAGAAATTAGATTGGGAGCAGCGAGGAATATCAAGGTGTGTATGCGCGTGTGTGTAAATGTTTTTAAATGTGAAAAGCCAGCACGGCAAGGGACAAAAAAAAAAGAACACAGCAAGAAACTCAATCATCAGTTACAGCAGAAGGACTTCAATTTTCTTTGGTAAAAATCCATCAAGTTCACTCCACTCAGTCATCAAAAATAAATAAAAACACATGGAAGAAAATGCTTTATGCATTTGTGAAGCTCACAAATACGCCGAGAAACTAAGGCTTTTAAAAAGCAGAACAAAAAACTCAGATTAATACGTTAACATCTTATTTCATCAACATTTTTATTAACATGTTTTAAAGTTAATCCTTTGAGAAATCTGCCAGGCTGCCTCGGCGATGCCTTCAGGTGCGAGAACAGATTCGGGTGCCTGTTTCTCACGACGGGGCGAGATCGCTCTGCAAGGGTTTAAACGGGAATAAAACTTCTGTCGGGAGGTTTCTGCTGATTTACCGGCCATGAAGCAGCTTCTGACTCACTTATACATTTTCCGATGTTAACATGAATTTTGTAACTGTTAGTTCTTGCCACAAAAATGTTGGAGTTTTCTCAGTTTAACTCCTCCCTGACCGCAGTCTTTGTCAGATGGCTACACATGTTGGGAAAAATGTGAAGAAACCAAAGCTGCACTGCAAAAACACAAAACCTGAACACATATTTTGCTCCAGTTTCCAGTGCAAATATATTTAAACACTTGAATTTATACTAAATTAACTTACAGGTGTTTAGTTGCACTGGCGTGTGAACTTATAATAAAACATTTTTTACCATTTTATAATGGTAAAAACTGTCAGATTATTTATAAGTGAAATAATCTGACAGTGGAACTAGATTTTTTTTTAATTTATTTATGATTTTTAACACAAATATGAATACAATATTTAGACATTCAGGTCATAATGAGACAGTAATTTGGAGAATAAACACAAACCAATAAATGACAAAACAGAAAATAAAATAAGAAAACAGCAAAGGAATCGGACACTGAGTTTGGACAGAATCTGTAAAAGGGTTTAAAATCCTTCTGTTTACCCGTAAAACATTAAAATAATGTTAAATGAATCACTCAAAACATTTGAAAAGTGTAAAAATGTCATTTAGTTTGGTAAACTAAGCTCTATTTTTAGCTTTTTTTCATATTTTCTTTCCCAACACGACCAGAAGCAGTTCACTAAAAATGAAAGAAAAAACATAAACGCTCCAGCTCTTTGACACCGGTACGCCTAATTATAAAAAAGAAATAAAATCCTTTTAATGCAATTTGTGATCACAGGACTTTATTAAAATTTTAATAAAGTCTTTCATCCAAACAGGGTGTTGATTGCTTCATTATTTCTCCCCTTTAATCAGGAGAACGTCGGGTTTCGCTCGTGAATTTAATGGAAGGAGGTGTTGGCCGTCCTCCGTCTGCTTTCTAAAGGCTAATTGGAGAGCGACTCAGCGCTGCTCCTGCAGACAGGAAGTGAGACGTTAATGTTAACCCCACAGGGTGGCCATGTTTAGGAGGAAATCTGCTGCATGCGTGGGACAGTATGGGAGGCCGTCAGTGCAGACAGATGGGCAGATGATGGATGGCGACTGGACGCTGCGCTGAGCAGAAAGGATTTTATTCAATGAGTGTCAAACTCTGAGGGTTTAAATCCGTTTGTTACAACAAATCAACAAAAATACTAAACTTAAAATATGAGAAGAAAACGTTTAAGAACAATTACACTGTAAAACCTACTTAGTTCTTACTTAAAAATAAACGCCTCAACATGTTTTACTTTTTATTCAATTAACTGATTAAGTAACATTAATTGGACAACTTAATAAATCTGAGTTTTCTTTAATGAAAATATGAAGACACCTTAACTTGAAACTACTTTATATAAAAATTAAATGACTTGATCGAAACAGTTTTGTTTTTCTGCTCAAACTTTGACAGAAAATATAGGAAACAGTGATAATTTTCTAACATTTTTCTGAAAAAAAAGCATGAAAATGAACAACCAACCCACTTATGCTGGATTTTTATGTACGCAAATGTAAAAATGTCCCAAAAAAATCTCTAATGAAGATCCAACTTCCAACGGTGCAAAGTTATATCTACTTGTCTTTTTTCAGCTAAATACAACGTCACAATTTACAGTGCATCTTACTGAATGATCTGAAAACTCATTTAGAAACTAAACATGTGGATTCTTATCAAAGGTCACGCTAACGTCACCGGACCATCTGAGGTTCTGACCCACAGATCAGGCCTCGTGTTGCAAAATAAAACGCCTGACTCACTTCTGTTTATGGGAATCATCATGAATATTCGCCACTTCCTCCTTCCGTGCAGCAGCTGCTCTGCGGCTGGATGTGGGAGAACCAGCAGACTCAGCAACGCAACCAGACGGGTCGTCCGCAGGCGGGTCGTCCGCAGGCGGGTCGTCCGCAGGCG
>VMRN01000068.1:417106-487852 GCA_010277015.1 Poeciliopsis turrubarensis
CAGGCGGGTCGTCCGCAGGCGGGTCGTCCACATAATCACCATTTCTTAAAGCGAATCAGAAGGAATACATAACTTACTGTATTGAGAAAACTATTGCAGAAGTTTGAACTGTTTCACTATGACTCAATACTTTATATGGAAGACACAGAGTGTAAAAAATAAGTAGAATAGCTGTGTTTCATATATGTAGCATTCTTGGTGCTGTAAAATGTCACAATGACCCTGGAAATTAAGCAAGTAGGAGATTCACAGGTGAAGGAAAAACCTCACCTACCTCTCATAGTTCTCAGTTTATTTTGAAATTTATTTTTAACATTTCAAACTGCAACTTTCTGCCTTGTATCTTTATTTTAACCCCAGATGTTCAGTTTTCTTCTACCACCATAAATGACACAACAGAGTAAGTTTTAATCTATGCAAAACCGTCTTCCATTTGACATCCTATTTTCATGTTTTCCCATGAGATCAATTTAGCTGGAACTGATGGGACAAATTAGACTGCTCTAATTAGTAAACACACGTATTTTTATGTGACTGTGGGAGGAAACTGGAGCATCTGGAGAAAAACCCACTCAGGCATGAGAAGACCAAGCGAGCTCCTCACAATCAGAGGAGCTTCATCTTCTGACAATTTCCACTTTCAATGTGCTCAAATCTTTGTCCATGTTCTTCTGAGAAAACGCGATTATGCAGAGAAAAGATATTAAAATCACACCTGAATAAACTCGTTCACACAATAAGTCATTGAAACTAACGGCAGCGAAGAATGAGACGTTTGTCTATCAGCCAATCAGAGGAGACGTCGCCATCTTATTCCGCCGTTGGAGCAACAAACATTTAATACTTGGCCGCGGCTACATTTGCACCGTTTGGGGAAATTGTCACTATGGTCAGAACCATGGACTCAAAAATGTTTTGTGAAGAGTTTGATGCTGAGAGTTCAGCTGCACATTGTATGAAAAAAAAGAAAAACAAACCATCATCCTGCCACTTCCTGTTGTCTTCTTTGTCATTTTCGCCAGTAGTAACTTTTCTTTGCAGTTTTGCCAAATGTATGAATTTTACAGCTGAAAAAACCAAACCGCCTCACCCTAAACCAATGACTTTCTGCTGAGTAAAGTGCGTTTCTTCGAAGACGGTGTGTTTCCATTCAGCGGATTTATTTTTGTAATTCTAATTTCCACGATTTTACGGTTAATGGAAACACACCTAGTGTTTTCATCAAGCTGCGGATTAAAAGCCAGGTGCTTTCCCAACCGATAACTAGCCATAGTTAGCTTCTGTTATCGGATGTGATGGCAAAGATGTGATTCCTTGTTCCAGTCTTTTTTACGCATCTCTTAGACAGTCCAGCTAATGAAGGCGCTTCTTCTGTGTGTCTCATCTGCATTTCAGTGGGACGACCAGGAACAACTGCAGGACATTTGATTATTCACTTGCAGCTACGCTGTGAACAATTCTCACTCATCTTCTGATGCCAAAAATCAGAGGTTTGCAACCGATGGGAAAGAATCCCCTCAGGAACGTAAAAGTCAGATTTTTCTGAAACAGAAACACAGACGCCATAAGTGTGTGTGTGTAGAGCAGAGACACACACACACACACACACGCACACGCACACACACACACACTCTCACAACAAAAGACTGCTTTAAGGGCAGAGTGGAAGTAGGCGGAGGCTCACTCTGTTTAGTGGAAACCTTTGATGTCCGACAAGATAAGGGCTTCAAAGGGGGAATATGTCTTGAATATTGCTGAGACAGAAAAAAGGCACAATAAGAGCGGGCCAAACATAAACTTAATCAGCATGCCAAGGCCCAGAGATCATCTGCTGCCTCCATGTCTTACGCTTTATGGGTTTTCCATCAGCTGGAGTGCTTCCATACCTCCAACTTTAATTTTAGCCATGTCTGAATCAAACCAAAATCCCTGCAAGAGGTTCGGTCCATAAAACAGGAGAAATATGGCTGAACATTCAGGGTTTAGTGTAAACCACGAAAACTACATTAACACCACTCTTTAATTATCGCTGGCAAAAATTATCGCTTGGCTGAAGCAGATCAGGGAAGGTCGGAGTTTCACAATTAGGCTGCAGAACTGCTAATTAGGCGACGGACGAACCGCAACGAACGGCTGGAAGAGTTAGGATGTAAACAAAGAGCAAGAAGACTAAATGCACAAAGACGGCAAATAGAAGAAGACATGAGAAATAATGTAGAAAACCTATTTATGGAAACAAAGCCACATTTTCTGAAAGTTTTATTGTGAAACAAGTGCAATTAAAGACTTGTTTCATTTTCACCTGTTTTAGATGGCAAGTAAAAGAATTTCACGTCTTGCATTTTTTTCATTATGCCTTATTTCACCTTTAAAGTCCCATCGTAAAGCCAATAGTGTGTCAAGTCGCAAGCTGCATTTCGGTTTGAATATTTCAGATTCGCTCCACAAAACAAAACATGAAACAAAATCCAGGAATGGAAGAATTTTCTGTGAATTATTTGGAATAATTTTGCACGGAAAAATCCACAAACAGGCGAAATTGTAAATGTTGAACCAACTTTATATTATTGCTGTTCATTCAAAATGTGGAAAATGAGAAGAAATGTTTCCTCCTGCATTGTATTATTTATTTTTCTCTGACAGTTTCAGTTAAAACATCCTGTTCAGTGAGAACATATTTACCTCATTTATCTCCCCAATCTGATAAAAGAAGTAAATAAATGACATATTTCATTCAAACTGCAGAATTTATCCCTCCAGAGTTTTTGCTACTTCCTGAATGTCTATCGATTGGAGCTTCCAGTCAGGGGATGGAAACTCTTCCAGTACGAACCAGTCGGCTTAATTGGTCACAGCGTGCTTTTTATTCATTCAATTAGATTTTTTTGCTGAGGGGAGAAATCTGCGAAAATTCATGCTAAGAACAGCAAGTAGGTGTTAATTAAGCATCGACTGTTCTGCGTTAATTAAATTGTTGCATCCTGGAGAAACGAAGTGACGGGAAGTCAGCGACAGATTGCCAACCGGTTCCCCGTTTGCTTTATGTTTTACTGAAGCGTGTCAGTTTCGAGTTAAAGCCACGGAGGAGGGTTCTGCAGAGCGTTAAAGATGGAGCTCTGTGTCGTTCATGAGTCAAACGGGGAGAAAAATGGATGCAGACGTGACATTTTCACTTCAAAAGGTCAACGTGTGGAGAACATTTTCTGCAGCAGAGTTATCTGGGTTTTTATTTCATTTTCATCTCCAGAGACATAATCGCAGCCGTGTAACGTCTGGGCTTTATGCTTCTTTAGGATTTCAGCAGTTTAGCAGTTTTACTATTTAAATTTGAAAAAAGAGATGAAATTAACCAGTTTAAAAAAGCCTCTGGAGGAATTATTTTTTATAAATTCCACATTTAATGTCATTCTTTGACACCTAATCTGTAATAAGCAGAAGATAATGAATGCATAGATGTACAAATATAGATGCTGTGCTTCTAGACTTTGTCTGAATGAGATGTTTATATTTAACATGAGTTTTTTAAAAAGTCTGTAACAATATCTGAACATCCTGAGACTCTGGACTGTATGAACAAGCACAAAAAGTTAAATGAAACTGCGAAATATTTCAATATTCATGCAGTTGGTTCCTGTTTTGTTTCCTCTACATGATTTCTACAGCTTCAGATTTAATTTCATAAACTGCAGCAAAGTTAAAAATACCTTCAATTATTTTTGTTGGAATCATTGAAAATCACAGACTTTGAATTATAAATTATCTGATTAGTATTTAATCTAATTGTCCAATTTATCATAGTTGATGCAAAAGCCTCTTTGAAAAGTATTAGCAGTTTTGCACTAAAATACACAAGAAAAGTGTATATGAAGAAGCTTCCTCATTAAAATGAAGCATATGGTGCATTATGATGGTAGCAGAGGAGAACCAGCCTAATAAAATCCTCGCCTGCATCTCCCTCTCAGCCTCATTGACACTCCCTGGTTGTGCGTTGGCTCTGCGCTCATGGGTGACTGGCTGCCAGTACAGAGAAGAGGATTTGGCCTTGGCCAGCCAAGATGTGCTGCCTTCAAGTTTCCCTAAGGTTCATCAGCCCCTCCTCCATGCTCTCAATTAGGAGTCCTTCCCCTCGTTAGGGCCATCTGCATTGGAGATAATTAAAGGGAGGCAAGCTCTAATGCAGGAGTGGGCTCTTGAATCGGCCCATTGATCTTATGTCCCAGACATTTCCACTGGCAAAAATTCCCCTACTGCATCAATACTCAGCTGCATGCATATAGTGGAATGACTTTATGTTGAGTGGGATACTATTGGCATTTTTAATGATCTCTGTTAGAGGAACTCTCCAGAAACGGCCTCACAGAGCAGCAGTTATTGACCTTTGGGGTGAGAAGTTAGCTTAGCAGCAGGTTGTGCACATGGTGCCTCACTGGCTGCGTTTCCATTAACCACATGACTGAACAATTTTACGTTTCTCAAATGAATTAGCTTAATGGAAACAAGGCAGGTTAGTAAAAAACTCGTAGATAAAAAGGATGAGGTGGAAATTGGCGACATGATTAATAACCGGATGTTGCTGCTGGTGGAAACCACAAAGAAAACGACAGGAAGTAGATGGAGAATGATTTTTTCAATGACTTATCATGTGAACAAATTTATTCACATATGATTTTAATTGTGTTTCTTTCTAAATGAAAACACCACAATTGTGAAATTGTGTTTTTTCGACATTAGCGACAACGTTTTGTGGACATTTGTTATGGAAGCGCAGCCTCTCTCGGCTCTGAATGGCTCCTGCAAGTGATGATGGACAATTATGTGAAGAACCAGACCTGACCTTATTGTGTTGACAGGGATTTGGTGGTGACCGCTACAGAAACCGTGTTCGCAGTGCTTCCCCATTGATCTGCAGTCAGAGCGTGACACAATCTCAATGTCTGACTCTTAGCCACGTCAAACAGCTATAAGGTTGAGCAGGAAGGGCGGTCAATACCTCACAGCCTCCTCCAACGCCTCAGCAGTCTGTTTACACAAGGGGCCTCTTCAGCTTAATCACTGGTATTTACAAACCGTTACCGTCGTTAAGTGAATTAACCGCGGGCGAGACGAAGAGGAAGACCGGACATTATCACCTGCAACCAGCTTCTTATGGGGCGACATTAGAGCTGATGGCAGAAGCCGCAGATGGCGGCGGACATTAGAGGCAGAAAAGATGGTGTGTTTTTGGCAGGCGAGATTCCTGCAGAGCCTTGTTTCTGCTGTGATGAGGTGAAAACAGGGCAGATGGGATACAGGTGATCCAGGCTCCGAGGCGCTTTGTGGCGCTGATGCGAGGCGGGACCAGGCTGCGGTGGGAGGCAGCGGCTAAAACAAAGCTGAGGTCAACACATCGCGAGTCTCTGCGGAGGAAGAGCGAGTGACAGGTGCATTACGGCCTGCTGCTGTGGCTGTATGGACCGAACTCAGGGGAAAGGGAAAGGCTGCATGGCTGTAACGATTTTAGAGTCAGCGTGACAAAGTGTGGAGTGCGAACAAAATCTCCTGTGATGCTCAGACCTGCTGAAAGCCGACGCTTCTGCTCCGCAGTGTGGCTAAAAGCAGAACCAAGGAACTGGTGGCAGCTGGTGGAAAAGTTTCTCCTTCCAAAAGTTGACGAAGGAGACACCCAGAACCATCAGACGCTGAAAACGATGCACAGATGCGGCACAAAAACACTGATGAGAGAAGTTCACTAATTATGCTCTGAATCTTCGGGTTGCATAATATCCAGCTCTAAAGAACTTAATCGCCGACTTTCATTAACCGTGCGAAGGCTAATGATTTTCTCCCACATTGACGTTGTGATTCTGAAACAGAGACGGATCATTAACTTCCACCGTAATATTCCTTGTTCTTAGTGATGCAAAGCCAGACACATAAACGATGCACCGCTCAACAGGGACCCGATTATGGACCACAGGGGCCCAGTCGACCCGGCGTACGCAGCCATTCATTTGTCCTGGCGGGACCCAGGTGACAGGGTAAAGGTGTGCACAGGGGCACCGCAGACCTGCAGCAGTGGAAACTAATTACCCTCAGTAGTAATTATGAGAGCACAGCTCAGGTCTGACCTTGGCAAACTGATTTTGTGGCATGCAGGGGAGAAATTTATCACCTGATGTCACAAACAATGTGAAGAGTAGAATCCTGTTGGCTTTGGATGCAAACACGCTGGAATGCGGTTTTATTTCGCGATGCGGGGCTGCAGTGGGCGGCCAGCGTGTCTGAAAAGTATGCAAAGTGGCAACATGTGTGCAAAATAAATAAATAAATGCATAACTGGGGTATTTTCACGCAGAAAAAGAGACATTTCGATTTTCAAGCCTGAAGAGTTGCATCTAAATTGATGAAAAGAGTGTAGCTGTGTTCAGACAAAAGCTGTCTGCCTACAAGGTCACAGCACTTATGTTTGAGGTATTTGGTTACACAATGGTTGTTTTGACTGTTTATGAAAGTTTTGACTGGATCAAGGATTCTCTTTTTCCAGTAACGCACTCATAAAGCTCAGGTTTTATGCAAAAAGATGAATTTTTAGCAGGCAGAGGGCGGGACACGCAAGAAAGTGGATGTCCACAATCTGCAGCTTTTTCAAACCAATTAGCAACAACACTCTGACCACAGACAGGGGAGGTAAACACTATAGCCCTTTTCATAAATCACTGTCAACCTGGGCCCGACGTGCCGTCGTTCTGTCATTGTGTGATTTATTTAACAACAGACCAAGTACGGATTGGGACGCCTGGTTGGTTGAAGTTCACTTTCCAGTTTCGTGTCTCTGAGACGCAAAGAAAAGGTCAATCACAGAACTGAAAGGCAGAAGTACTTTCTGCTAACATGACTAAAAACTTGTCTCATCTTGGTCTAAATATGGTTTAAAACAATAAAATCAGGATTGATTTTATTGTTTGACGCACCAGGGCGTCAAACTCGTTTTCAGTTTGGGCCAAATCAAAAATCTGAACGTCCTTAAAGGGCCGGTTGCGTCAGAATCCATTGATAAAACCCATCAAACTGTTAAAACGTCAATAAATAACTGCTTGCTTCAGCATCAATAAGTGTTTCTTAAAATTAAATATCAGATCCGCAAATTAAAACCAGCATTGCTCACCATCTTTTTTATTTGGCTCATATTGGTGATCAGTTTTATGAAAGCATTATCAATTTACTATCAATTAAACAGAAGATCTGATAAATCAGTTTTCTGTGGATGTTGCCAGGTCTGTATCCCCCAGAAACTAACAGCTGAAGAGCACATAATTCGCTCAGAGACTCTTTTAACAAATTAGAATAAAAAAATAAGGTGGTTCTATTCAAACTGGCCCAATAAAAAAACTGCTGCTTCAGGTCCAGAAATAAAAATGTCTGCAGAAATGGAGAAAGATGCTGTGATTTTATGGATCGTGTTTCCTGATCCGGTCTGCAGACGTTGAGTCGGTTCATCACAGTAAAAGCAGATGGTGATGATGTTTTGACTGATCATAGCCGTTACATTTCTCCTCCAGAAAACACATTTAAGCCGTCACCCACAACCTGCTGCTCTCCTCCGAGGTCCTTGAGCGATAAGAATATCTTCTGCCTCACTCTGTCACTGTTTCTGTAATTTTCAGTTTTACTTCACTGCAATTTCTGGGTTTCTTGGGATGAAAATCGAGACATCAGATTTGTCTTTCAATTCACAGATCCGGTTTTAAATACTATTGACAAAAAAATAACTCAAGCAGGTCAGGGGATTAATTTTGGTTCTGGATTTTTCAAATTGCTAACCTGCTTTCTAGTAACAGAGTTATAGCGATTTGAAACGTTTTTAACTAAAGCAAGTAAGGACTCAGCTGTGCAATTTGCTTCTTGACAGAGAAACGTCACATTCATTGTAAGAAGAAGGCAGGGATTGCTCTAAATGTATCGCGTCAGTTTATTCTGCTTTATATTCTCGCCGTGCCGTTATAGTCTTGGCATAAGAGGTCACAGGTGGAGACAAGCTGTGACATCTGCCAGACTGAATCCATTCATGTCTTCAGAGGAAACAGAAAGGCATCAGTCTTTTGAAGCTTTATGGGTTGGTTCAGTGGAATGACAACACAGGAAAAGGAAGCTCTGCATGACAAAAATTTACTGCAGCACCAAGGATGAGGACAAGCTTTTTCCTCTCGTATGGGTGTCGAGTGTTGTAGAACCTGTCAGTTTCAGCTACAACTCATATGAGCACGCTGCTTGACATTTTGCATGTATGCATGTCTGTCATTACAAATTTGCAATGTTAAAATCACAATAAAAAAACGGAATAACTTTAGACGAGCGCTCAGCAGGGGTCAAACAAAATGTCTCTTTTGGTCGTCACAAGTCACCGTTACTCTGCATCATGGCACAAATCAGCCCCTTGGTGTTGCTAACGCTACGATCGCATGAAAGCTACGCGTCTACTTTGCCTTGCAGCTCACATATTAAAACATCACATGGTGAAATCTGCGTTGCATGAGATGATCTTAACTTTCACATCGGCGTTGCAGCCGTAATAACCGCGCAAATGTGCACAGCAGAAATGCAGAACGCAGGACTTCCATGCTAGGTGTTGTGGTGACAGTTCATTTGAAGGGTTGAGCATTAGACTGAAATAACAGCTGTTATGAACACGAAGGAGTGTTTATGAATGTTGTCATGACATTCATAAGGTGCCGACACCTTTAACAAACTTTCACTGCAAGTTTTAATGCAACTTTAACTTGGCATTAGAAGTGTCATTATTTCCCGAATAATGGAAAGTTGACACTTTCATTAACTTTTAATGAGATTTTTGCATTAAAAGAGTCATTATTTACTGAATCACACTTCAGGACAACAGTCATAAACGTTCATAAAGACTCGTTCAGGTTTATGACATTGTAATATTATTCACATCCCTTCAAATAAAGCGTCACCATTTCTTTTTTCTGCGTCTGTGCTCTGACCAATAGGAGCAGAAATGATGGGTTTTCTTACAAGGTATAGTTCACTTGCAAAACGCTCAATGTGAAAGCAAATCACAACAAATATAAAAGAATAAAGTCCAGTTCATTATTGATTCGAATGATAGCCAGAGTTTATTTGAACAACAATTTCACTTGAACATCAAGAGCAGAAATCTGTCAACACGATGAAAAAACCACAGCTTCAAGAAAAAAACTCTAAAATATCCATAAAGCTTTTATTAGCTGACATTATGCCAAAATTTATTGCTAAAGCAATCACTGATATGGTAATTTATGATGCTAAAAAGATGAAACCGTTCAGTGAGACTTCATGGTGGACTCAGGTGTCTTTTAGTTGCAGTCGAGTCATTACGGTCTTTCATCTGATGACTCGGCAGATGCACTGCAGAGCTGCACCATCTGTCCCAGGATGATCGCTCTGATAAAGATGCAGACGTGAGCAAACCAAAACATTTCCACGTGTCACACAGCAAACGCAACATTAAAGCAGGGGAAGCCAAACCAGGCAAAATATCCTTTAACAGCTTTTTGAGCCAGAAAAAAAAACAAAAAAAACATTGCCACCCTGTCAGACTAGCTAGCTAGCACACAAACACAGACACACAATCCTCTTTCAGTGATTTCTCTCTGTTGTTTCTCACAGCCAGCCTGCTGTAAGATGGGTTAAGCATGAGGTGAATCACTTTCGCCTCATTTACATTCCAGGCACACGACTGAAGTCTACAGTTGGCATTCAGGATGTCTGAAGCTCAGAGCCTGCAGTCTGTGTTGAAAGGTAGCGTAGCATTCTGACTTTAAAGCGCTGAATAACAGAGGGAAGGACCAGAAACCGCTCAGCCTGCACCGATTGTACTGAACTCACAGCTTTCTTTCATTCTATTCGCGTCCTGCAGACACATGTCAAACTTTTCTCGTCGTTTAATGGCTCGTTGGATAATTCACTGCTTTCCAGAGATTCATATATTTCTTTAGTGTTCAACTGCTGATGACTGGTTGTTTGTTTGGATTTTAATTCTGGGTTCTTCTATTTTTCTGACATTTTTAAGGGCCTAACAAGGTGATTTACTATGATTTTTACCGTCTTACAGCATCGTTACACTTATTTATTCCCAAATAGTACAAATAATTTTGCACTATAAAAGTATTAGCAACATCTTCGACATTTCTCCCCCTGGAAGTGCCTGTTCTCAAACTTTGCAGATGTTGCGCAAACGTTCAACATCAGATTGGACAAAATAATATTATTTGAAGCTAATAGAAAGCAAGATTGACTGATTTAACAAGCTTTCCTGTGTTTATGTGTCTCGTTTTCTTAAAGTGGACAATACGTGTTCCCTGTATCTTTCCACTCCGTTACATATATTGTGCATTGTGAGCTAATTTGTGTTTGTATTTGTGGATTATTTGGGTTGTTAAACATCTGATCTGAATTTCATATCAACAGGCTAATAACAAATATGTTTCCTGAAAAAAGTGTTTAATGGTTCTCTGTCAAACAGAGAAGAGAAAAAAAAAAAAATCCCCTTTTGCAAATGCAAGATCTTCTGTTTAGTAAAACAAATGTTGGAGGTTTGGAGATTTAAAAATGCCTGATAGTGAAACAGAAGAAAATCGAAGGATTTCTTTGACATTCTCACATATAAAGACTCTAAAAAAGAAAGTAAATGTGTTGTTTCAGTTCTATCTTTACTATTCATTACAAATCACCATCCATGACGCATATATATGGGAGGTTGACGCAATCTGCACTCCCTGCTGTTTCAGTGCAAAAAAATAAAAAAATGAAACCACAAAACTTTTTCTAGTCTTCCAAACATTCCGCTAAAAATATTTCCTCCCTGGAGAAACAGTGAATCATTTCCCACTGGGTTTAAATCCGGGAAAATGAAAAGAGTACACATAAATAGCATAAAACAGAGTTTGAAAAAGTTCAAGGAGAAATGATAAATTATATGATTTTATGAAAGAAATTTGCTCATGACTATATCAAAGGAAGCAGCACAAGTCATGTTGCTGCAGGAGGGACTGGTGCACTTCACAAAATAAGAATAATAATTATTTTTATCTTTAAAGTGAAAGGTTACGAGTCAGTACTGAATGTCTTTATACAGAATATGAGGAATAACAACAAAAAAAGTCACTCAAAATGATCTTTATCTGTGAATTTTTAATATGTTTGTTTAATGAACACCACTGCTTTCTTGTTCATAAAAAATATATACCTCATTTGTTCATTATGTACTTACCACTTTCTCAAAAACGTTTCTTTAAAAGAGAGAGAATGTGAGGAAAGGAAAAGGAAGTGTTGTGCAAAATGAGACTTCAAAATAAGAGCATGAATATAAACATCTCAAAATAGTACTGCAACACAAATGTAAAACTTTATCAAACTGAAAACTTACAAAACAGATGATTTAAACAGTGTTTAGGATGTATAACAAAAAACTAATTTAGGGGAAGCTAAGTCCGCTAAAAGTTATCAAAATTAGCAAAAGGGCTAAAAAATAGCTCTGCTATTAGCAGATTGGCTGAAGGTTGCCCTCTTTCGTTCAGGATGGGTGATTGGGAAGGTCATTCAGGCAGATTAATTTTCATTAATTCTTTCCGAAACCAGTTTGAATCTATGGCTGTCTTGTTGGAAAAGTTTTGTGCCATTAGGTCAAATCAGCCGACCGTCATGCGTCGTTAGTCATCTTGTGCAGATCATCATCAGCTTGTAGGTTGGAGTTTTATCAGCCCCTCTACGCCCAGAATGATGCATCGCGTTGGTGCGTGGGCGGACTGCGGTCCTCCACTGATGCTTCCTCTACATTACAACACAGAGCACCGACAGGTCAACTACACATACAGAGTCGCATGTTTCTGCGGACACAGAGGTCACGGTCAACTGTGGGTTCTCCTCTAATGGAGGTTAAGGCTACGCATATATACAAGCGGTCACAAACCTACACATTTCCACACACAATTACACTGTGTTAGGTCATTGCAATTCATAGACGGACCTTTCTCTCAGGTCAGAAAAACATGCACACAAAGACCTTCCCAGTTGAGTCCGCAGCTCTCCCAATCAGGCCTCGGGTTTGCAGCAACAGCAAACTCCTCCACTGAGACCAAAGCCAATTTATTTCAGTCAGGCTGCCAGTGACAGAAGCGGAAGCTTTAACAGAGGTCAAGCTGACCAAAGTGTCCGCGGGGAAATATCAGCCAGCCCATATATTGCATTTATATACTGGGGAACTGAGGCATTTCACTCTGTTTTACCAGAGTACAGGTAGTTTTACTGTACGTCGTAATAAACCAGAATTAGGGCTTCACAGCTGTTCGGCTTGAGCTCCCACTGAACGGTCAGCTCTTTTTACAACGGCGCAAAAATAGTTTTGATCAGCATATATCAACTAATGATGTTTAAAATAAGCGACTTTTGGCACAGTGATTTTAATAGAAAAAAGAGAGGAAGCCCTAAAACGTTAGATATAAATCACAGTTTTTGTTCCCTGTGTGTTTTTTCTCGAGAAGAACATTAAAGTGTATTGGTTGGAATTATGTTATTGGAAATAAATAGCAATGCCAACAAAATATTAAGGAAAGCCAAACAGAAAGAGAGAATGAACTAAAAGGAAAATTGGATTTTAGCAACACTATTTGTACACTGTCATCTAAGATATACACCTTTTAATATAGGATCATAACTCTCAAACCAGTAAATTGATTATGCATCCAGTATTTGTTACGGAAAAGCCATGAAATTGTAAGATTAAGTCTAAAAACTTTACAGCCTGCCTCGAAGTACATTCTATTAGTGGCACGTTTAATACTGAGCCTATAAATCCCAGAGCCATGCAAACATGTTTATAGCAGCAGGAAATACTCAGTTTGTTGCAAACATTCGTCACCTATGAGTTAATAGTTTGGTTTTGCAGTTTTCATTCACGTTGCAGGTACAGCCTTCCTGGTCAGACCGCAGCATTCGGATCGAATCTCTGTTTGCAGACGGCTCACACAAACTGTAGCCGACTGCTAACACGCTGCGTTACACAAACTCTAATCTCTTTAACAGAATTATTTTCCCTCAACTATTATTTAACGGCCCCGACCAGACAGTCGAACGTTTCTGAGGACGTGGGTGAGTGCAGCATGTGCAAAGTCTCACACCAAATGAGTCTCTGCTGTAAAGCTGGTCCAGTTTAACGGCCCCTTGTAAGTTTGTCAAAGCGAAACCTCGGTAAGTTACAGTCGAGGAAATGCAAGTCAAGAGTAGACATAAATTACTGAATTCTTCACCTTATAGCAAAACAGTAAACGTGGACGGCAGCGAGTGCAGAAACATCAGCTGACAGTAAAGACATGTGCAGGACATGTGCAGCTCTGAAACAGACTTAATGGATTTAAGCAAAGCCTTAATGTTCGCTGGGAAATACCTGCATTCCTGCATTCCTCAGACCGCAACACATACAGCACAGTAAGAAAATAGGAGACTAATTTGCAGCTCAAGTAATAAAACAGCCTTTTTTTCTAAACTCACAGATCAAATGCATCTCACACAAAAAACTCTAAGAAAAGATTTCTCTTGGCCAGCAAGCATTGCTGATGAAAATGTTTTCATTTGCACATTTTAATGTAGCGCACAGACACTACATATGTGCAACTGAGTAGATAAAAATGCATCTAAAGATTATTATTAAAATGATCTTTTATGTAGGATTCTTTTTCTGGGCTGTAAATTGAGATTGTCATAATCTGGTGCATTGGTCCCAACAAAAAACAAAAATAAAATAAAAAAAACAAAATTAGTTTACGGTCATGTTTGAAAAACAAAAGATATGAAAGTTTACACTGAAAACCTCAAAATCTTCCCACATTTTTGCCTCGTTTTAGTGTAAATATCTTTATTTTAAAACAAATGAGTTTGTTTTACATCAATAATTTCCTAATATTCATGAAAAAAAGTACCAGATCCACTGGCAGATTATTTCACTTATTATAAGACATTTTTCCAAAGTTATAAGTGAAATAATCTGCCAGCATTTTATCCAATAACATTAATAAATTACAGACTTTAGAAGCTCCTATATCTCGTTACCTGTGAGTTAATTTGGTCAAAGATATTTAAACAAGAACCCAAAATACTTGGTAAGAGTTTGTATTCCTTCATTGTGTTAAAAACTGGATCTCAGCGGGTTTTCAGGCCGAGTCCCTCCACGCTGCAGAGACTCTTTGGGATAATAATCGAAGCCAGACCTCTTCATCACCTCTTTCCAAACTCTTGGGGTACAAAAGTAGACGGAACGTTATGGAGAAGATTGCAAAAGACAAGATCAAAGCGTCTGCTAATGAAGCGTGTTAAAATCATGCCGCAAGGCGGCTGCTTTTATACGAAGATGGGCGTGTTCAGAATCACTAAATCAGCTCTCTGCAGATACAGGCCCTACATTATCGACTATTGATGGGAAGAGAAGATGAAAACATATTTATGAGCAAGTCGACATTTTTTCTTTACACACTTCAGCTCAACGAGAAAAGCAAACGCTGGCGCACAGTGCTGAGATATTTTGTGAAGATCTGAAATCTTGTCGTGTTTCATCTTTAATGACTCGGTTTGGATGGTCACAAATTGTCAAACAATCTTTCATTGTTCAGGATTTGCTGATTTTTAGGTGCAAATCATATCTAAAATATTGGAAAGACGACGCAGCGTGGGAAGCTGAAATATCTGCAGAAATGCTTCTTTTTGGCACCATTTATGTTCCTTGGCACCGATTGTTTGGACCAACATAGAAGACAAGAAACTCTGTAGATATTAGCTTATATAGCCTTGCTAAGACGGTTTTCACTGTGCGCATTAATCCACATTTCATTCAAATCTAGTTAAAACGTACAATTTGAAATATTACAATAAGCAGTTTTAGCCTCTCAGCACTTTGGAGTAGCTCTGTACTTTTACTGAGATTTTTTCTTTTTCAGACTTTCACTCCTGCCTTTTTGGGAGAAAATAACTTAATTTGCACAATCATTCTTCTGTTTTGGATACTGTGCAGTTGGCCTGATTTCTGGCTATATTTTTTATACTTTACTACTTTCCTATGACGTGTATGCAAATAAGGATTCTTCATAAAATCCAGAAAGTTATGGACAACTGTCGCTGTTGTCTTCATGAGACGGTCCTGGGAAAACAATGTCTAAAAACACCGAACCAAGAAAGTATTTTTGAGTTTGAAACTCCACAAATAGCCACAGGGTCAACCGGAGTTCATTCTGTCACCTTTTTCTAAATTATCTCTGACCTTATGTATTTTCTTTTCTTTTGCTCAGTGTTTAAAGGTGTTGTGTATTTATCTTCTTCAGAGCCTATTGCAAATATTTGCCGCCTCCCAATGCATGCTCACGTTCTGCTCTTTATTTGTCAAGAGAAACACCAACTGTGAAGTTTTCCGACTTCAACGTCATCTGGTCTTGTGTTTCTGAATCTCCGGGGGAATAAAAATATGTTTTGATCCTCACCAGATAGAGGGAAGATGTTAGATCCTCTCCAAACGTGGTGGTGGAAATCACTTGGGAAAAGTTTACATTTCCTATTAAACTGATGAAAAATGCAGACCATCTGCTGTTTCTGTGGATAAACACCGAACTGAACTGACTTCAGAAGAAATATAGTGTGAGTGTATTTTACTTAAAAGTACCAGAGTAAAGGGGATACATTTTTAAATTTCTCTGTATCCTTCTTTTTCTTCCTTTTTCCTCATCCGTCGTTTAAATCCCAAATTGGACGCATAAGGTTTTCTGCACTTTAAATTACATTCGTATTCAACATCATTGTGTTCCATGTAAGGCAACATTTCCCCATGTAAAACTTCTGACTTTGTGTAAAACCAAATTCCTTCAAACTGACTCAACTCCTTTGGGTGCTGGGCTCATTGCAACATTTTAACGAGGTATATTAGCTGTTGAGGTTTAACGTTAGCAGGAAGAGAGAAACAAAACTCCAGTCAGCAGAACTCTGCCACACAAGCTCACATTTCTCACTTTTACATGACAGGAGGTCGGTATGTAGGGGTGCAGGAAATTTCTATAACATTAGATTAATTGACTTAGCGAGTCACCTTTGCTGTCACACATGAAAGTTCTCGGGAAAATGATTAATGACCCAGGTGTTTCAGTCAAGACCAGTGAGCTCGGAGCAACGGACGTCTAATATTGTTGAAATAATACAATGTGGAAAACGAGACACAATTAGCTCCATTCATAAGATTCAAATCTACAGAGAAACTGGTTTGGTTTTGTTTTTTTTAAACTAACAGAAATCACAATGTGCTTCTTCAGATTAAAATATCTTTAAATAAATGAAACGCGAGTCGACGCTGCGTTTCAAATGAAAGTTTTCTCCGGGTTCTGGCAGCAGCTCGTCTCGTTAATACGGCCCCAGCAGTGAAACGAATTCATATTAATCAGATTAATCCAGCCATGCATACAAACCTGCTTTATCACTTAATGCATTAATTTATTCATCTCAAATATGAATGTATAATTTAAGCTTTATCGAGTTTTACTCCAGCATCAGGAGGATCACGGAGGTCTCGTCAAGGAATAAGGCAGCATATTTTAACTTCTTCACAGCTGTTAAAACTGACTGCATGCATCATTTTATATTAACAGTTAAAAGTAGATATTATTTACTTGGAGTAGGGCAAAAAGTAGACATTTCTGAGAAAAAAAAACGGTTATTTTCAGTGTTATTTTAAAATCCCTTGCTTTCAAAAGGTTCCTCGTTGCAATAAATTGGCTCATTTTTTATATTGTAAAAAGGTAAAAACGTGTTTTGAAGAAAGTTGTTTTTTTTTTGCTTTTTTGTCGTTTGACTCGATATGAAAACATCTTTAAGTATAAGAATGAAGAATTCGCCCGTTATCTACACTTAAAATGCTTCTGATCGAATATTGTTAGACAAAGAAACATAAAAAGTTATTAAGTAAACATATTAAACCAACCTACATAAAAACTTAATTGCCCACTAACTATAATAATTGGGCCAGTGTCTCTTTCTTATTGTTTAATAATAAAAACCAACATAAACTGCGGTAAATGCTCAATGTTAGCAGGATAATCTGGATTCCTGCAGTCTTGTTACCCGCTAAGTCTTCTCATGACCTTTAATGTCACTCAGATGACCTTTAGGTGCTGCTCTGATATCAACTGTCTTCTCTGCAGACTTTAATTTCAGCACCAAATACATCAGTCCAAAAGTGGCGTTTGTTTTGCGTTTGAGCAGGAAGTGAGTTGGCGTAGTTCTATCCTTCTCATGCATCAGGAAGGATGATGAATCATTTTTATCATCCCTGCAGAAAAACCCACACCAACATTTGTCTTCTTGTTGCCAGGCCAAACAAATCACATGTTTCAGGACACTCCTTTCCCCAGCTGAGCTTATAGTCTGCTTGTTCTTCCACTGCCTACGTCCTCCATGGATTCCTGCTGCTTGACAGCGCAGAACAGGGGATGAACACACAGTTTCACCTACTTCTCTCGCTCTACGCATCCCCATGATTTCCAGCTAATCCTCCTCCATTTAACTGCTACGGTCTGTTTAATCACAGTCAGGTTGGATGAACTCTGACGTTGGTCTGTACAAACATGGTCTGTTGAATATTACCACCTTTTTACTCTGTTTATTTTGTCACATTATGAAAAACTGTGCATTTTCCCAGAGGGGTACGTATAAAACTCCAGTTATATAATTTAAAAGCTATTGTGGGACCGTGGAAATATCAACACCAGTTGAACATTTTTGCATGATTTCACCTAAAACCCACCAACTTCACTGTAGATTATTTGGATTAATATCATAGATCAACACAAATTAGCTGGATCTTTATAAAGACAAAATGCAAACATGTATTTTCCATCCAGCTATGTTTGGCCTTGTGGTGTATGATTGTAAAGTCTTGGTTTGGTTACAACTTCTGGGTCTCTCCCAGCTGCAGAAAGGGCTTTTCTAAATCGTTTCTTCAGAATAACTCCATCAGTTAGAACAGAAAACATCTGTAAATCTGACGTTTTGCAGCAAATTATTATCTGGCTTTAGATCACACTGGGCCATGCTAAATTTGAACACTTTGACCTAAAGTATTTTTGAATTGAATAGTTTCTTTTGTTCCTTCGTGGATCAATTTGCATCCAGATCCATCAATCTTCCCATGAACTCTGACCTTCTGATAAACCCCAGACTATGAAGCTACTGTTGTCTTGTCTTCAGGGTCAAATGCAGTGGTAGTTTTTTACTGCGTCTTGTGTTTTACATGGAGTCTGTGCAGTTTATCATTGGTCTTATCTGACCTGAAGACCCTCAACACATTCACTGTTCCTCGTACTCGGCTTTTTGTTCAACGACGGCTTCCTTCCTGTCAGCAGGTTTTATCACCTGAGCTGTAAATCTCTGCATTTCCTCTCATTAGTGTAACGCCCAGAATTCAGGCCCTTCATGAAGTACCAATGAAGTACTTCATGATGGAGTTTGTGGTAATAAGAGATTGGTCAGAATACTTTTGCAAGGCGTTTGTGAAACATTTTCTCAAACAACTTTCTTTTCAGATGGTTTCTTGAACTGGTGGCACCCTTTCCGATATTTCCCATACTCTCCCAGTGCTTTAACAACTGTTCTTTGTGTGACTAAAAGCTCTCAGCAGGTATCTTCTTTTTAAAAGGAAAAGCAAAGTGATCAAAAGCACAGTGGGCTGTAACTCCAGCTCCTTGATGCACTCAGAAAGCAGTCGTATACCACCGTGCGGGCGATCACATCAAGCGGCGGCCGTAACTCTCTCTGGCCCCATCATCGCCCTCCTTCTTCACACCTGGACTGCGCCATCAAACCACGGCCCGAGGCCAGCACTCCCACTGCATCAAAGCGCGACCTCTGACCTCTCCAACCAGTCTGTCTGGAGTGACCTCTCCCGACCTCGACCCCTGATCCAACGCATTCGCTGTGAAACTCAGGCTGGCCGACCAGGAGGCGTCCACTGTCACTCCTCTTCCTCCTCAGGGAACAGAAACACGGACAAGACTCACTCAAAAGGCTAAGTGCCTCCCTGTTCTCCCAGTATAACCAGACACTCTCTGGGGACGGCAGCAGCATTTCAGAGGAAACCCAGTCGCAGGAGCTAACGCTTCTTCACAGCAGGTCTGAACAGGAACTGATCTGGGTTCTGCATGTTGCACACAAACATTGAGTATGAATTCTCAAAAATAAAAACCCCAACAATACCAGCATATTTAACCTCCTACAACGTTTCTTATGTTTCTGCCTTTTCTTTGTTACGCCTTCACGTTTCATTTTAAAGAATTACTATCAGACAAACCTATCTGAATGAAACAACAGTTTTTTAAGTGATTAACGGGGCAGTATCATGTGAAATTGACCTTTTTGAACTTCACATTATGTTAGATTATTCTCTCATTAAAAACATACCTGGAGTTGATTATTTCATGCATGTCTGAGGAAATGCATAATATTTGTTAAGCGACTATGAGAGAAAATCCAAAACAACTGGACCAGTAATTAACTGTATTTACCCCAAACTTTAGATTTGTTTCACAAGCCACATGCAGGTCTGACTAGTGCAAAACTAGTAGAGTCAATGATCACTTTAAAAAGTCTCTTTTATAACATGGAGTGTACTAAAAAAGCCCCGACGTAAAGAAAACCAAGTTATATCATCCTAGAAAGCGGTACAGTCATTAATAATGCTTTATTCTGTTTGTTGAAACTCACTTGAGTTTTCCAGGAAGATAGAAACCCAAGCACAACAACGAGCTGACCTCTGAAGGGGTCAAAAACACCAAAACGCTAAAAGCAAAAATCAGGATTAGTCAATGCCAATTAATGCATTGACTAATTATAACAAATCTGTAAGGGAAAGTGGGTCAAAATTCCTCCACTGTCAGTTTTGTCATGAATGTTGGCACAAGTAATTTTAGCTTTAGAGGGTGACTACTTTTTCGCACAGGGACAGGTCTGTCTGGATAGATTTATTGTTCTTGTAGTGGCATGTAATTACTGAGGAGTTTTTCCCTCTGGTATTAACCTTCCTGACCAAACGCATCGACAACGATCCGGTCAAATTTTCCACATTTTGCGCTAAAGTCCAACAGTTTCTGAAATGGAAGACGTTGCGCTTTCCATCCAATATCTGGTTATTACGGAAATTTCACCCCCGTTGTCACAGGGAGTGAAATTCATCTGAAGGGCGCTCTTTTAATAGACGGTAAATTGCAAAAATAAAAAAAAAAGATATTGAACGTTCCAGTTGTTATGGATAAATGGGCAAATATATTTACTCACTAAAGAACCGAGTAAATAACCAAAAATATCCAGGTGGAGATTTGAAACTTGAAACATTTCCTTGATATAAAACTGGTGACAGTATTTAAAATCACATCACACTGCAGAAAAAAACACTAAGACGTTTTCAGGGGTTTTTTCTTTTCCGAAAGCAAGATGAATGCTCTGATATGTACAGCAACATAGAAGAAAGATGATCCACATGTGGCTTCCACTGGGCTTCGGTTTGTATCAGCCACAGATGATTTGCAGAGTTTATGTGCATCAGAGGCGGGGGGGCAGGAGGGAGCGGTGTGGCGAGTACAAAGAACGGATCCAGGAGATAAGATGACGAAGATAAAAAAGGAAAGGAACAAGAGGAGTGGGAATGAAGGTCCGCGCTGCCTGATAAAAATCCAGCACTTTAGCTTGTTTGGGCTGCTGTGATTTACACAAACCTCTCCAGGGGTCACACTTTATTTGTTTGCGTTTCTCAGTATGCTGCAGCTCGGTGCACGCTGTACTAGAATGGTAATGGGTTCCCTTTGAAAATATTGCAGATGTGGAAGTGTTTACATAGCCAGCGCCGAGCGTGGAGGGTAAATGCGCTGCAGAGAGAAAACTGTACACAGATAAGCAGCTTTTAACACATGTCTGTCCTGCTTCAGGGCATCGTCAACACAAGGGAGGGGAAATAACTTCCCCAGCTGGTGAATCAGAAACTATGTTATGTGAAACGTTAATATATGAGCCATAGTTTGTGAAATATATAGCACTGCACCTCGATAGAGTGGGAATAAGTCAATAGTTTGCTGCAGTGAAATATCTCTATCACCTTGTATTAAAGATCAACCAGGTTACCAGTTAGTGACCATGTCAACTAATTCAATCCAGTTCAATAATATAGCACCAATTCACAACAAATGTCGTCTCAAGACTCTTAAAATGTCAGTTAAATCATTCATTTCAATTAATCCTAGTCGTCAAACAGTTCATTAAGCTCAATTAATCAGTTAAAAACCATGTAAGTCAGGAAACTCAGCAGATTACGAGTCATTAACTTTACAGCATCGCCTCACTTTTGACATGCAGCACAAAGCCACCCAAAAAATGACCCACTGATGTTATGGACACTGTAAAAACCAAATCTTACCAATCATTTTGGTCTAGTTTCTAGTGCAAGTATTTTGGTACACAGAACTAACAAGAACCTTTTCTGCGATATTTAGGAGGTTGTGTTGTGTTTAGTGAATAATTCCTTCATATTGCTGAAAACGTTCCAGTTCCAATTCTGACCTGGGAAAAATGTCTTGTTTTAAGTCATAATCTGCAAGTCATTTTTATAAATACTCAAGAATTATTCACCTAAAAAAAGCTGAAAGGTCACTTAAAAGATAGTTTTGTTTTATTTAAAGTGTACTAAGATATTTGCACTATAAACTAGACTTTGTGTTTTTTGCAAGTTTATCCCCAAATGCAACATTCATTTCAGCATCAGAGTATTGCTAAAGTTTCCACAATCTGTTACATATGAAAGGAAAAAATTCACTCTGAAGTAATTAGAAAGGCCGAGGGGGTTAATGTTGCTCCAGGTGTCTTCCTGAGGTGTGACGGAGCTTTTTTGACATATCATGATGGATATAAATGAGGCAAAACATAACAACCATCCCAGATAGAAAAAATGTTATCATCTCTCAGCAATGATTATTATTAATGCAGAATGATGAAATTCTGAATAACAGATTCCTACCATCAGTATCTGGATGCTGTGAAGAGATTTAATAATATTAAAACAAACTGTGAGTCAATCATAAATCATCCGGAATTGATGCCTTTCCTAAATACTTTATCTTTAAAAGCTGTGAACATTTTTCTCCACAGTCTCTTCAACAAGTGAATAAAAATCCCCTTTTTATTTTTATTAAAGTTCTGATTTAAGAGACTCCCCTTTATGTGAACTCATTGATGTTGTGAAATATGTTTCCACTGAAACCTTTCAGTTATTAGGCATTAAATCAACATCAATTAGTTAAGAATTTCTCATTGAAAGTCATCAAATTATCTGTGACACTCTGAGGAGTATTTAACGAGGTTTCTGCAGTTATTTATTGGGTGATGTCATCTGAACTCAAATTATTAATGAAATTACCTCCAAGGGAAAGATCCCTGTAGCAGTCACTATTTCTCACAGGTTCCTGTAAAACGCTTTGCGTGAATCTTTATGTTCTCTTCCTTTCTGTTAAAATTATTTGGTCACACTAAGAAAAAAAAGTGCAGTCTTAGAATAGAAACTCTCTAGTCTTTATCAGATTCCTGAATTATTTAAATATAAACCCAAAGCCTACAAAATCACAGCAGCTTCTACAGTTCCACTCATTAAACCGAAGTGGATTCAAAAATAGAAACGCTGTTCATGAAAAACTAAGTACACCCTTTCTGCTTCGTAGGATTTAAGAGGGAAGGTAGAAGCAAGGAGCTGAAGTTTGTCTTCATCAGGAGGGTTTCCATCAACCGTCTAATTTAACAACTGGGATCCTGGAAATAAATTTGCTTACTGGAAACGCTGCAGTTTCCAAAAACTCACATTTTCTGATGAAAAGTTTTTGCGTGAGGATGAGGTGGGTTTTTTGATCGTATCAAAATCAGTTCATTAACATACAATGTCACATCAATATCAGTAAAAACAATGCAAACAAACAGTCATGCCTGGCGGTGGAGGGTTGATGATTGAATTTCTCGTTATGCCTGAAGTGTTGTAGAGATAAGTATGAGTCCATCTGTTGAAAAGCTACAACTCGGCCTGAACTGGGACACCACCAAGAATGATCCAGCAGGAAGTGACTCAGCCTCCCTGAATCTCGCACCAGATGCTGTTATTTATCCCCGTAAAACATCCAGAAGGTGTTTCCATGCTATCTCGTTCCCACATTCGCCCTTATGCTTGATTTCGCAGAGGATTCATCTTTTCTGGTTTGTACCTTCGTGTGATTGTAGAGCAAAACCACCAAAACCTCTGATGGTGTCCAATTTAAGCCTAACCTTTCAGTCTCGTTTCTTTCATGTTCTCCAGGTTTAAACCTGCTGTTATCTGATTAATGACGAGATTTTATCAACGGTTTTCCACCCCATTAGCAGCCAGCAGCCATCTGGATTCGTCCTCTTGACTCCTCAGCCTGTTGCATGTCATTTGGACCCACGTAAAGTTCAAAGAAGTTGTTCCAGCTTGCTGGCTTGGTGCACGTCGGTGTTGGCCGGTCAGTCCTGGTCAGAAAGCAATCTGGAGACTCTGTGTGTGGGAGCGAGTGATTTATGGCCTCCTTGTTTGTCTATAGAATTAGCGTTTGATTGCTTCTTTCCTTGCAGAGCCCCATGAATCTATGCTAATGAATAAAGTGGTTATCTATCAAAGCATTAGGGAGGGAAATCCAATTGAGCTTGTTAAAAAAGGGGAAAGAAGGCAAAGAGGAAAGGCAGAAATACAGTTTCAGCAAGTTTCCAAGACTTAACGTTGTTGTTGGACCAAGATTATTTTGTGTTTTTGATAATTCCCTGAGTCATCAGAACATTGGGATTTATTATTGTTTTATTTACTGAAGGTGTTCAAGCCTCACTTTCTTGGCAAAGATCAAGTGTGAAAGAAGAAAGAAGAACTGATTAGGCATCGAACAAACAGACTCTCGTGTCTCCCTGTTTGAAGAGTCTCACCCTTATCTGATCGGCACCTGACTGGAGAAACAATGGTGATTTCTAAGCCAGCTACTCAGAGACGTTTGTTTAAACTTATCATGTTCTAACTTCTCCGCTGCTTCACATTCCTCTTACAAAATTAGGGCAATGATGATTTGCTAATTGGAGAGATTTCAAACAGTTCACCAATCTATTGCAACACCTTCAACTCTGCAAAAACAACACTGCATGTTATTTATTTAATCTCTGCTTTCATATTTTTGCGACAGCGCAGACCCAACGAATCACACTTCAAAGAGCAACAATCCCACCAACACATTGGGAGCCAAGGCATTAATCTTTTTTAATAAGGGATAACTAGCTGTAATCACTTTCACTTGTTTGAGGCACGTCTTCAGAAGAACCGTGCCAAGAATAACTCCACCAGCCCAGCCTGCTGCCGTGCAGCGACTGTCAGCCTTCGCCTGGCTAAATTCAAGAAGTCAAGGTGTCAGAAATAAAAGTTTCAAGAAGGAAACTGTTTCACTGAAAGCCATCAGATATTAATTTGTGTTAATATACTACTGGTGAGCATTAGCTGCTGTTTTGCTGATGGAAGATGTGAAATTTTGCCCAGAGTTAAACCAGCAGCTCTCTTTGCTACACTTTCACACATCCATCCATTCATTGTCCACTTTTCCTCCAACACGTCCACCTTTTCCAGCTCCTCCTGAGAGATGAATAAATATACAGTCCTCCCAGTGAGTTCTGGTCTCCCTCAGGTTTCCCCCCAGTTGGAGCTGCACAGAAAGCCTCTTTAGGTTCGGCGTCCTAGCATAGAGCTGAACGAAGCCCGAACCACCTCAACTGACTCTTTACAATGTGAAGGAGCAATGAAAATATACTTAAGAACCTCTATACAAACGGGATCAGAGACAAGCTGGAGTCGCATAAAAAATGTAGCCAACTTTGTGCAGAAAACCTTTGTGCAACAAAGGTTCTTAGTGATGCAGAGACCAAAAATCCCCCCAGCAGAAATATTCCCAAAGCTCACGTCTATATCTTGAAACAGACTGCAATACTTAGTTTTTTCAAACATGATTGGAAAATAAGAGTGTAAAAGAAACATAAATAATTTAAATAGGTTTACGCAATAGAGATTTAAACCTTGACAACTCAGTTTCATGTTCATATCGAAATATGAAGAAGCATGAACTTATTTAATTTTATAAACTTATTAAATCCCAGAATGATGGGTACACACCTGCTAATCTGCTAATTTTTTGTTTAGCTCTTCTGCCAACCGTGACAACATTTAGCGCCTTTAGTTTTGGCTAGCCGTTTATATCCGTGCTCTTACTTTGAAGTTCAACACCACAGAAGTTGCATTTCCTCTCCCCACGTTCTCGCTCTGCTTGATCACCATGAACGGCTGAATTTTCTTCATTTGATTTTGGTCAAAAATGATTTTGAACAAAAAACTGTTTGCATGTTTACTGTCGCGTGTGTTTCTGTTCTTTTCTGCCTTGAGATACAGTTTGTACCCGCCTCTCTGCAGGGACAAGCAGGTAAAGACATTATTTGGTTTAAAAATGCGCTCTTCTCTATTAAGTGCAAAAATAGACTTGCAATAAGCAGTGCATATAAAGGTTGTGTTTTCAGGGTTACACAGATACTGAGAGGATTTCAACATTGTTATGTCGCCATAAATCACCCGTAAATCCCTCTTTTAAGAGGCCGTTCTTCTTGTCTTTGTTTTCCTGTGTAGTTCTCTGTGTAACCCACATTTTCTGCCAGAGTTCACTAATTCAGTCCCTGCCAGATTTAAGATGAGCTTTCAGGCCTATCCAAACAAAGCAGATCAGCTTTAGTGATTCCTAAGAGTTTTAAATTATGCTGCTCGTGTTATTAATGTAGATATTCTGATTTCATCTTTAAAAAAGGACACATCTATGCACCTCAAAAAGAGAAATCGTTTCTATCCTGAAGCTTCTTATTTCCTACACTGGTCATGAATAAAGGAGGATCAATTTTGAGTGAAGATTTTACATATGTTGCAAGTTGATAGCAAAAGATGTTTTCGTATATATGCTCAGATTAAGGATTATCTTCCAAAACAGGTTTAAGCATTTAGAGTTTGCTATTTGGAAGAGTTGCACTATAAGCCTGCGTCAGTGTTTTTGTTGACAGAGAAAATGACACCACTATGAAAAACTTTAGTGTCATTAGAGGAGTACAGATGTGTGTGGCACTGGGCTTAACTCACAAAATATGCCTAAACACATAAAAGGAAAACACAGTTCAAGTCTCAGTCATAAAGTTTGAGTTTTGCGTTTGCATGACAGATTGAAAAAGATAAAGAAAAAACGATTAACCTGGTCTCTACGCTTTAATCAGCGTGGCTAACTGCAGTGATTAAACGTCAACATTTGATCACTGATGCAAGGAAATGAGCCGCGTTTTAGCCGAGCTATTAGCACGCATAGGTGAGGGGGGTGAACCAGTTGTTGTGTTTTTCCTGCAAAGGTTCTAATCTCGGCTCTCCAAAGTGAGATTTTCAGCTAAACCAGTAACCTGTTTTGCAAATTGGGGTTCCAGCAGAAAGCTGGCGTTCCATATGGTTGCATAAAATCAGATTTGGACCCAGACAGCTGAGGCAGATGTTTCCATCTATGGCTGAGCAGCTCAGATAAATCACTCTGACACCGCGTTGGGCCGAGGTTCGTCAATGATCTTCCGCTCTGTGCTGAGAGGAATTTTATCGTTTCAGGATTTGTTGCAGTTGGATGGCTGTACCGGAGGTGAAACAACGCACGAACCACCAACATCTAAGATTAGTTAATTAAATTGTGCTGCAAGGTTTAATCTCAAAGGTCACAATAGATATCAGCTCTTCTTCAGCTGCTCTTGCGACTGTGTTCTATCAAGGACGACATTACCTCATGTTTCCACGGGGACATTTCTTAATTATCTAGCAAATAACTCAAATTCAGGATGATTTGTCTACTTGGTGCCATTTGATGAACTTCTACCTTCTGTCACTCTCTTACATCACGTATGTTAACATACAAAAATTAATGTTACGTGTTTGTATTTACTCATTTTCACAGTTATTTATTTTGTGAGTTGCTGTAAGCTCACATCATCATCATGCAGAGATGAATGACTCTTCATTAGCGCAGACAGAGTGTCTGCATTGAACATCAAGAGATTAGGTAATGGCTCTAGATTTAGTTTTGTTTCATACTAGTTCATACATGTATGATGCTCCACAGTTGCAAATCTTATGTAACATTTTTATTTTTTGCCCTATCCATCACTTTTACTGCAGTCATGCTTAATTGGAGATGACATTGTGTATGCTTGAGTATTACATAGAATGTGGTTTTGTTTTCCTTATTTTGATTTAGTAGGCATGAAACGCAGACGGGATGGGATGTCTAGCAGGTGTAAATGAGATGGAACGGGAAACACAGAGATATCCTGAGGCGGACCAACATTCCTCAGTGCTGAAGGCCCGATTAGAGGGTTGAGTGGAGGAACCTGGTTGGGAAGGAAAACATGGGATCAACGCTGAAATTATTCACTTTGACTGCATTTTTCTACTCCTTGTTGTTTTATGTTTCCATAAAAAATGCCGTGATTTTCTCACCAATGTCTCGGTAATTTTTGGAAATCTAATTTAAGAGTAATTTAAGAGTAATTTAAGAGTTGCGCAAGTGAAGAAACGTCGCATACGTTGCATTTCCGTTGACCGTATAATTGCACAATTTAACATTTGGAAAATTAGTTAACTGAATGGAATACGGCAATTTCAAAAAGAGTAATTATTCAATACATTTTGGTGGTTATTGGTCATATTGGTCTATTTTGAAAACCTGTGAGTAATGAGGTGGTGCAGTGGTAAACCACAACCCACATATGGAGACCTTAGTCTCTTTGACATTTGTCTCCCCCCTCTCTCTTTACCTACTTTCCTGTCTCACCACTATCAAATAAAGGTTGATAAAGGCTAATTAAACAAAAAAGGAAATCAACAAATCTTAAAATTTGTGCAAAACTGCAATAAAAGTACATTTTCCACATCACACCACTCATAATCAACAACCGGATGTTTCCACTGGCACAAACCACGAAGAAGAAGAAGACAGGAAGTAGTTGGAGGGTTAAGGCACAGCATGTCAAACTTAATCACTTGTGATTTTAGATGCATTTCCTATTTAATGGAAACACTGCAATTGCAAAGCTATGTTTTTTTTACAACGTTTGCCCAAATTTCAGCTCCTCTAATCTGTCTGTGCTGAGTTACAACAATGGATCTAATCACATATAAATCAGTGAAATTGTTACTGACAGCTAATGGAGAACATGAAAGATCATGTCTGAAATCTTGTTCGTCTTTAATCCCACCTGAGACTGAGAGCTGCAGAGAATCCTGGACCAGGAGCGGTTTGACATTTAAATTCCTTTTTAGCTGAAGCATTTTCGTAACAATTCAATCCATCTCATCATCCAGACTCCCTGGTGGATCACCTCTGGTGTAATCATTGCCCAGAGAATGCATTTGCCATATTTATCAGCAGTAATGATGAACCAAAGTGCAAAATGGTGATACAAAATGAACATAAAAAAAATAAAAAGATGTGATTGATGTCGAATACTTGGCAAGCCGGCACGTTGGGGAGCGGAATAAAAGATTCCCCTTTGGGCAAGAAACTCAGAGGGAAGAAATTTAGAGCACTTTAATGTCTGTGTCTCTAGTTTTGACGAACATCTACATACATAGACACACTCACTCTCTTTCTCTCACACACACACACACAGTTTTATGTCCCAGACCCAAACTCTCTTGCTCCCTCTCCTGCTCCCTGCAAAGACTTTAATGTCTGTGTTCGTCATTTGATTTCCATTTCACTTCTCTCCCATGCAAAGTCCTGCAGGGTTATCCCCCCCTCCCCCAGGAATCATGAGCTCGCACACGGACCCAGCTCCAGTAACGCTGCTGGCAGACATCTGGAAATGTTTTGGCCCTGCGCTGGCGGTCACTGTCTGGACCAATAGAGACCATAGCTCAACCTTCACATTGTGACAAGACTTCATATATCTCTCTGTGACCTTGTGTACAGTATAGGAACCCCGCGTTTCCCTCAGGGCTGCACCCCGAGCCCCTCAGCTCCCTCCGCCACATGCACCCTTCTCTTTTGTTTCCCACCAGGTTCTTCGTGCCACACAGGGAGGAGCGTTTAGCTTAGTTTGCAAAATTAATATGCAGCTGAAAGATACGAAGACAAAAATAAAAAATAAACACAGGAAGAGGCAACAGCCCATTGGGGTTGTATAAAAACTACATCCAAATAGTATAGAAAACAAAATATATAATACAAGAATGTAATAAAATACAATCACATAGAGAACAGAAACATAAAAAACATAAAAACCCATCTAAGTGTTAAATTGCCAGTACTGTATGTTTCCAGGCACAAGGGCTGTTTTGTAGCACAATCAGGTAACTGTAATCTGAAAATGTTATAAAAATGCTATTTATATGTAAAAATGACTTAAAAGAACTGCGACATTTAATACTCTGAAATTGGGCCTCTGTCTCTTTAAAAACTCCTGCTCTTTCTAAAGCTCCTCCTTCAGGAAGTCATCACATCTCTCCTCTATTAACCCTTTAGCATCATTTTTACCAGCGTTTCACTGAGAAGCAGCTCGTACAATGAGCTCACCTGATGTGCAGCTACACCAGGTGTTTGCTAACTGCTGCTGGCTAGTCTGAAGGAGCTGAGAGATACAGAGGAAGCAGAAGCTTGGAAAATGCAGCGAGGAGGAGGAGTCATGCCTCAAAGGCGGAGCTAGGTCCACCCAGGTGTTTTGCACAGCTCAATGGTTGCCATGGAGATTGAAGGCTTTCTCAAACATGTATTAAAGAATCAGAGCGACATTCCCGGTATGTTTTTGAAGAGGAAGTAACATAATAACATGAGTTAAAGCTCAAAAAAGCTGATTTTACATAACAGTGCTTCCTAAATAAAATTTAAAAAGTATAGATTAAAATAACCTTTACAGCGCTGAACTCTGATAAGTAAGATTGAAACTGCATATTTGATATAAAGTAATGGTATATCCCCATGAATTTTAGAAATTTAATAAACAAAAATACAAATCTGAAAAATCTTGATATAGGAAGTAAGATTCTCAGAGGAGCAGCAGGACGATGATAGTCTGAGATTTATGCAACGTTGTGAGAAAAATACTTTTCCTATTTTTGCAGTAGGACAGATATGGTATAGCGCTCGATAATAAAGTGCAAACAGGCATTCTGCAGTGATATAATGCCTAACTCTGTATTATACCAATGGATTTATTCATTTCTCACAAATTTGAGGTCTACTCTGATAATTTCCCATCAAACTGAGACAGGGATCAATGGAAGTCGAGATCATTCCCATCATTCCTGCCTGAATGAGGGACGAAGCGCATCCTGCCGCTCCGACGTTTCCTTGCAACACACACATCCACTGATATTGGAGCAGCTCTCATGTGGCGGGTCGCTATGTTCTTATTGTGTTGTTCTGCTGTGGTTTTGTTGGTAATCACATCTTTCTGAGGCTAACAAAATTTAATATACAGCACATTAATCATCCCTGTTATTAACTGGTGACTGCTTGTCCACTGAGCTGTGGTAACCCCAAACCTCTAATACTGTGGGACTTTTTTATATTTTATCATTGTCTAGAAAAGAACTGCGATTTGATTTGACCCTGATAAGAACTATTTCTGCGAGTTTGAGAGCTTCTATTTCCTGTTGATCAAATATCCCCAAACATATACTTTCATTTTTCATTCTGCAGACAGCTGGCCACTGCTGTTGGCAGCTTACAGTGCAGTAATCATTTGTATATTTGTATTACTGATGCAGGTTTAATATTTCAGGCACCATTTCATTCTGTTCAAAACATACGCACCGCCCTGTTAAATTGCCAGACTTTGTTGTGATCTAAAGCCTTTGGCTAGTTTGGCATAATTAATCTGATTAAACAGAAATAAAGTTGTGATTTCCTAGCAAAATTACTCATTTTTATCTTGCTTCTAAAAAAGTTTGCAGGGAAGTTATTGTATGGGATCAAAAGAACATTATTTCTCAAAGGTATCAGTCAGGAGAAGAATACAAGAAGGATTATTTATACACCAGGCATGGAGTGAAGTCGGGATCCACCAAGATCAAGACAGAGACCGAAACATTTCAGGACTTTGAGGTACTTCTGGACCCTACAAAATGCAAAAATAATAGGAAAAAAAAGTTAATTACTCAAAACAAGTCACTGCTTGGTATTTAGTTAATAATTGTCATAATAAACTACTATAAAATGTATTAAATGCAATCAGCAGATTTGAATTCATCAGCTTATAGTCAACAATAATAGTAATAAACTTAAAAAGCACAATAGAGCTCAAATTATTTGTCATAGCAGGTATGGAGTCAAGAGTGGCCAGGAAGAACATGGTGGAGCACGGAAGTGGCATCATCATGATCTGGGGTTACTTTCATTGAGAAGAAGCTGTTCTCTCTCTCTTTTTTTTTTGTTAAAGGTCGATAAAAGGGTGAACAGATCAAATTACCTGACGATCTCTACATATTTTCTCAACATCTCACTGAGTCCAGACAAATTAACACAAATATTATTTCATAACAGGAAAACTGAAGTTTTTGACGGTCCGAGTCACAGGGACGAGAAATGTTCTCACCGTCGGATCGATTGGGAAAACTTGCAAGGTAAAATAAGCAAGTACTGTCAGGTCCAGATGTGGAGTAGAAATATCTTCCCAAGTTGTTTCCTATCTGCCAAGGTTAGAGGTTCCTGCTGCAGTTAATCTTGTGATGATCAAAGCGCCATCTGAGAAAACACGTTTTTATTTCTCTGACTAGCTTAACGCCAAAGGGATTATTTAGATTGTTAGCTCTGAACAGCTGCAACCTAAAGTAAAAAACAGTGTAAATTTGTGTTTGGATGCCATTAGTGGTATTTGCTTCAGGAACAACAGATGAAGCAGATGCTGAATGTTAATTACAGAAAAAATGTCAACAAATTTCAATATTCAATGTGTCAGATGATACTGAGAACGATTCCCCTGCAGCTAAAGGATATTTTATTACAGAGAAACCAAATCTCTATTCCTCTCTTTTCTGTAAGTTCACAGTGACAGAGGAAAAGGAAATAGTTGATGAAGGCAAGTTTAGATTCCTAGCAGGTACATTTTTAGAGGAGACAGTCATTCTGACCTTCATTTGGAGCCAGTTGGGGTCTGAACATGGAGTCCTCCAAATAAGCTGGTGTGAAAGAGTCTGTAAAAGTCTGCACTGCTAAGCAGTTAATTTTTTCTGTGGTAAGAGAGAGTTTTATTAATTTTTTTAATGAAAGCAATAAATCCTTTTTTCTTATGCATTCCACCCCTTGTTTGAGCAATCTCTCCATCTTTACGGCTTTCTGTGCCCCGTTAAGATTTCACTTTGTCCTTGACGCTTCCTGGTCTGGGTCTGTCCCAGGATCCAGCATCACCTCCAATTCCCCTCCTTCATCCTTCCAGTTTACTCCACTTAAGTCGGAGCAAAGTCATATTTTAAGAGGCCTTTTATGTTAAGCTATTTATCTATGGAGACATGAAGGAGCGAGGCGGGGAGGGATCGGAGATTAGCCGGCAGAGACAGACGCATTTATTTGGCCGTAACAGCGTGTGGAAGGCACGAATGTTAGCGGATCCACAGTTTGTCAAAAAAACAGTGACCTTTACTGGGAAACGGAGTGTGTTCTCTGTGTCATGTATCAGATATTACCCTTCAGTGTCAGCGTAACGCATGAGTGTTTGTGTGTTTCGGACTATCAGATGGGTATGTGTTATTTTTTGTCTTTTATTTTCGTACACGGGGAATGATGTACGTTCCACGCAGAGAGAAAGACAGAGTGAGCAATCGAAAGGATGTGTGAAACCTCCAAACTATTTCCCTGGGCTGCTGGTGGAACAGACGTATTTTTCAGGATGTAGCAGCATGTGGGCCCGGGCGCTGTTTATCCAGGATGACACCCTTCACATCCATTCATCAACGTCCCGTCAGACCTCCACTGACCTTGGGTCTCCGCCTGCGAGTCCGGAGAAAAAAACATAAGGAAAGATGAGTTTGAAAGGAGTGATGGAATGTGGTCAGTTTTTCCTTCTTGGGTGCTATTTTAATTTGCGTCTCAGCGGGACAGCGGTGTCCCCGCTAGCTGCCCGAATAAAAATACAAAATATCCAGCAACTTCAGGTGAAAAAACCCACAATAATCAAGGGTAACAAGCAGAAAACTGACTCTGAAGTAATGTGTCTTTTCAGTTGTGGCAGGGATGTTTATCACAGCAAGAAGAGTGAATCTGTGTGAGCCTGAGCGAAACATAACTGGACGTTTGTTATTGCAACATCTTAATTTTATTCAGCACGAGGCTCAGGGCCCTGCAGGTGCCCAGGTGACAGATGGTCGAGCCGGACGGGGGTCCTTCCTTCTGTAAGTTATAGATGGACATCTTGTCCAAAACACACATGATCACAAGGAGAAAAAGGCAATTAGGGCTGAGATGGGAGAGCATGGGGAAGCTTGATAATGAGTTTTACATCCCACACCTTCAATCCTGACATGTTTCTGCAAAAGGGACAAACGGTGGTTTCTTCAAGGGCAAAAACATAAAAAGATGAATTAAGTGATTACTACGCATCTCTTTAGTTCTTTGATTTTGACCAATAGGTGGGTTATAAGATGATAGTTCAAGTTCAATCAAAAAACTATAACAAGTAATTGTGACTTTATATTTTAAAGTATCTCCATATTTTTTAATGTTCCTCAACTGGCCTGTGGTGGCGCTGCACCAAGAACCATTGAAGGAAACAACATGAAATCCTTTGAAGAAGACATTGAGCATAACTTCCTTTTTCTCAAAACATAAAACAAATATGGAGTAGCAACAGATTTGAGCAATTTCTCCTTGTCTTTGGTAACAGACTATGAGCCATTTCTCCCGCTAGCACTAGATTAGCACGTTTGTTTATATTTACCCAGAATGCCCTGCGGTACAGTCCACTTCCTGCTTTTAGACCGGTCTCAAGTCCATTTGCAGTCAAACACGGCTTTGAGCCGCACCAGAGATCACTCCAACCGGCAGACCAGAGTTCGGTTTTTGGTCCGCGTCAGAGTTTGGTTATGCATTCACACTTCTCCAACCAAACCAGACTTTAAAAACAAACCAGTCTGACTCAAATGGACCAAACACAAAAGATGTAAATGTTCTCTCAATCAGTTTCCAAGTGCCAAAATTTTGAGCCAATTAAATCCACCAGTTGTGAGGTGAGAATTGTCTAACATAAGGGGGAAGATAGAGGGTCCATTTAAATGAGAAGAGTCATCTATCTAATGCCTCTCACTTATACATAATTGGGTCATGGAGGTAAAATGTCCAAGAGGGAAACCCAGACATCCCTCACGCTGCCCAGCTCCTCCTGGGAGATCCCAAGGCACATTCGGATTACCCCGGGGAGCTCGAGATCTGCCCCAGGTCTTCTACCACTGGAATGTGTGCAACATCCAGGACACATATTAGCTAAATGTTCAAACCAGCTCTCATGATGTAGAAGAGCAGCAACTCTGGTGAGAGCGGTTTGAGGCGAGGAGATGAGGCTCCTCACCTCGTCTGTTAGGCAGAGCCCTGTATGGCTGATATGCACCTTACTAGAAGTGAACACTTTCATTCATGATGGCATAAATTCACCAAGAGTTGTGCTTCCATTATAAATGTGCCCAAAACTTAGTGATACTCGGCTGATGTCGAAAAAACACAATTATAATGGCATAACTGTCACACAGTTTTAATATGAAACAATTAAAACGTCATGTTCACAAGATCCTGCCTGCATCTCCCTGCTGGAGGGCAAAAAGCTGTTTGCCAATGATGACTACCATTGGTTTAAATTGAAAAAATTAGGAAAAGTTTTAATTAACAGAAGAAAAAAAAGCGAGGGATAGGAAAGGAGGTTAGTTATTCTTGTTGGACTTTGAAAACCTTAGCATGTAGATGTGATGTGGAATTTGGTGTGTTTGAGTTCAACTGAAACATAAAAAAGGTGACACCAACTCTGACCTATCATCAGTAGAGAAGAAGTTTAAATGAGTTAATCTATATTAGCTTAGCTTAAGCTGTGCAGGCTAAAAGCAAAGGCTAACACAACAGCATAACTTAACTGCTGATTCATCTTCGACGTTGCGCTCGTTTTAATCGCCAGTGTCACATGACTTTAGCACATCAATGTGAACGTAACAGCTGTCCGTCGGCAGGTTAAAAAAAGCCGAAATGTCTCGCTGCACACGCTGCTTTCTCTTCCTCTGCCATCTCGATCTGTATGGAACGCTAGTAGGTCAGGTCGCCCTCTGGTGGGCGCACCAAGATACTGCAGCGTTACTATTAAAAGAAAATAAGTAGCACAGAAGCTCTTTTACAAAAATCATACATACGTAAGTATGTTCATGAGAAAGGTCATCAAAAAAGAATTTATTGACAGAAACTAAGTGTGAGAAACCATCTGGCTTTTTAAAAAAATACTGCTCCATGTAGATTTGATATTGTATCGGAGGTTTCTTGCAATCATGCAATCATATCCCATTTTGTAATCTGGAATATATTTGTTGTTAATTAGATCAGTGTCTTAGTGCAATGTTCTGTCAATACGCCCACAGGACCAGACCATCTGCAAAGATCTAATAAAAACGCCCTGCCACCTCTAAACTAGATACATTCCTCTACATGAATCTCTAAATCCTGAGATGTTGGCTATAAAGACAATAAAAATGTTTAATGGCAAGACACAGCTAGCCAGTATGAGGTATTAGAATTATTTCTATAAACTCTGATTGGACTGTAAAATTGTGATTAGTTTCACCTCCCGTCTGATATTCCCCTTGTGTTTTATTAAAAGTTATGTCTCTGTATATATATATATATTTTTTGACTTACAAATCCAACTCTAACAAACTTTAAAAAATGTCCAGTCCAAACTTTAAAGAAAAAAAGAAAAAAAATCAAAGTATTCTTTGCAGAAATGCACTTTTTTAGGAGGATTTTAAGGAAATTGAAATGCTTTGATAAAGCCCTTTAGCCTCCAGCAGTAATATATCATGCAGGTGCTGACCTGTATATTAGCTCTTTATGTCGTGTTTATGACCATCGACAAATCAGTTAGTCCACAGGATATTTACACCAGGTTCCTGGCAGCCTCCTTCATTCTCAGTGTGCTCAAGTTCTCTGTGAGACTGCATTATGGTTAAACCTTTCTCCACCCAACTAACCCCTAAAACACGCACACACACACACACACACACACATATATATATATATCCACAGCTTTTCTGGGTCCAGTTATTTATGGTACAGGGGTACAACCACCTTCCATCCAATTAAAGCTGAGTGCTGGCTTTGTGCAGGCCACTCTTCATCATTCCCCTCAAAGGGGTTGTTAGGACAGGAGGAACTGTGCTCTCGGTTTCCAGCTCAGCTCCTTTCCAGGGTCGCGGGAGTCTGGCTTTAAGAAAAATGTCACTGCTCATCACCTTACAAGCGAATTATTTAAATGCCGCTCAGATGATTGAGGCCGAAGTTGAAAGACGACACAGCTTGATTCATTCCAGATCAATGGAGGTTAAGAAGCACATTTCAGCCAAAACTACTTCAACATCATTTTTTCATATTATTATAATTGTAAATTTTCCACCCATCCATGAGTTATTTTTCCCCACTTTTTTCAAAGAAGTGCCTTGTCTGCAGAAACCCCGATGTAGTACAGAAGGAGCTGAAAGGAAAAGCGAAGCTCTTGCTTTTCTGCTTCATCCACATCCAAGCTTTCAAAGATGGATCCAGCACCTGGATCGTCACTTTAAGAAGCTCCACAATACAAGAAGCAGGATGGAGAGGCGTCGCCTCGGTGGTCCAGAAGTTGAACTGTCGACGTGCGGTCATGTGGTTTTAGGATGTTTGTTTGCACAAGAATGACTGTCACAAGTTTACAAATTTGTAGGAGGAGGCAATAACAATTGTCAGGCTGGAAAATCTCATTTTATTTTTCACATTATCTGGAAAAAAGAGCAGGAGGCATTGGTGCATCGGATCAGAAATGAGCAGCGGGAGTTTAACATTTCAATACTTCCTCATGACCTGCCTTTAAACACTTTGTTTGGATGATTCATTTAGACTGTTTGGAGTCATAAATAATAATAATAATAAAAAAATCTCTTGTGGTTCTCTGTATGTTTTCACTGAAAAAAATGTCACCCAAGATGCTCTCTGACTTTTTTAAAATAAATAGTTCTCGTCCAATTAAAGAGAATATAGCCACTTTTAAAGCACTGCTAACATTTTGTCTTTTACTGGCAGCTGGAATCACCTCATCAAAGTACAAAAGGGAAGTAAAACCTGAAGCAAAAAGTCTCAACTGCTTCACAGTCACAGAATCCGAATCCTGCAGCATCCAGTTCCTCTGCCTGGCCAGTTTCTCCCTCTGTGTCTGGAGAACAACACTTTTCTGTTTGCAGGGTAGGAGCATTAAAAAGGGGAACCGAGTCTGCCAAGTCTAACATCATAAAAATCAACATGCTGTCTGTTTCTGCCGCAGCCACCGGAAATCCACAGAGCCAGGCTAGCCTCACCTCCATGGCCCGGTGCATTCAGGGGAAGGCCTGAAAACACTCAATTTATAACGGATCATAAACGTGTTGCACAACAGGAACATTATAAGGCTCTCAGAGAAGCTTGGAGAAAGCTTCAGCCTGGAATTCAGCTTTTAATGACTATTAATGGACACAAACGGCCCATCTGAAAGCTCCCACTGGTGAACTGGAGGTCGTTCCTCTCCGTTGAATCAGGAGGTTTTGCTACCAGGATATTTAGAGGAAAAGTAAAAGAGTCTGTGCACAAGGTCACGGTAACTGGGAGGACGCAGCAGAACGTAGCGCAGCTCCTGACCCGTTTCTGTTTCAGACGTTTGCATTTTGTTCACCACAGAGACAAGAAGGCAGCCAAGCTCTGTCGTTTCCCCTGGCGCCTCATTCCTGATTGGCTATATCAGTAAGAAAGCAAACAAATTTGTATGCTAGGAAACAAAACCAAAGAAGTATTTAAAATATTAGCTTTATCTCCTCCTGCTGAAAGCCACACTGAATAATTATTTAGAGGCAGACTATTAGAGAAATATACAGTTTGTTTGTCAAATGGTTTCCCAAGAAGAAACAAAACTTCTTGTTCTTTCAGAAATGAGGTTCATCCTATTTCAGCTGGAGAAAGCGTCACTGTAATGACATGTATCCAAACAACTGCTTAAGCTATGACGTCTATGGAGATTTAATGTAGAGTAATGCAGAAAAAAAGTACATAAAATGAAGAGTCTAACTGTTACATGCACTATGAAATTATTTGACTTATTAATGCTGTATTTAATTGGTTTTTGGTTTGATTTTATTACCATTATTCAACACAAATTACACTATTATGACTTAGCAACCTGTCACCAATAATATGTTTTTATTTACATATTTTATTTTTTATCTATTTCTACAATTTGGTTGATACGGAAGAAGATTAAGGCCACTGGGAAAAAAAAAGAGTCTAATTTGTGAGAAAGAAAAACTTCTGATTTTTTTTTTCTTGTTTATTCATTGACCCTAATTGTCTTCCGTAGATTAATGATATAAAGCAGAAAAATTTAAAAGGGGTCAAGCCCTTTTTTATTAAATAGCTGAATACTCCTTAAAACACCCACAAATATTCAGTCTTATTTCAACCTGAAATATAAGATTTCTTTCTGAAAGTTGTTTATATGGCACCAATTCAAAACAGAACAAGAGGAATTGTATGGAGGAATTTTTCTGCCATGATTCAAGGGCACACATTTTCATTTTGAAAGCATGACTTCATGTCTTCCTTCTCAAAACTTTTGCTCCTGTTCAAATGTTTTGCTTTCTCAAACCTTTCTCCTCGCGCTCAAAACTGGCCTCTGTTCGGATTAAGTCTCCGCTTGTAAACGTCTCTGAATTTGATACAGATATGAATACGAATATGATTCTATTCCATTCAGAAAGGTTCCGTTGCCTGGCAACCTCCCAGCCAATAGAACGAAAGTGTTACACTGGGTGCGTTTGTTTCCTTCAAGTGGGTGTGCCTGTGTGTCTCCTATCAATTACAGCAACCTCCTTCTTTCAAATTGAAAATGTTAAGACAAGTGTTAAAAGTTTTGAGAATGAAACACATAATGTCTTGCTTTCAAACTGAAAGACTGTGCTCTCGAATTATAGCAGAAAAATTTTCCCACAGAATTGAAAATGAAAACAAAGAAGACCAAATGAATTCCCAGTCGGCTTGAAGTTTTTATGAAATTACAAACGTCCATCCATCCGTTGGTTCATTGTCTTTTCCAGTCTGATGTTGGCATTCGGCGAAGAAAAAGCCAAGAATCCCGAGACACTCAGAGCATTTCAAAGCATTGCAGAGGGGTAAATAGTTCACAACAGACCAGAGCGATGCTTACATTACTGCCGCAGAAATTCCCACCGGCTTACACAAATTACAAGCAATCCAATTCCAATCTGTTATAATAACATTAACGGCGATCAAATTCAGTAAACTGTAAAATGATCATTTCTAGATTCTTCCCTCCAGGTGAAGAACTTGAGGCTTGAAACGAAGATCATTTGCATTTTAACACATTCTAATTAAACATTAGTTGCTTATCAGTGTGTGTATATGTATATAATAATGCGCGTGTATTTAGCTGAGTGTGACAGCAGCACGGCCTGTTTCAGTGTTTTCGTGTGAAGGAGTCGGGTCGGGATATCAGACACCTCTCCGGGACTCAGACATTTCCCATCAATCATATCTGGGAAATGAAATGTCCATCTTTGGCTCCACAGTTTAATTTGACACAGGAAGCAAACACGCACAAACACACGCACACACACAAGTTTGACCTCTGTTTCATCACGCTTCTATGCTATCTCATCCTTCACTCCACCTTCGTTCTATCAGCAGCCAGTATCCCACAATTTCCTTCGTTTTCTCTCTGCTGCTCCCTTGTGCATGATGCCGGCTGACAACATTTTCTCCATCAAAGCTCTAAACTGCCTCTTATTATTCTGCTCATTCCCCTCACATATTCCTCCTTGTTTGTTTCATTTTACATCCATTTTTTCTCCTCTGTCACCCTCTCCCCATTTCTTTGTCAATTAAGTTTGTTTCAGCAGAAACTTTCCTGGATTGTTAGCTGGGGATTTGCCGTTGGAAGGAGCGTGGAAGCTCAACGCCTGGCTCTAAAGTTGAACAAATTTCAGAAAAAAAAACATTGTTTTTATTACCCATAGAAAACTTTTTGTTAAACGCCACCATAAAGGTGCAATAAGAAGACTGAAAAGCAGAGATAATAAGGCCATCACATCCACAAAATCATTGAGAACTGAGAACGTGCCCTGTATGTTAACATATCATATTAAGAGTTATTCAGATAACTATGGCATAAAGAACATGCTAACAAGTTTACCAAACCATTCATGTCACTCCAAAGCACTAAATCTTCATCTTCGGTGTCGCTTGTAAATAACTCCGCTAACTCCGGAGGTAGCTTTTACCAAACACATTATCAACACAGGCCTAGAGCGCCCTCTTGCGGTTTAGTATGAAAATAACATGTGATATGATATAAAAATGTGTTAATAATTTCACACATAAGTCGCTCCGGAGTATAAGCCCCACCCGCAGCCAAACTATGAACAAAACTGCGACTTATATTTCGGAAAATACGGTAATTAAAAGACGCAAAAAGACTAAATGTTGCACAAAATTCAGTTAATTTAACCTCAGTGGGGTGAAATTAAATATGAGTTATATCCTCATAACTCACATTTCTTAATACGCAAGAAATGAAGCTGTGTGAAAAATCGGTTTCTATGTTGGAGTCCAACATGAATGTCAAGTTTTTTTTTTTCTTTCTTTTGGCGAGTTTTGATTTGATCTGAGATAATTAAATTAAGGCCACCGGGGAAAAAAAAGAGTCTAATTTGTGAGATTGTCAGATTGGTTCAAATAAATCGGGTGTAGAAAGCAATAAGCAAATTTACCTTTACGAAATACAAAATCTGAAAAGAACCCAAAAAAATTTGTCGAGTGCTGTCAACTTTATTTTCTATTGAATAAATTCCAGGTCATGCGGTTTCAGAAGCTTTTAATTTATTAGTATATTAAAAAGTCTGACAGTAAAAAGAAAGAGTTCAATCTGTCAAGGGTGTTTTGATCCTGTTCTGTAATTTCTTTCCGAAACAGTTAAAATTTCTGTAAACATGATGCATCAATTAAACCCCCTCCTCTGACTCATTTATTCAAATCTTAGCTGGATTTTTGGCCACATAAAAATACAAATTACATTTAATAAGATTTTAAAGCAGATTTAGATTAATAAAAAACAGTAAAAACAATTCACAATTGGTGAACTTTACAATTGGACTTTTTTTTTGGAGAAATCTTCAGTTTTAATGTAAAATGACAGCAGTCAGTATTTACTGGTAATTCCTCATGATTGGCCCAGTTTGTTGGGGGGTCACTGGGATTCCATCGAAGGAATCAAACGCCAAAGTACCTAGACTTGGATTCCAACCCAGGTCATTTACTCAGCTGAAACCAAATTTGAGGTTTGAAAATTTTGTGCAATTTGGAAAGTTCATGATATTCAAAGAGTTTGTGCTGGGATGAGGTGTGTTTTTTGGCCAGTATATTTTGAAAAAATTGCAATGGAAACAGTTATTTCCAATCACACAAGTCATGTGATCAACAACGAGTTGTCACTACTGGTGGAAATGAGGAAGAAGATGACAGGAAGTGGTATGAAGATCATGGTTTTAATGACTTATGTGAATAAATATATTCATGTATGATTGTAAATGCATTTCTTTTGTAATGGAAACGTCACAATTGCCAAATAAGGTTTTTATTTTTTTTTCACCTTTTGCAAGTCTGAAAAAAACATTAGAAAAGGAAACTCAGCTTGTATGTTGATGTCACCAGGAAAGGTTTCAGATACATGCGGTATTAACAGTCACTATGAGTGTTTTCATGTTTCCATCTGCTTGTTTTCAAAGTCTAACAACTTTTTTTGATGAATGCAGTTGACATAACAGAACAAATAGCAACATGAAATCATGTTTACTGTATTAACAGTATGTGCTGCAACGTTTTTGACCACTGGCTGAAGCCCAGTATGACAAATTGTTCTATATTTCTTTTTCTTTCAACTTTTCTTAGCCTTGTTCTGTTTTATTCTTCTTTTGAGAGACTTTGGCTGTCACATCTACAGATGACTGACGACCCAAGCTGGAATGGGCCATTCTAAATATTTAGCTGTCATTCAGACAGTGTGTGTGTGTGCGTGTGCGTGGGTGTGCGTGTGTGTGCGTGTGTGTCTGTGAGGCCGCAAAAGAAAGCACTGACGCAGCACTCCAAGTATGAGCCGGAGTATCGCTTCAGCATCAACCGATGCTTAGATTCTACACTCAGTCAAAAAACTCAATGTTGTCCTCTGCAGCCAAGGAAATGATTCCGCCTCCTGTGTATCTCTAAAAGAAAATCTTTGGAATGGAGAACATAAACGAGAGCCAATTAATTGGTGGAAGTAGAGAGCGAAGGAGGTGGAGGGAAGAAAAAGAAGAGAGGGAGGGATTACAACCAAATGTCACTGACAATTAATTTTCTATTGCACAAAGGCAGAAAATGAAGAGAGGCATAATCTGTTCAAGTCAATCAGATCCTAAATCCCTGTGACAAGCACAATCTATGATTAAGTGTCTGCTGCGACGCAGAGGTACCTTAATTAATCTATTTTTCCTTGTCATCATTTTTTGCTTCCTCTAAGCTGTTAGAGCGTACCTTTAATAGAAAAAACAAGCTTCTGTCAAGGGGAAACAAGACTTTTATCGCAGCGATTCGCTTCCACATCGAGAGGGAAACAAAGGATAGAAGTGACTTCATCAGGTTTTTTACGCAGAGCCTCATGATCAAATGATAAGTCATGACTTTTAGGAACGTCACAGTTTACTAAAAACAATCATTTGGAAAGCTAGCACTTCCCCAGATTGTGTCATTTTCCTGAGCCAAACAATTAACACAGCTAATTAAACTAAAACATTAATTTAATCAATCTCACACTTTTTTATGTTACTTCGTTTAACCCCTTTAACAATTGGATCATAAAAGTTCAACATTTTTGTCACATATTTTAGAAAGTGAAACTTAAAAACACATTACATGAATTACTTCAAGCCTTTACTTGCAGCTTTGTTGATTTTGAGTTTCTATTTTTGAAATGAGAAGCGAAAAACATTGATCAGATTTTTTAAAATGCACCTGCACAATACAATTTAATTCAAAAATACTTTATTGATCCCAAACGGAAATTAAATAAACTAAAAGTTAATTTATTTCTATTGTTAAGCTAGAAAGTGAGAAACTCTTGCCTCATATCCAATATCTTATTCGTGTTCATTTCTTTCTTGGTTCATTTCTATTGATTAATAGAAACCAGCCAATTTGAGACGTTTTTCAGCATTCATTCAAGTCCTGCTAATGACCCAGTTATTGATTTATTTTTGTTTAATTACAGACACAGTTAGAAGGAAACAATTGGACTTGTGTTGACCATAACATAAAGCTGTAATTTTTGTGAAAAATCATTTTTCATGTAATTGAGTTTAGCTGTAATAATCAAAATAAGGATAAAATATGCATTTCAGATGGTGTAAAGTATGCATAAGTGTGATTTCTTTAAAATTCAATTATGTCATGATATTTGACGATAATGTTTAATTATTCACCATCAGAAGATTGTACAATAAGAGCTGTTGTTGTCCATCAACATGCATGGATGTAAAAAAAAGAAAAGGGGAAGTTCTGCGAATCACCATATTTCAGCACCAAACTGACACTGGGACATGTCCATAATGCTTTCTCTTTTTGGTTGTCACAGGACATTTGCTTCCTTAACTCAACCCATCTGGAGGCGTTTAAACAGTAAAACAGTTGAGCGCCATTGAGAGGAAATCTCTTCCACTCTGAGTTGGGCTTTATTTACTCTGCTTATCTCCCCTCTGGAATCAACATGGCCCCGGCCCAGAGCAGCACTGTTTATTCAAACCTCGCTAAGAAAAATAGAGCTGCAGCCATCAAATCCAGGAGCCTGAAGTCATTTGTGTCTGGCTTAACAATCCGAAACCACATGTCTGACTTTTGTTCAGACTCTCACCTACTAAACTCCAGTCAAGCTAATTGCTGGCCGTCCCTGGTGGAGCCTCCTGTGTCTTAGCCATTTCCCCCGTCTGCTGAGATGTTTTGGATTTTGCTCCGATGTGTCAATTGTTGTGAAGAGATAATTATGTTTCGGAATGTGTAAACCACCATTCAACAGATGCTATTGTCTGTTATTAATAGCAGCGATATTAATGCAACCACATTCAACCCTTAGTGGGATGCCCATGTTGACACCAGCATTTGTTGTCATGATGAATTAGCACGGTTGCTAATTAGAAAGCTAATGATGCAAGTATGCTAAGAGCTGCTGTGGAATACAGAGGATCAAAAAAGCAGTTTTAATCCTTTTAGATTGGGAATATTATCCAAAAACATGAATGACAGGAGTTATAGATTAAAGGTTATCTAATGTAGGAATTAAAATAACATTTTGTGGGTCTTCTGTTTTGTGCAATGCTTTGAGAAATTTGTTAGATTGAGATTTATTGACATAAATTCAATTCAATCTTAGTCATACTTTGTCTGGAAGCTGTTACATGGCTTTCGTTTTACTTAGGTAAATTGGGAAACAGATACGTTTGTGCACAAGAGGAGAGATTTAAATACAGAACATTTCCAGAAAAAAACCCGTGTGACCCTTGGGAACAAATTAAAATACTTTCATTCTGGGAGATTCATTCTGGAAACCACATTGTAAGAAAGGAAAACAATGGTTTCTGTCTCTGAATCTGACATGATGTGTTTGCACTATTTAACTCTATATCTAATAAAACACACAAAAAAATCGAGTGTTACACCAAAAGAAGGTAAAGCCCCAACAACAATAAGATGGCATTTACAATAAAAAGACTTATGAAAACTTCCAATCCACATCTCTATTCATTCCTAAAACCTTCAAATTTGGAGAAAATAATTTGTCCGGACAATCCTGATGACCTAAAACTCTCCTGACGTGACAATTTCCACTGGAGATGTTCTCTACTCAGCCCACTGACTGTTTGGGGACTTTTTTCCTCCGATAGAACAATGGAGATTCTGGTTGAGATACGATGCGGACATAAATCTGCTGTTGATGCAGTTACAGATTGATATTTAAGTCAATCTGTAACTTTGCTGAGTTACAGATTGGTATTTGCTGATTGTGATCAGCAAATACCAGATCACAATCAAAGTGACCATATATTTAAAGATTTGCTTTATTCAAATTTTTTCTAGTTCCCAAATCTATTACCAAAGGTTGACCAGGACATCCAGATTCAGAGAATATCTGCAGCCTTGTTCATGGACGCATTCATCCAACTGAATTGTGAAGAAAAGTAATTTATAGTTCCGTTTTTTTGTCTGGACCAAAACTGGGCCTGAATTTTCCCCTCCAGGTCCATAAACACGAGCAGCTTGGAGTGTTTCATCACAGACGTTATTATCTCAACCGAACAACAGCGTTCCACTCAGAGACACACAGTTTTCACAAGAGCCTCACAGGGGTCTTTACTGCAGCGGCCTGTACACTCTACTCTTAAAAAAAAGAGAGAAAAACGAGTAAAGTGATTTTTCACAATATCGGTGCACTTGTGCGTCCTTGAGTTTCCTCGACACAATGTCTGTCTCTCAAACTGAGAACGAACTGAGGTTTTTGGAAGGGTGCTACATCCCAAAGGAAAACAAAGATTTCCTAAATTCCACAGATAAAGATTAGCGAAACATAATGCAGGTATAACATTACCACCTTTCATTTTTCTTTACTTTTTGTGAGATCTCTTTCAGTGGGTCTGTTCCAGGGTTGTGGTTCAAACTGATAAGGTTGTTAGAGGAAGTCCCGTCCCAGAGTTAGAGACCAGTGAGGAAATGGGGATGGGGGAAGGGGGGCACTCAGTAATGTCAGATAAGCTCCAGCTTTCTGCTCCAACAGGGTCTCTATTTATCAGATCCAGTTATAACAGGAACAACAAGGAAACAGACAAGGAGCCGAACGAGAAGAACACGTGGAAAACAACTGGATAATATGACAAATCAATTATAAATTGATTTATAATGTTAATCTCACATGCCGTCATGTATTGGAGGCGAGTCTGCAAGCACTGGGAACTCTCAATTATGTATGACTTACTGCCTTTTAAGCAGGATCCAGACATTTTAAAGAGAATGATTGAGATTTTACTCAGTAACATGAGTGGATGAAGAGCCTCACTGCTGTTCACGTTTAATGTCCAACGTCTCCTGTATTGTCATGACACACCGTCAGCTCATGTCTTAGTGACGATTTGATTTTACCTGCTGGTGAGTTTAGCTAATTTTATCTTGTAAAAATATGTAATTGCTGAATATTTTTTCAGTTTCTGTCCCATTATTTCTTTTTAACACCAAACCTGTCATATCTTTTTATTATTATTATTATTATTATTATTATTATTATTATTCTAAATAGCATAAATTCAATCCAGTGTGCACCACTATTAGCGCATTACCTTATCTGCGATAGCAGAGCTAATTTTTAATGTGTTTTTGCTCATTTTGATCATCTTTAGCGCATTGGATTCCCCTAAATTAATTTTCCAAACAAATTGTTAAGTGCTACTTTACTTTTGCTGTTTTGAGTGGATGGTTGGATAATTTATAATTTACCTGGATGGTGAAACCTGGGCAGGTGACCAGCCCACCACAGACAAAATACAGTAATTCATGTTCATTGTTCGCTACCTCATTATATTTTAACTGAGTTAACAGCCCCAACCTGAACTTCTCTCTTATTTATCACATATTATCTCAATAAAAGTCTAAAAGGGCAGATCATAACATCATTCCAGAATTAGCATGCGTATAATTCACTTGGATCGCATCCATTTTGCTCTCTACTGTTGTCTTTGCTGACATGAACGACATTTTATAACTGCTTATCTTCCAAAACAGCTGCTCTCATTCACAAATTTAATAATTTCATCAGCAGAGATGAAAACTTTAAATGTTGACAGCTCATTTACCCGACTGCAGTTGTTGTCACTTATTAACATCCAGTCAGCGCAGGCAGGATTTGGCATCAGCCAAGAAAAACCTGAATTGGGAAAAGTAAAATGAGTGGAGCCGTTTTCTGCAGAGGTAATTTAATTTTCTTTAAATGCATTACTTTTTGTTTAAATCCCAGAGCTGAAACAAAGACGAATGTAATCCACAATATTAAAAGAAACAATCAAGCCGACTGACGCCGGCTCATTTCTGGTGGGGATTTGTGTTCATCTGCTCCTCTTCCAACAAACTCCAGCAATGACCTTTGTAATGCTGTAGGTGACTCAGTGTTTGCTTATGTCCTCTAATGATTGCGTGTGTCAGCCAATTAGTGGGACTCACTGACATAACAGGGACAATGTGCAAATAACAAGAATAACTTAAGATTTAACATGTTGTGCACTCCTGGATGATGTACATCCCTCTAATGCAGGGGTGGGCAATCCTGGCCCTCGAGGGCCGGTGTCCTGCAACTCTTTGACGTCTCCCTGGTCCAACACACTAGAATCCCACAGCTGAATCACCTCCCAAGTGCAGTCAGGTTCTCCAGAGTCCTGCTAATGACCTCATTATTTGACTCAGGTGTGTTGAAGTAGAGATACATCTAAAGGTTGCAGAAGACTGGCCCTCGAGGCCTGGAGTTGCCCAACCTGCTCTAATGTGTATGTTTTGCTTTTCAACCATGACCAACATCTTTAGCAAAGCCTCAATTTGGTGGTTTCAGATTTGTATTCACCACGTTTACCATGTATGGGTTCTTCCTGGTTACTCCAGTTAAAACGCTCAAGAAAGGTTAAGTGGGCTGATGAAAATGACATGTTTTCCAGCCAGATATACCATAAAAGATGTTTTTGTAAGCGTTTAAAAATCATGTTGTGTGTACCCAGTTTAACTTTGTGCACCAGGATCTCCAAATATCTCTACACGGCCACTTTGGGCTCATAAAGCTCATAAAGCTCAGGGATGAACACAAAAATAGTGAAAAAACCCACATTTCTGTTTAAAGTCACTTGAGCATGACCGTAGATAAACACAGTGAAACTATAGATCTGTCATGAATCTCTTTACTCACTGAAAACTAAAGTTCACCTTCAATTCTGTGTCTTTCAGAAGTTTGGATTTGCAAACAAACAAAAAAACTCTTTCATAGGAAATAATTCTCATGTATAAACTAATTCTTTAACATAAAACCAGCTGCAGTGATGCTGTAACGTGAAATGCACCAGTAGTGAAGTGGTTGACTATCCTGTTCTCTGCCTCAAACATGGATGCAGTTTCTGCTCATTGATTTAAGCATTCACTTTTAAATAATAACATAATTTGACGACCAATAATCTATATTGTATGCACAACAGTTTTGAAACAGAGGCTGAACATTGAAGCTTGCATTAACGTTAAGAATGATCTCTCTCCTTATTTCAACGTTGCTCTGTCTCTAAGCACCACCATCAATCTGGTTGTCATCTTTCTTTCCAGATGAACCCATAAAAAACACCATCAGCTCCATGACCATCCAATAACAATGACCTGTTGAGATGGAAAATGAGATTGAAAATGCCTCCATTGCCTCTTCATGTCTATCTTTTTCTCCATTGTTGCCTCTCTGACCTGGGTAAAGGAGGCCCTGATAGATTGAAGCTGCTATTCCCCGAGATGAGCCCTGGCTTTGCATATTACCCTCTTCCTCCATCACTGTAATGGAAACACCACAGAGATACCTGGACATGAATTGATACCAACACCCCAGAGTGCTGTGATATCTTCATCCATCTCTCAGCCTGGTTTTAAACGTATCAAATGTGGCTCCACAAAGCGCAGCAACCCTCTGCTTTCTGTGCATAAAGCAGAAATATTATAAATAAAACCTTATTGTCCTGTCAGTCAGTGGTGAAGAGCTTTGCATGGTGAAATATGGCCCAAATATCAGCGGGTGCCTGTTTATAGTGACTGTGGGTATGCAATGCTTGTAAAATGACACAAGAAAAATGTTACTTCCTTTCCATTTTATAAGCTGCGGCTGTTACTAAACAATAAAAAAAACCTTGTTAATCTCCAGTAAATCAATCACAGTGTCTAAAGTTTCTAATTCTGTTATTCTGGGTGACAATAAAAACACAAGTTCAGGCAGCAGAGATGAGATTTAAAAACTGCTAGAAGAACCCGACACTCGAGCTGAACAATATGGCTGAAGAACTTATCACAACAGAAACATTTCATATCAGTCGATATCAATAATTATTGATCAGTTTTTTTGGTTTAAATATGTGAAATGTTACCACATTGGAGGTGTGACCTCTCCACACTATTGAATTTTTAAGCAGTTATGAGTAAATTGCAGCTGCAGAAGTTACACAACAGGTTGTTGCTGGGCAACCAGAAGTTACGGAACATGTTGTTGCTAGGTAACCAAAGAGTGAGCGAGTTAGTTGATTCCACCAACTTAGCTTGGCTAACGTCCCAGAATGCTGTGCGGTTCTGAGATGAAGTTACTGACTTTCCTGTGATTAGTATTACCTGTTGATGCTGATCACGTGTCTATCATGATATTTATTGTTATTGATTTATTACCTGGCCCTTCCCGACACGTTTCTTCAAAATAACTGATCTTTGAAACAAACAAGATGAGGACAAAAACTAACCCTTCTTGGCTTGTCTGGCCCTGTCAGGTGCAGCTGCTGCCGTCACTATTTAACAGACAAAATGAAGAATAACAGACCGGGAGGTCACTAAGTCTTTCTGATGTAATAAAAAACATTATGGCACACGTTAGACTTGTTTCTCCACTTTTATCACAGAAACGCTGACATGGGAAGGTTTGAAAACTTTATGAGCCAAAACTAAACCACTGTTGAAAAATGAACATTGAAAGTATCAAGTAAGAAAAGACACAGCGAGAAGAAATCATAAAATTAAAACATGTGTCGACTAACAAATTAAAACAAAGTGAAAGGAAGAATAAGGAAGCGACCAGAACTATAATTTAGATAAATATTGGTAAGTATCCACTGGTTCATTTACTATGAGCTTCTCATGGGCTTGTATGTTGTAAAGTGTGAAGCTCGAAGGATCAGCAGGAAAGAAGCGCTGAAGACTCATGTCACTCATTTTGTGAGTTGTGCTGCAGCTCGTCTATTTCAATTTGGTGCTGATCAGCCACCAGGGGATTCCTGTTTCTCCCTGCCTCTCCTTCAACCTGATCAGTCTTAATTGTAAAGTCAAACACACCTGATGTGTTGTTTTAGGCCTTGGAGGAAACAGAGCGAGTTAAATCCCCCAGCATATCTTAATCTGCTCAGGTTGTCATCTTCTTAGTGAATATCTTTGTAGATCCGAAGCTGAGGTGTTACTGCATTTATTTCAGACTTGTTAAGAGTCTCCAGCATTCTGTTCTCATCCTGTTGTTGATTGAGAAGCAGAATCTCACCTTCATTCACTAAGGGCTAATGTTTCCCACATTTTATGGGCAGCGGTTTGGCGTTTTAACTTTTCAAAGTGAAACATGGAGTTTTACTTTTCCAAGTTTGGAAACTAACAAAATGTAAAAACATTCTCAGAATCTAGAGACAGTTTTTGAAATCAGGACACCTTATAGCCCCATCTTTGACTTCCAATTGGTTCACATTCTACCAGATTTTGATCCAAGTGGAGTTATCGAGGTTGGGCTGCGTTAGCTAATCACTATTGATAGACACTTACCAATAGGCTAACCCCCAGGTGCAGCCCCATCTCTTAGCCTGGAGATGGGGCTAAGAGATGGGGCCATTCTGCTTGATCAAGCCATTCTGCTTGATTCTCATCTTCCATTAGTTTTTTTTTTTCTCCCATTGACTTGGATTTCTTCAGTAGAATTCCGACTGGCTCAATCAGTGAACAGAAGTTGTGAACAATGACGTTGATTTTCTGTGCTGTTTTACCGTTGTAGCATGGTGGTGGAGGAAGCGTTGAACTGACGCATTACACGTCACATTAGCAACGGCAAACGTTAGCGACTAGGTAACATTTAAAACTTCAAGTTATTAATACAGGCTAGTTATCTCTACGACTCAAGCTTTCATAAATTATTAGCATTCAGAATATATTTCCCATCATCATTTTGGTGTCACTATGAGGTCTCCAAATTTACTCCACACAGCAAGCTGTTCCAAGTTACGAAACGTCTTTAAATGAAGAATTATGTGAAACTGTTGATCCAGAAGACAAAATATTTTCCCAGCAGAGACCACAAAACTTTGACGGCTAAACCTGATGATATGCTTTCTGCGACTAACTCGTTCATGCTCATAAATAGCTCACACAAAGAAATCTGAAATTTTTGCCTAACATTACTCGACCTTGTGAAAGTTTCAAGCTCCATTAGGAACAGAGTGTTGCTCAATAATAGACAGAAGCTGTCAAGCAATTTCACAGTGTGTGTCTGCTATTACCACAGCCGGACTCGAACAGAGCAACTCCTTATTTGTTTGTTTAATAAGCCAGAAGAAAATGACTAAATTGTATATTTGACCCCTGAGAATGGAAATGGCTCTGGAACTGTGTCATTATCTAAATTACAGGAGAGCTTCTCTGGAAAATTGAAATTAATGTGTTAACTGTGCCTCACTAAATAGATTCTTCACCTTTCAGGACTCTGGGGAAACATGCGAAAATTTAACATCGCAAAGTTATTAAAGCTAAATTGTTCAAATCCTTTATTAAATATGAAAATTACTTCCTCAAATAGGACAAAGGAGAGGATGTTTAATGAAAAGTGTTTTTCATCCATCAACGATGTGATTTTGTCAGTTTTAAAAGGATTTCTCATCCTACATAAGATGTTCCTAAATATAAGTTTCTTTTTCTTGCTAAATGTTTACACTGACCATTTCAGACTGATTCCACTACAAGGTCATCGTGATTTTGAAAGAAAAAAAAGCTCTACTAGCTGTGATTAGAGAACATGTTCAAAGCCCTTTTCAGATGTGTTTATAAAGTCTTCAGGGAAAAAATGTCTATTTTAACCTTTTGTTCTTGAACATACTGTTTGAGTTTTAAACACTCTTTTGACAGATGAATATATCTAAATAGATATATTATTGCTGGCAGATATTGCTGGCAGATGGATAAAAGCCCTCTCGGATGCTTTTGTAGCTTTTTAACAGCTCTCCTTCGCTTCATTCTGCAGCACTTGAAAAATGTTTGGCAAACTGGCAGTAACCTTTAGAACGAGTCTTCCCTGAAGAAGTACTCGATCCCATCAGCAGAGAGTTAGAGTGACGTGCGGCTTTGGTTCTGAGGGAGTTTGGCACGCCGACGTTTTTAAGTTCACACCGAACCGCAGGTACAGGCAAAGAAAATTACACTGTGGGAATTAAAGAAAAACTCAGAGTCAAAGATTTAAAAAAAAAAAAGAGTGGCTGCACACAAAGCTTTCAGAAAGTATGAGGGAAGCAGTTTTAAGGAGCTATGTCTTGGGTTTGTTTCAATCATCCAATCGTAATTTGAAGGAGGACCTTGACTTTACATGTTAGAAATCTCTAACGGACTCTGTTATGAATCAATAAAAATGCATTTTTCTGACATGAATTCATCAGTCTTTCACATGGTACTTTCAGGTAGGACTACTCCACCTGTTGGCGGCTCCCCGTCACCAGGACTCCACATGTAAACTCTGAACACCTGAGTATCATATTAACAAAACAAAAACAAAAGCCAGGTCTAAAAATATAAGATAAATCAGAAAAAAAATGTATTTATATGATTCACTGCTGTGATGACCTGAAGACGTTAATAATTAATATTTCCTGTCCAAACTGGATATGTGCTTTATTCTGCCTAGTAACCATCAGTGGCCAGGTGAGTCTAATCTTTTGAATTTTGTCCTGGTCGTTTCTATTTTGGTTGATTTTGATGTTTGCCTAAACTTACTGAGATGCTGAGAAATTGAATTCCTCTTCAAGTTTCTACTGGACACCTGGAGGATTCAGGAGTAAAAGTTAAACTTTATGATTTTATCCACCTTAATAAAAAGCCTGGCTCCTTCTGGGAGCATCATCAAAACAACCAGTCACTACGTTTGGTGTTATCATGGTTATGAACGTTTTTCTTTCTTCTAACACATAACAGCCGATAAGAGATATTTAATGTAAAAGAATCAAGTTTGCAGTTTTTTTACACAAATAAAAATACGGCACTAGCAAACTCACGCAGACACACTTTCCCATGTAGATTAGATCTTCAGCAGAGCTCAGTTTGTCCCAAATCAACCATAGAAACATTTTAGATCCCATATGAACAGGCCATTCCGTTGCCATAACATGCAAATTGAAGGAGGTATCTCTGACACGCAAATGAGAATGCCTACAAATTCAAATCAGTAAACAAGCAAATTCACAGACACATAGCTATACTTACACAGGCTGCAATCAAGTGCATGTGCAGATAAACATACGAACAATGACTTCAGGTTACCAGGTCAGCTGATAAAAAGACAGACAAATGGCCATTTAAATATAATTTCCATAATTCTTACTATCAGAAACAAATGAAGTATTTTTTTTTCTGCCATGCACCATTTCATTTTCCTACCGCCCACCGCCACGAGCGCCGCAGGGCAAAGGTGCACAAACACAGAGGAGCCCAGTCGGGTCTGAATCGGCAGAAGCAGTCAAAACAAATGAGTGGGATAAATGCAGCAGCTGTTCCAGCTCCTCGTTTTTCACCAAACAGGCCTTTTCAGGTGAGCCACAAAAGAAAAATAATAAAGTGGCACAATTAGTGACACACTCAGAAAAATAAAAAACTCTCTCCCTAATTATCAGCAATTTGTAAAGAAAGATGGAGAGAAGCACAAAGTGGGAACCTGTGAGCTGAGGTCAGTCCATCTACAGGTTAACGCTGCAGGAGAAAACATGCACAGTGACCAGATCCTTCAGAACAAAGAAGAAAAATATGTTTTTTTTCTTAGATTTAAATAATCATTTCGACTGTCAGTGAGTAATTTTGCTCAACCTCTATTTGCTCGCCACATTAACAGAAGGCACAGTGAAGCACTCAGCTTTTTAACGTGGTTAACAAAGCATTAAATGGTAGCTTAAGTGGCTGATTTAGATGGAGGAAGCTTCTCCACCACTGTGTCAAACACAAGGCCACGTCTGACAGGTAGGAAAAGTTTACACAAAAAAAGAGAGAGCAAAGAGGGAAAAGACTTTCAGGATACAGGAGAGGACGGCGTTTTCCTCAAAAAATCCAAACTCCTCAACGACTGTCAAAGCATCCGGATGCTTCATGAGTCAGAATCAGTTATTTTATTCCTGGTCTTCTCACGTAAAAAAAGTGGATCCTTTATCCGAAGGCCAGTCTGAAGATTAAGCAGAAATTCCCAGAGCTCATCCGGTGGGATTCCGAGGTATTCCCAGGCCAAGCATAAGACATAATCTCTCCACTGTGCTCCAGCTCTGCCCAGCGGCGTCCTCCCAGTGGGACCAGTCCAAAGAACCGTGGGTAGGGATTTTCACCTGACGCCCGAACCACCACATCTCCGTCCAGTAGAGGACAGGCAGACGGCGCTGAACAGCCGGGAAACTAATCACAAAAACAGTATTTTCCACTCCTATGGAAAAAATATATTATATGCTGCTTCTGCTCATAATTTCACATTTTCATTTCCTGCCAAACGTTCCTGATCCCAGTAAGAAGATAATGTCCTAATATACCAATCAATAGCATTTATTTAATTCTTTGTCTGTTTAGTTTGTTCAACCAAACTATAGTTTATTTGTGGAAGTATGAATGCTAATCAAACTCTGATGTGGACCAAAAAAGTGAAATCTGGTCCAATTACGCCTTGGTTTGGTTGAAGTGAACGCTGTCTATGTGACCAGACTATAGCACAGGGCATTCTGGGTAAATACCACCTGGACAAAAACTTGAGTCTATCGCTAGCAGGAAAAATGGTTTGTGGTTTTGTGTCAAAGACAGAAATCCTGTAAAATCTGACCCTGCTCCATTTTTGTTAAATTTTGTGCTCATGTCTTCTTTGGAGGTTTCTGTTGTTTCCTTCAGGTGTTGTTTGTGCAGCGCCACCACAGGCAAGGAGGGGAACAGGTTGTGCAACTTTACTCAACACAGTACGAAAGCAAACCGCAGCAGCTAAAATTGTAGCAAAAGTGGCAATTTTGGTCCACTTGAACTGAGTGTACTGGACCATCAGGTATGAAAACATCCTCAGTGACCCAATAAGGAGCAGTCTGCTCCAGCTAAAGTTCTGGGCGAGAGGCGGAGTCGCCCTGGACAGGTCGCCAGTCTGTCGCAGGGCAACACAGAGACAGACAGGACAAACAACCACGCACACACATTTAGAGAGACCAGTTAACCTAACAGTCATGTTTTTGGACTATGGGAGGAAGCAGGAGAACCCGGAGAGAACCCACAGGTGCACGGGGAGAATACATGTAAACTCCATGCAGAGGTTTACATGGGCTGGGAATCAAACCCAGGACCTTCTTGCTGCAAGGCAACAGTGCTACCAACCGCCCCACTGTGCAGCCCTGCTTTATGCTAATTTCTCTAACTGTGAGAGCAAACTGGAGTGCCAAGCTGCACTACGTCGTCATGCTGTAAAGTTTCTCATTTAAGTTTCCTTAAAACTCAGTTTCATTTCTCATGTCTAGTTTGTTAACATTTTTACTTTCTAAACCTATACCTAATATCTAATATTGGACAGAATTGAAAGTTTTTATTATATTTTATGTGGTGTAAATTGGTTTAATACAGCCTGAAACGTGTAAACTGAAGAGAAGGCAAGCTGCACTTGAAAAACTGATGAGTTTAGAGGATGTCTGAATGTAATATAAGAAACAAATGGAGAATGAGACAAACCCAGAAAGCCTAGCTGCAGCTAATAAACAGGGTTTATGTGGGCACTATATCATTACAGTGTATGATTTCAGTGCAGACGTAAGGAGGTGTTTTGGCTTTAGTTACTGCTGAGAAAAAACAAAGTATTCTCCGTAAATGAATTTTCTAAATCCCGCCAATTAGGGGGTGCCGGCGCTTAGATAAAATATTGTTTCTGGATCATGAAGGAGCTGCTATATTAAATTCCACCAAACTTCTGCTGACTCTTCAATCTGAGCTGGAGCAGAGCGCCGACACAAAGCTCGGAACAGGAAGCCGCCTTGCGTCAAGACCCTTAAACTCTGCGAAAAAACCTGGAACTGGCAGCTTCTGCCCAAAAAACAAGTCCAACCCGGTTCGACCCCCAGAGTCCCCAGTGTAAAACTTCTTACCTCATTTCTGACACTGAAATGACTCCACCCTCCTCCAGAAACAGCAGAAAGGGCTTACAAAGCGGAGAACACCCTTTTTTAAAGTCTCCCCTCTGGTAGTGCGATGCAGTAAAATGACTTCCCCTTGTTTGTTTTCTCTGCGCTCGGACAGAAAGGATGAAAAAGACATTTGGCACGGATGAGGATGTATGTTGGTGCTGATCACGTTCTCTGCCCTGGGCCAAGCTCCATAGCAGAGGTATCTCCTGCCCAGCTGGAATAATAAGAGTCCGGATGATATTTCCTCCATAAACAACAGTAGGAAGAGGTAGGGACGGAGTTTGGGGAGCATCTCTTGGAAGCCTGCCTGTGACATCTAGCGAAAACTATCAGACAAAAGGTGGAAGGAGGGACGATGACAGAAAGGCTTCTGGCACAGCTTGAAACGCAGAACTGACTAAATGTTGAAAAAAACCCGGTCCTGTTGGGAGTCAGTGAGCCATGGAGACAACATTGTTGCATGGGTGTGTTTCATCAAAACAGGCTGAGTTTAGAGACACACGGGCACTTACCCAGGGCGGCATTGGAAACAACACATCAGTTTTATTCTGAACCTGATTTTCTTTAATTTTTCTGTTTAATCAATGAACTAATGTGGGAATTAATGAGCAGTATGAGTTTTTGATATACATTTTCTTGATTTTATTTAAACGGTCAGTATTGTGTTAAATCAACTTTAACATCATGTTACAACGTTATTCTCTCATCTAAATCATACCAGGAGTGTTTCCTTGATTCTGTTTTGAGAAATCATTTAATCTCCGCGTTCGAGTCGCAGCTCCTCCTCTGAGCTGCGTCACAGAGCAGCTCTCCACTCAGCTCCTTCAGACTAGCCAGAAGCAATTAGCAAACACCTGGTGGAACTGCACATCTGCTGAGCTCATAATAAAAGCTCCTTCTGAGAGCAACGCTGGTAAAAACGTCGTTGAAGAGTCAATAATGGAGCCATGTTGTTACAACTTCCAGAAGGAGGAGTTTCAGAAAAAACTGGAGCTTCTTAAAGTGACAAAGGACCAATTTGAAGGCAAAGTCAAATTTGACCTTATGTAGCATTTTCATAACAACTGAAGATAACAGCTGTTTGAATGTGCTATAAAATGGCGCTATGTGCCTGGAAAATAAATAGTACTGCCCCTTTAACGAAGCTGGGCGGCATGATTGGGAAGAACAGCCGCTGGTTGTTGAGATAAGAGACGGGTAGTTTACTGACCCATTCTTTATTTCTTCATATTTAGCTGTGAAATACTTTCCAGTATCTTTTAAAGTGGTTTGGAGTAGCAGCTCCATGTCCTCTGGGGGAACTGTGGCTGCTTTTAACTCAGTTCAATATATAAACATTTTCAATATGTTTGATGAACCACTTTACTCTGACAAACGAATCATTCAAGCATAAAAAGGCTCCTTAACAAAAGGAGTGAAACACCATTTTGTCAACAGAAGACACACACCCTACAAGAATAATGTTCTTGCAGCTGTAAAAATCTCCCAGCCACATCAGGCTCACTGTATTTCACGTTGTGTGCAGACTGATGTGCATTGCTTTTTCTCCACTGTTAGATTCCCTAAAATTATCCAGGGAAATGTATGTGTAACAATAAAATGAAGAGCCAACAGATGGTCAGTGTAAACTAAAATATTTGCAATAACACATTCAGCAATAAATACAAAGAGCACTTAAATAGATGGTTTGTTCAAATAACTCAGATACTGCAGGGAAAGAAGAGGCAACAGCATATCAATAAACCAAACTGATGACGGAGGAGTAGCAGAAAGAGCGGGAGCTTCTTAAAGAGACAGAGGCCAATTTCAAGGTGACAAATCGCAAAGTAAAATTTATTTTAATCCTTTTTAGATATTTCCAGAATTTCCATAATAACTGAATGCAACATAAGCTGCATTTCAATTTTTTTATAAATTTGCTTAATGGAAACATGGCAATTTAAAAAACAAACGTTTTGTAGCTGGGATTTGGCTGTATTAAATTTGGTTTATATTGCAAAACTACGATGGAAACGCATTTCTTAAAACAGGAACCACATGATCAACAACTGGATGTTTCTACTGGCACAAACAACGAAGAAGAAGGAAACAGAAAGTGGCACTTCCTGTTTTCTTCTAATGTTTTTTTTAATGACTTACTACATGAACAAATGCATTCCTGTGTGGTTTTAACTCTGCTTCCTGCATTACTTAATCCAAACAGTGCAGTCTCTTAAACATTAGTGGAATATTGACAGAGATTTGCACGCATTCATAATAGAAAAACAGCTATAAAATGGCACCATGTCCCTAAAAAATGCATAAAACTCTCCTTTTATACAATTTTTCTTTGTGAAATATTTCAGGATACTGATTATATTAAGTGGTGCAGTTTTATTACTCATTAATAATATTTTCAAATAAATACATGTTTATTGCAGGAATCCTGTCACTTACAGGATTCAGAGCAGAGCTGAACGTAGCATAAAAACAAAACGTGTTTTGCATGTAGGCTAAACATTTAATGGCCTACAGATAATAAAAATGATCCATTAATATCACCAGGAGTCTCTTTCTTTATAAAGTATGCAGAGAGTGAATGTAGGTGGTTGGAAGTAATGCTTGGTATGCTAATCACTCTGAGAAGCACCTTGCAACACCTGCAAAGTCCACTCATGCTTTACATTAGGATTTAAATTAAATTAAAACACTTCCCTGGGGCTGCTTCACTAATAAAACTGACTACAAATTTCCCAACTGTCTCCAGCGTTATCACCTCCTTTAGACCCAGACAACCTGCACCATGTTGGTTTTCATTAACCTGATATCCCAGCGACCCCTCTCCGACCCCCGGGGAAATCCCCCGTCATGTTCTGCTCGGTGCGAGTGAGCTCACCTGTGGCAGGAAAATGCCATCCTCTGTAATAAGATTTGTGATGAATATCTGTGGCACGGCCTTGAAGTTCTTCCAGCATCTCAGTCATGTCACTGCAGAAATAGAAAAAAAGTTTTCCCGTTATCTCAGACGGAGGACTAACCCTTGTAGACAAAACAAAAGATATTGTCTTTGCTTTCTGACCACGCAGATAAATTCATTGCAAAAAACACAATTTATATTCATCTGAAGCAAATGGATGAACAAATAGTATAAACATGTCAAGAAAGATTTTCACAGTTAAATTCTGTCTCTTTTTAATCTGAATAAATGACAAAATCAATCCTAAACATTTTTAGCTAAAAATAACTAAAACAGGCAGGTCAGTAATTAATTTATCAACTTGCACAACTGAGTCTTGGGGGAATGAAAGAAGGAAGATGAAAGGTGATAGCATTAACACGTTACTTTTAAACACTCTATTAAGCACCATAAAAAATAAAGTTGAGGTTAACAATGTTAAAGCTGCTTAATTAAGTTTTATGGTGACAGGATTGTTAGCACTGCTGCCTTGCAGCAACAGTGTCCTGAGTTTGAATCTCAAACTCTTTCTTTACAGAGTGTGTATGTTTTTCCCGTATAATTACGTTTACTTATAAAAACCAACAACCAGCATCTTTGGTTAAACAGCCTATAAATAAATCTTATACATGGTTAATTATCCTGTTCACTATTCACTATAGAAAACAGATGAACGGCTGTTGCTTTAAGATGCAAGTCAGATTATCTTGCTTCTTCAGTTGCAACTGTAGAGAAATATGATAACAGCATAATATTTAGTTGATGTTAATTCACCAAAAACAAGTTTCACAACTTAGAAACACCAAAGAATGATTTGTGTTTCATGCCTGCAGGGTTTAAAGTCATTGTCAACAAATGTTAGAAGATGCAACATGCAGAAGCAGAAAGATGACGAGATTGGAAAATGAAAAGTCTGTGGCCAGCAGAGCAGTAAAGGTGATGACCTCTGAGGTCAGGCAGCAGCTGCAGCAAAATTCAAGACAATAAAAGATAAAATCCAAAAATATACAGCAAATATACTCAAAAAAATCATTTGAGTTTAAAGACGACTGTTTAAATATCCCCAATGTTATTTAAATGGCAGAACATCTCTATCAATGTATGCATGACATTATTTTTTTTGTAATTACTTTCAGTTTCCTGACAGATTGATGAGACGTTTAGCACTTGAAGTCGGTTCATGGACACAAAAAGTCAATTAAAATCTGATAAAATCATCAGGATTTATTTGAAAACACTGAAAGAAAAGCCCAAAGTTTCCCCCTAACAGCCAGATTTCTCTTGGATCATGTGAACATGATCTCTTCTGTCTGTTCTCACTCCACCTCTATCATTTCTCCCAGTCTGGGTGAATGCACATGGCTGCTTTCATAATCATTGTTTTCAGTTGAATTTGTGATTACAGTTTGTGAGCCGGTTTAAAAACACTGTCTAGTCTTTTAATATGACCAGCTGCTGTTTATAAATCCAGACTAAGACAATGTGTGGAACTCCTGTTTATAAAACCTGATCTCAGATCAGAAAGGAGATTTCACAAACACCTGTTCTTTTAAAGAATGTTTTTAAATCAAACTGCTGATGTCGGTGTGCGCCGTAATCCTCCACAGAAACTCAGAGTCCCTCAGAGGGAGGACCAGAGGTTTACTGGGAGAGCCAGTTTTAGAAAAACCAGTTCATGTCTGTTTTTACCAAGCCGGCTCTCACACGCTCCTGGTTTAGCGCTGCGACCGCGGTGCTGGAAAAAACAAATGTGTTTGCCTGTGTGTCTGAACCGGTGGTTCCAAACTTTTCCTCATTAAAAATTATGAAGCCACCTTTGGTTTGGGGCTCTTTCAATATTACAAAAGTACACTGCGTCCTGCAGCAGATTTGTGCTTTAACTCAAGCCCGCCTCGCAGGTCTGCAGAGGATTCTCTGAAACCTTTTAGTTCTGCGTTTCAGGCAATTCATTACATCATGCTCTAATCATGATGAACATTTGCCATGTTTTTGGCATGCGGGAGAACAAAACAGCTAAAATCAAATTAAAGGAAAGCTGGCTTCAGCTTCATCTTTTACTCAAAGCCTTCATATTATTTATTTTCATAACTTTTCCCCATTTCATTTGAAGTGAAGATAAACTACAAGTTTAGGATGAGCTACATGTGTTTTAACAGTAATTCTAGATAAGTAAAATAATCCAACAGTAACATGGTCTGTGTGTTGTGTGTAAGCACCTGTTGTTCCCACTTACATTTATGATTAATTTAGATGTAATATTTGAAACATCCTGAGTGCTGTTTTAAGAGGCTCTCTACTTCAGCTGAACATGGATCAGTCAGAAAATGTGACTGACTGTTTCATCTCATGAAAAGTGCACTTAAGACAAAAATGTCCCACATCAAATCCATTCGGTTCGATCAGGGATCAAGGAAAAGTAGTTCCAAGCATTTTGGAAAGCTGTCAACACTTCTAAGTGATAGTCAAGAAGAACGATTACTGGAAAATTTTGTATGAAATTTAAGGGGTTCCAGTGCAGCTACCACTAAAAATCCACCACTTTGTGGTTTATGATGTTGGTGTGAATTCATAATGTCAGAAATGGAAAAGTTTGAAAATATGAGCAAAGATCAGCCAAAAGATGTTGAGGATAAAAATGACACATTTAATGAGATATTAAATGTGGATGAATAGCAGAACGAGCAACCAAAACAAAATCGCAAAGTCTGTAGCTCAGAGGTGTCAAACTCAAGGCCCGGGGGCCAGGCCTGGCCCGCCGCAGCTTTTTATGAGGCCCCAAATTACATCAATAATTCCCTCCAGTTTTTTGCAGATCCACAAACTCAACAAATCTCCACATTTTTTTCCTGATTTTCCTGCAAATTGTCTCAAAATTGGTCCAAAACATTGTCAAGTTATAGTCCGTAACTGACACAGGGAATAATAAAAAAAAAAAAAAAAATCACATTCAACATCATACATCAACTCAAATATTGTACAAATTCCTAAAAAACCTTTCTAAATTGGCACCACAAAATCTGTAATTATGACTGAACTAAAAACACTAAAACAATGTGTTGAAAACACTGAAGCTTTTTGTTTTGGCTGAAATATGACTCCAAGCTAATGCTACATGTGCTGGACGGACAGGGAGTTAAAAGCTTCAGACAGCAGCTGCAGTAAAGTATCTGCTTCTTTATTTGGCACATAGAGAAAAATGACAAAATGCTAATAGCTCTGCACAGTCATGCATTATTATTGTTTGGTCAAAGAGCATATTAATATTAAGAAATGATCAGGTATTTTGTTTGGAGAGAAAACATAAAATACCTGATCTTTATAAACGCCTAGTTATCGCAATTATCTTGCTTCTGTTTTTACTGAGGGTGTAACTGTGTCATAAACTTTGTCTTTTCCCTCAATTTGAATCGTTCTCTTCATAAAAATAAAAAAAATAAAAAGAACCACTAAGCAAAACTGCAAACATTAAAACCTTTGAGTTTTTCCACTTATTTCACATCTAAGTCTAAATAATGTGTTATATAGGATCATGGTGTAACGTAAAAAAGCTGAAGTTGCTAAGTAATATAATGACAATGGACCGGGGAGATGCCGAGTCAGCAGGGGAAGCCCACTCTTTTTCTCAGACTGGCGTGAAGAAACACAGACAGGTATTTAAGACTCAAACAAACATTCACTGCGAGGATAAATATGAGTCATTTCAAAACCATATCTGAGTCCGTAGTGACCGAACCCTCTGGTGACCACACATGTAAATTTGTATGTCTAGAGTTTTATCTCAGAGACACAACAGGGTAATTCCAGTTTTGTGCTGAAGAAGTTAAATGCTGAATAACTTTAAGGTTATTCGCCAAAACCCCCTAATTCTCTGGGAAAAGTTTTCAGTGTTTATGAATTTTGTAAACACCGTACAATGCATAACTACCAAAGTCATTTCCACTCTGTTTTATGTTCCGATCTACTTTGTTCTATGCATTTTCTCCAAAAATATAGCGAGAAGTCAAGAGGGAAATGGAAAAATAATAAGATGAATAAATCTTTTGAATGATGATAAGGGAACTTCAATATGTTTACACTGTGACGATAAAAACGACCTGTTAATGTCTGAACGGGACATTCCTCTAAAAACACACAACTGCCTGTTCTAATAGTGCAATAATCCAATATACATTAATACATATTTCAGCTTGTTTTATTTTTAATGCATTTCAGAGGTATTCTAAAATCTGTGAATAGGTAAATCCACAAATCCTCAACCACCATTCGTGGTCCACTGTAGTTTACTTAGTCCTTCAATCTTCAAAAATGAATATATTTGATTTCAAAACAGCATTACAGCTGAAGTATGTGGTCTTAATCCAGTTGGTTTGTGTGCTTTGTTCCCTGAAATCTCTGAAATCCTGAGCTGTTCAGGGTAATCTGGTACACCTGTTTGTTCTGCTGGCGCCTGAAAGCTTCTCACCTGAGACCTTTAGAGATCACATGTACAACTCCTTTTCATTCTCCAGTATCTGCATCGACGAGACGCGGCTCAGCCAACTCACAGAGCCGCGTTCACGCTGCAGATGTTTGCCATAAATATTCATAAAGGCGCCTAATGGCAATCATTACTCCAGTTTGGTCTCTTTGCCTTGGCAGAACCCCCAGTGTATCCCGCTGCCAAAATGTCTCTTGAACTCTGCACTTTGGTGGCTGCTGTGATTGATTGGGACTGTCATCGCGGGAATCCTCCAGTCGCGCTCGCTCACACGGCCGGCCAGACAAACATATGATAAACACAAACACGGAGGTACCACACTGGCACGGACACTCAGCTTACTCACTAATGTGTTCAGCCATCAATCTCACAGTCCCTACACGCTTTCTGAGTGTGGGTTTGTGCTTACGTGCTTGCAGCCGCGCGTTTACACCCTTTTCCTGCCTATAATCTTGTGTGTAAAGCTAAAAACAAGCAGGACTGGTCTGAGGTCATGAAGGATGGAAGAGGTTCACCTAAGGATGCCAGAGGAAAAAACAAAAAAAAACTGCAGAAGACGATGGATGTTTGAAAGACTTTAAGACAATGTGGGATGTTGACTAAGAGCTTAACGGCAGTTCAAGACGGATCATGGCTGGTCTAACTGTAAAAGCAGTAATGGTAGGCTATAAAAGGGTGAAGGGTCTGCTCCTTTCTACCTCTTCCCTCCACATTTCTTTGGTTTGTGGCTGAAGGCCGACGTCTCTCTGTGACGACCATCTCTTCTGAGAGCGAGCGCTTCATAACACCAGAGGGATTAAAGCAGCTGTGGGTCGCCTCCAAATGAGGCTTGAAAATCCACAGGAGACGCACAGACGAAGTGGAGGCAAAGACAAGAAGAAAACACTTATTTTGGCTGGCAAATAACACGACTTGATGAACAAACAGAAATATAAATCTTTCAGAAGGAAAGCACAAGCGGAAATCTCTCAGAAATACACATCAGATCGACTCGTTTCATGTTAAATTTACATTTGCTTTCAGGTCAGATCTCTTTAGAAATACTCCAAAGCTTTTGATAGCCAGGAAGTAAAGCTGAAGTTCTTTCCTGAAAGCAGATCCAGATTTGATCCACCGAGGCGCCTCTCGGAGGGCGCCATGTTGGGTCGCAGTCAGGTGGCCCAAATTTGAATTGAACCATTTCAAAGTGTCTCCAGGGACGCAGAAGTAGGCAGACGGTTGGACTTTGAAGACAAATGGAAGAAATGAACATGCTGCAAACTGTTGACAACACAGAACATCAACCAGAGGACAAGACTTACATCTAGTCTTTGCTGTTACATCTGCTCTTGTGGTTGATATCTGATCAAAAGGTTCAAGAGGAAAAGGAGTTTCATTTTCATCCTTGCTGGATGCACTGGAGGGTAAAAGTGGAGCATGCTGGTTTTTCTTATTCCACGATGCTCAACGGGACAGAAATGCTGAAGGGTTTTGAGTTGCATCTTGTGGGTTTTTCTCTCTTTCCATCGCTCTCTCTGACTTGCAGAACAGAGTAGGGCAGCAGGCTGGGGAAACATTGATTAATCAGCTCCTGGGGGCCATGCGGGGCCCAGCGTTGCACATGAAAGCTTTGGGAAAGTGAACACTGGATCTCTGGTTCCTGACTGAGATATGATGTCTTAATTTGTCTGTGTCAGGATCAAGAAGACAGAAAGTGGAATGTATCGTGTCTCGCAGTGATTAATCTCAGCTTTGTGTTTCACGGCAGAGTTTTAAAGGTGTCTGATATCCTGGTTGGGTCAAAGGTTACAGGCGAACTGCTTGTTGAGAAGGAAGGTGAGCCGCAAGAAAATCTATACCGCTCCAGTTTGTCACCAGTCCGAGGTATGCACTTTATTATTTCAAACAATTCTTACCAGTAACTTCTACATAATACATTAATTTAATGTTTTAAGAACGTTGATAATTCAGTCTAATTTTTTTCAGGCTAAGATGATTTATTTCAGTTATTTCCCTAAAAATGGGAAATCATTCTTTCAAATTCTCAACTGGGCTTTGGATCAGAATCCTCTTAAGCCTGCCTTTATTTTTGATGCTTGTGTCTTATTCCAGTGCACTTTTTCCTTCCACTCATCTTTCCGATGTTGTGTGAACATCCAACTTCAGCAACATGCATTGTGGGTAATCTCATGTCCTTTAATTGGTGCAGGATGAAAACTAAAAAGATCAGTCTTCTTCTCCAGTCAAAAGTCAAATGCAACATTCATTATCCTACATTAATTTCTGTTGATAGCCATATTTATGAGATTTAATTTTTAATTTTGTTTTTTACGTTGGGTACTTTGAAGATGTGGCGTGTTACAGTTTTTTAAGCAAATGCCTTGTCAATGTTTTTCATCAAGTACTTTTGAATTAATTTTTTTAGACGTGCATCTTGTTTGTGTTGACATGTAAAAAAAAAAACGTTTGCCATAAAGCAGAGCTTTGTTTCAACAATAAACAACAGATGGCAGATGCTGATCCATGGATCTCTGCATAAGTTCCCTAAAGATGTCGCCTGAGCTTCGGGTTCTTTCAGACATTCTGGCATTTATTAAAGAGCTGTATGTGAAAAATCCAAAAGAGGGGAAAACAAACTAAAGATGTAATTCCAAACAGTGTACACTCAGGGCTGTCTGTGAGCTTGAGAAATTTACACATAATTGTTTCAGTATGGTCCAATGGCATCTGTTTGTTGGAAATAAACACCAGTTTGAGAGGGGAAAAGGTCCTGAAACCCAATATTCTAATTGCTTGAACTTCTTCCATCGGCTCCGTGTTTCTGCTTTAACAAATCAGAACTTTTGTTTTAAAAGCAGGAGTCAATTGGACGGATCAATCAGTCATTGATTTTACTGGTAAGAGTCCTGTGGGAGTTTCACAGCACAAAACATGGCAGAAAAACTGCTGAACAGAAATTAACGTTCTGCATTTTCTGCCATCTATTGAACAACCTCTAAGAGCAAAAATGTTTCTCTCAAACCTGTAATCTTCCAGTGTTGCCTTTAATATGTAAGAGGTTATTATGTTCCAGAAGGAATTATTGCTGCTCTGTTTCGCCAGGACCACAAAGCGTTGCTGTGCCAACACTCGTGTACAGAAGAGGCAATCATTTCTTCTGATCATACCTTACATGCACAATGAAACATCTAAAATTGATTTTGAACTCAAAAACACAGTTTAATCCACCATTAAATTATATTGTTTTATGTTTTGGCTTCTGGAAATAATTTCAGACTGGAATAAACTTTAGTTTAAGGGAGAGGTCAGCGTTTTGATAGTTTCTGTTTAAGTCAAACATTTAAAACCGTTATTAGATACTTCGAACTACAGCATCTAATTAATCACTTCATCTGTTAATTTAGTCATCTGATCTTCTCATTTTACATCTTGATCTAGTCTTCAACAACTAAAACATGACATTATAACGTCAATGCTGCATTCAGGGTACATTTTATGCAAAATAATTTCTGCACATATAATTAATATTTCGCCTAGATGGAAACACTGTGTTATGGTTTTGTCCTTAACAAGCCAACAACCAACCTGTTGAAATTTTCAATAGTCATGTTTATTTTCCACATTCTGTCATGTATGGAGCCAAAAAAGGGTCATAATTTTTGCAAATAAAAACACAAGCTGAAACACAAAAATAAAACTTGAATCTGAACATCAAATTTTAATTTTATGACCCGAAAACGGTGTTCAAGGTGGAAATGTTTTAAAAAGTTCAGTCATTTTTAATTAGACTTCATGTTTTACATTGTTTTTGTTGCAGTTCAGATGTCACATCTTCACATCAAAGTCTGTTTCTATCAATTTTCTAATGAATAACTTTAATTTTGACCCCAATCTGAAAGGAGGACGTACGAACGTGTAATAAAGAAAACACAATGATATCTTTTATCATAAAAAAACGTTGAAACATTCAGTTTCAACTTTTACTTTCTCAGGTTCAACTAGTTTTTTCAAACATACAGTAATTATGACCCTTTCTTGACTCTGTACCACAGAAAACTGGTAAAATGTTATAAACACTCCACTTAGTCACGAACATAATTTCTCTTTATGAGCCAATTCTTTTATTAACCAGTCAAATCAATCCAAATACATCTGTAGTGCTCTTTTCATTCAAACAACGACGTCAGCCCAAAGAGTTTGGTTTGGCCAAAAACACACAAATTGCTAAATAAATTTTAAAAAGCGTCACTGTCACTTTTATCACCTTATTTTCCTCCAGGTTTCTCATTATTTATGTATATTTGACATACTTTTATTGCATACTCTAGTAGAAATCAGTGTTATTTATTTTATTGGTTGTTCTCTCTGGCACATTTTTTTCCTGTCAGGAGTATTTGCCACTGACTTAATTCCTTAAAACTTGCCAAGACGCTTTGGAGTTCCCTGAGTTCCCAGCCTGACACGGTCACACACATCCACTCAGGACGTGACGCAACCTCGCCAGCCTTCATTACGAGGCCAAGGTTGCCAGCTCTGCACGGTATTTTCATTTAACGTCAGTGGCTCGATATTAAAAGGGGCAGAGTTAGGCCCCTCCAAGGCAACGTTCACACTTCTGAGCCATTAGCCCCAAGAGGTGCATCGGTCTGCTCTTTAAGGGCCGTCTGCATCTGGTTTTGGTTAAAAAAAGCGTCATAAATGTGAAGTGAAAATATGCCAAAGTCATGACAGACAGATGGTGCAGTAATGATTTTTAGAGTTTGGGCCAGCCGGTATAGGAGGAAGTGAGCAGGGCCTGCTCAGACTCACGCCTCACTGCGCTTACTGTCGCTAACACAACTTCTTTCAACGCACAGGCCTGAAATGTTCATTTTAACCTTCGAAAGGATAAATTGTTTCAAGTTTTTCTACTTTCTGAGAGCAGGGAGGGGCAGAGGGGTAAATTAGGTCCAAATTGCAGCATATTCAGCCAATATTATTTACATGGCTGTCATTCTGACTTGCTGTGGGGCCACTCAAAGCCCCTTTTTATTTCCATTTCTGCTGACAGCTTCAGGCTCATCCCTGAACTGGTATAATTTGCCGCTCTGCCTCATGGTGCTCCGTCTCGAGCCGAGGCATGCTCCCCGCCTGCTGCTCCTGCTGGATTCCCACAAACACACACAACCCAAACATGACTGCAAGGCATCATTTTCTTTCTATCACTTTCCCACAGCTCCTCCCTGCCTCCTCTACGTTTTTAAGCTAACGCGCTTTGAAACCTTCTGTAGATTTGTGTGTAGGAGTTGACCAGGGTGAAAGCGGCTCGGCTGGGAGCCAGGAAGTTCAAACACATTGTAAAAAGACACCATTTATAACAAGATGTGGCAAACATGTCGTGATCAAGCCCTTCCACCGACACAGAGCCAAAACAAGTGAATAGAGATCACACAGTCATCTCTTCACTCCTCGTTCCTTCAGTGCAAACCTTTAAGGCAGTGACCTTTCACCTCCCCTACTTCCACAGAAAAGTTTTCCGAGTGGTTTTAATTGTTGCTTTCCTCACAAAAGAAACATAGATAAATAATAATCAAGCATCATGAAGGGCAAAATACAAAAGCGAGACACAGACGCACTCTGAGGTCTGGGCTTCGACTCGCAGACGTTTTTGTCACAAATCAAAACATTCCACATGAGCGTGGAGATGAAGAGGAAGCCCAGGGGTGAAGCCTGCTGCGATTGTCTCCTGCTCTCTGAGCCCCGCAGGCATGCGAGGTGCCGCAGTCCTTCCTGCCTCCAACAACACGGTGTCTGCAGCGCCGCGGGAACCGACTGACAATGACTGACAGCTGGTGTGCTTCTGCTTCTGATGAGCTTTCTTCTTTTTTTCCACCTTCTTTCCATCTGCCGGCTCCCATTTGTGTCTTTGAGGGCCTATTCACATTTTATTACAATATTTTTTCTCGCTTGAAGGTCTAGTCGCCCACCAGTAACTCCTAAAGTTATGACCAGGGACAGGTGAATTATATTCATGTTAAAAACTGAAGACATCACATTAAATATTAATTTCTTATTGAAGATATCATCAGATATTGATTGTCTGATCTTATTTATACCTCTGGGGAATAATTTAAATTTCATTGGATGAAACAAAAATGTTGGCATTTTCACAAAAATAATTGTAAAATTTAGTTTATTTGGTAAAAACATCAATGAAACTTTCTGCCAACCACTTTCTTCCACTCATTTGAGGAGGGTTTGCCCCAATCCTCAAGTTTAAAGAGTTTATTCATTTATAGACGATCCCAAAACCCCGCAATAACTCGAAAGGATAAAGATACAAACTTCACTCTGGCCAGGACTTTCCACTTCCTAATTGTCCACTGGTGGGATGTCCTGGGACATTGCTGGGTCCAATTCTCAGTCCTGAGCATGTTGAACCACCGTTTTTCTAAATCATTAACTTGAGAATAACTTCCTGTCAAGAACTGAAGATGAATAAATACAATTTTAATTGGTAACAAGTGATTAAGTCAAAATTGGGTATAAAAATAAAGCAACACATGCCTGATATATGTAGTAGATAAAAACAAGCTGAAATATTTGATCCTTTAATTCTTGCAGAGCACAAAATAATAAAAACATACTTAAGAGGTCAGTGGGGACTTTTGTATATATGAAGGCCAGAGCAAGAAAGCAGCTCTGACCTGCATCAAAGCGGGCCGGCGCTTTGATGCAGGTCAG